>JAMWYP010000150.1:1217517-1817517 GCA_025563575.1 Acacia pycnantha | reverse complement strand
TAGCTGCTACGATGTTCATTAACAAACCAATAAGCAAAACTAATATCAAGATATGAGCAAGTAGCACGCCACTTGGCATTGGAGTGTTACTGTGTAACACTTGAGTATGGCACTTGAGTGCAGAGCATTCGAGTGTTGGTACAAATTGAAATCTTAGGGTTAAAATAGTAGTTTAACTCATTTTTCTACCTAATTTTCTTTGTTCAAAACAAAAATTTTCTTATCAACCCATTTTTTTTAATATGAATCAAACGCATCGAGGTAAAATATTTTCCCTTCCATTATATTCTTTTCATTTTCATTCCTTGCATTTGTTCGATCCAAATGGGCCCTAATTGCAACAAAATGAGAGCCCATAAACTTAATATCTAGAAAATTTTGATTTAGGTAATGGCAACCCCAATTGTATATATGGAAAAATAATAGAAAAATACTTTTGAATTACAAAAATCCCAAAATGTTTACTAAATTAGTAAAACAACAAATATATATGATATGATAGGAATTAGAGATGTTGAAGTTTAGGTGCTAACAACTTTATAGACAATGACAACTTAAAAATAGTAATTAATAACTTGTATATACATAGTGACAACTTAGAGAGTTCAAGTTGTTAACACCCAAATTTTAAAATCCTATATTTCTACCCGATTACCTATTTGTCCTTAATTTTACTAATTTACTAGATATTTTGTGGGTTTTTAATTCATATGGTTTTTTTTTCTAACTTTACTTATATATATCTTCAAACCCAAAGGAAAAAATCAATCATAGAGGCCCTAACATGTTGGCCCTAGACAACAAATTTATGCCAGAAGCTCCATGTTTTTGGATTAATGTTTTGAAACCCCAAACGAGGTAAGTTATATGAGAAAATTTTGTCTCACCGTGCATGAACATACTTATCATAAGAAAATTCAAACAAGCCCATTTTTTCCACGGCAAATTTTTCTACCCTCTTTTTCCTTTCTTTCTTCTTTTTTTTTCTGTGAGAATTTTTGTGAGAAAATCCTCTGACATAGAATTTTATACTTTATCCATAAAATTTGACAGTTTTGGTATAGTAAATATGAGCTATAAGAATTAATTATATGTAAATTGCTGGTGATGAAGCTATTAGAATTAATTATATGTAAATTGCTAGTGAATTATTATTATTTTTAGTAGAATCTAGGCGGTATTCCCTAGCCGATAACTAGAAACTAATTCTCCCGAAGCGTAGAGATCACCGAAGTGGGTTTTATTTTATTTTTTGATAAAAGAGAAGGCACAAAGCCCTAGCCGATAACTAGAAACTAATTCTCCCGAAGCGTAGAGATCACCGAAGTGGGTTTTATTTTATTTTTTGATAAAAGGGAAGGCACAAAGCCTACAAGCTAATAAAGTAGCTACAAAGGTGGGGAAATAAATCCCAAAAACTCTTGGTCATACAAGGACCTTAAACTACTAGGACAAGAATAAAAAATATAAGTCTGGGAGAGCCCCATCTTAACAAGGGAATCCGCCACCCTATTGAGATCCCTAGAAACAACACTACAAAAAAAACCATATTTTGTCGCGGTTTATTAGTCTCGGTTAAGAATAACCGTTACAAAATACAAATTTGTAACGGTTTTATCCCTAAACCGCCACTAAATAGTAACGGAAGCCATGACGACATGACTTCGGCTATATTTGTCGCGGTTGACTCAATGAAAACCGCAACAAATTTGGCGCCACCTTGGCTCGCAATGGCGGGAATGTTTGTCGCGGGAATTTTGTAGCGGTTATTTGAGTATAACCGCTACAAAAGTGGCGTCAACTTTGTTGCGATGATTTTGTAGCGGTTACATCACAATATAAATAAGGGTTTAGGCTCCGTACATCAAATATAACAATTAAAGGAATTACTAAATCTTCGACTTGTAACTGAATGAACTATCTCGCTTGGTCGTCGAAGAAATGCATATATCAGTAGCTCTGATCTCTTATCTCGGGTGATAAGAGCTGCGGATATTTGCCTCTCTCATCCTTGCGAGGCAATTCGTTCAATCACAAGTCAAGGTTTGCTCATTTCTTTGGCGTAAATACTTCTACTCTTCTGAGAACAGTCCAACATACGACCGGAGATTAGGTTCCATTATAGCCACCTTTGTCTCACGAAAATATCTCTGATGAAAATGACTCAGCCAGTTTTTCGTGGGAGATCGGCGGCTATATTGAGTCCGAATCCCCACGGATATGTTGGACTATTTTTGGTTATTTCATTATGTGAAATTTATTACTGTGGACACTTTTAGAAAAATTAAATGAATTGAAGGTTTGGTTTTTAAATATTTGTACCAAACTAATTAGTTTGATTCATAAAGTTTATGAATCAAACTAATTAGTTTGAAATTTTTTTTCAAAAAAAAAATCATTTTGTAGCGGTTATTGATAATAACCGCTACAGAATGTGGACATATTGTAGCGGTTACTACGTAACCGCTGCGTAATTTCAAGGGTCGCTTTTTGTATCGGTTTTTGTTGCGGTTACTACATAACCGCTACAGAATATCAACGGTCAGCTATTTTGTAGCGGTCTATGTGGCGGTGAGATGTAAACCGTTACAAAAATTAAAATTTTGTAATGGTTTCTTTGGTTAACCGCTACAAAATGTACGGTTTTTTAAACAGTCACTCCTCATTTTCAAAGTCACTTCCAACGGTTTGAGTTTTCACTGTTTTTACCTTTCAACCCATCTTTAAACTTTTACTTTTAAACTTCTACCTTTCAACATCATGGTTTCTGGAGAAGATAAGGGAAAGGGAAAAGCAGGTGTCCCAGAGAAAATGGGTTTAAGGGGGAGTAGTAGTAGAGGGGGCCAGACGATAGGGCGTGGGGCCCGACATATACCTCCGCCATCTCAGGGGCTGAACGAGTTTGCCGATCTCTTCGCCGATGAAGAAGATCCAAATGTGGGGACCGTAGGGGGAGATCAAGAAGCAAGTTTGTCGTTGAACGACTTAGACGACGAGAATGCAGACATCCATCTCGACATTCCCATAGCGGACGTGGAGCAGTTCATCGACCAGGAAAACCAGCGGGACCACGGGAACCTCCGACCGGCGTCTTCGCGTTCCACCGGATTTACAGTGGATGTCGAATGTATATCTAATTAGTTTTTTTGGGAGAAATTAATTTAAATTCGGTAGGTTTAATTCAATTTTTTGTAATATTGCAGATAGACATGGGAACATCGCCAGTGGACGCTGGATGTTTCCACTCTCACTCAGTACGACTGGGAGATGGCCGGGTATCGGGTCGTAGTCCCGTGGAACGAGCACACAGACCAGGCGATCGGCACCGGTGGTCACCTGATGAACCGATTCTTGTCTGAATTTGGCGGCAATTGGGCATGGTTCCCGATTTTTTTCAAGGATTGGAAGAGTGTGACGAAGGAAATAAAGATCAAGGCGTTTACCGGAGTTCTGCAGGTAGTCAATATTGTTTAATTAAATTTTACATGTTAATAGTTATAAGTTTTAGTTTATTTCTTTCCTTATTTATTTCTTAATTTATTAATTCTTAATAATGAAATTATGATACAGAAAAGTTTAAACTTCGCGAACAACACAAAAGGTACGTTATGATGAAGGTGGGGAAGGGTGGAAGAGTCGGAGGAATCGTCTCTACAATCTAATGAATGGAGATGGCACGATTCCTCTCCGCAGAGCTGATCGAGAACGTCCCAGACGGCGTGGAACCAACTCACTGGGCGAGTTTCGTCCAATATAGGAGGAGTGCTGACGGGCAGGTAACTTTTTTAATTAATTATAATTTAATTATATATGGTTTAAATTAATTAATAGTTTCACTTAATTGATAATTTAAATTGAGTTTAAATTAAAATTTTGTTTCCTCCTCCTTGCAGGCTTTGTCGCAGAGGAACACAAGAAGCAGCTGTGACCTACAGTGAGATGGTATGTTATTATTTAACATGATGATTGTTTTGTTTTCGAAATAACAAAGTTTATATTGTTTTAATTCTTTCAGCAAAAGAAGGCTCGGGAAGAGAACAAACAGACGAACTATGGGAAGTTGTGGACACGCACCCATAGACACCGTAATGGGACGCCAACCTCTCAGGCAGCAGAGGAGATAATAGTAAGTTACAAAAACATTGAAAAATATAATGAATGTTGTATATTTAAATTGATCGTCCATTATTTTATTAATGATTGTTCATAAACCCTGTGGGTTAGGCCCGGATTGAGAAGACCGAGGCAGAGCTACAAGCGTCGCAGACCCCGGAGTCACAGGGGTCTGTGAATCCTACCCGTTCATCTTTGAGGAATCCCCCACGTGCTATCGATGACGACGACGTTGTCGACTCGGTCGTGCACCAACCCCGAGACAGACCCGTCGGACAGACTTGATGATTATGTTCCGATAGTTAGTTTTTATCTTGAACACTTAAGTCATTTTGTACCGTTGGATATTTGTTTACTTTGGTTTACATATTTGGTTTGTTTAACTCCGTGCTTTAGTTATATATTTGTTATCGTTAAATTTGGTACGTTATTTCAAAACCTATAAATCATTTAACTAAATTTTAATCCAAAACCCTAAAAATTTTAATCCAAAATTTTAATCATTTTTTAACCTGTGCTTTAGTTATATATTTTAATTTTAATCCAAAATAATTTCCTAAATTTTAGTCCAAAAACACTAAAAATTTAAGTAAATTTTGTAGCGGTTCATATGGAGAAACCGCAACAAATTTGAAATTTAAAATGGATGAAAGGGCGCCATAGTTTGTCGCGGTTAAATGGCCGCTACAAGTTTCAACGGTCATCATTTTGTAGCGGTTCTGCGAAGCTAACCGCAACAAAATTGAATTTTGAATGGCCAAGATTTGTCGCGGTTTCCATCCTGAACCGCGACAAATTGTATTTAGTAGCGGTTCTTGTCGCAGTAATTTACTCGTTACAGAACTGTTCCTGATATTTGCAACGGTTGTTGTAGCGGTTTTGTAACCGCTACAAACCATTCGATGCATTTTTAAAGATTCCAAGTTCTGCGTTGAATGTAATTAAACATTGTATCCACATTTATGTTCTATCCTAGATTTGTTTGTTACATATGGATAAGTCATGGATCAAGCTGCCGTGTAGTTCTCCTGTATATTTAGCGGGATTGAACACTTTCTTAGATTTCGCCTTCTCTCACGCTTGCATTAATGGCAAGATCGTGTGTCCTTGTTTGCGATGTAAGTTTAAGAAGTGGCAAACACGAGATTATGCTTTGGAACATCTTCTTGTAAAGCCTTTCCCAGAAGCATATACATTCTGGGAGGTTCATGGGGAGCAACGTGGTATGGGATATGGGCTCCATCTTCCTCAAACCTCACAAGTAGGAAATCAAGTACATCAAGATGATCCGGTTAATGAAGCTGTTCGAGATGCTTTTGGTGTTCAAGACGACAACTTCACAGCAGAGGTGCAGGTCCGTAACCCGTTTTCTTCAGAACGATGCACTCGGGAATTTTTCAGCCTCATGGATGAGAGCGATCGTCCTTTGTATCAAGGTTGTCGAAATACTCAAAGTTATCTTTTCTTATCAAATTGTACCATATCAAGTGCATGTGTGGGATCACCGATAAGACAATGTCGATGTTCTGGAATTACTTCGAGATGATTTCCCGACGCGACATTCCCTCATCCTTCTACGAGGCGAAGAAGATAATCAACAGATTAGGCTTGAACTACCAAAAAATAGATGCCTGCCCAAACGACTGTATGCTTTATTGGGGAGAGGACGATCGAATGGAGACTTGTAAGAAGTGTCACACTTCAAGGTTCAAGACAGTTCGGAAAGGTAAGAAGCAGAAGAAGAAACCTGCAAAGATTCTAAGGTACTTTCCTTTAAAACCTCGCTTGCAAAGATTGTTTATGTCGTCTAAGAAAGCTCAGCATATGAGGTGGCATGAAGATGATAAGAATCAAGATGGTAAACTCAGGCATCCACGTGATGCTGAAGCGTGGAAAGCGTTCGACTCAGTCTTTCCAGATTTCACGGCGGACCCTAGAAATGTTCGTCTTGCTTTGGCGACCGACGGTTTTAATCCATTTGGGAATCTTAGCACAAGCTACAGTATATGGCCAGTTATGTTGATACCCTACAACTTGCCCCCGTGGATGTGCATGAAACAAAGCTCCTTCATTATGTCCATGATCATTCCAGGGAAAAAGGCACCGGGAAATGACATCGATGTGTATCTCCAGCCGCTGATCAAGGAGTTGGTGGAGTTGTGGAATGTAGGTGTGGAGACGTACGACGCGCACGAGAAGACACTTTTCAACTTGCGTGCGGCCTTGATTTGGACGATAAGCGACTTTCCTGGCCTCGGGACATTATCCGGGTGGAATGTGCATACCGGCCTTGCGTGCCCAGCTTGCAATTTTGACTCTGACTCAGTGCCCCTTCCCCACGGTCGTAAGTGGTGCTTCATGGGTCATCGGAGGTTTCTCGATGGTACGCACAGGTTTAGGTTGCAATGCAATCGTTTTAATGGGCAACAGGAAAAAAGAGGACCTCCTCGGAATTTATCTGGTGAAGAAATCATAGAGCAGCTTCAGGATGTTGATGTTGAGTTTGGGAAAAAGGACGATCCGGCAAGGGCCGGGACAAAGACTACCTAATTCTCAACGAACCAGGCAAGTCCAAAGATCATCTTCAGGCCAGGAAAGATCTACGGGAGATGGGCGTTCGTGGAGACGTGTGGCCGGATGAGCATGACAGATTTCAACCGACAAGATTCACCCTAACAAAACCGAATAAGGAAATCTTTCTCGCTACCTTGAAGAAAATAAAAGTTCCTGACGGGTATTCAAGCAACATATCACGATGTATTGACTTGCAGGCTCGAAAGGTTGCCAGGCTGAAGTGTCATGACTCACATGTGCTTATGCAATAATTACTTCGCCGCCATGAAAATACGCCGTCTCTCGATGTGTCTCTCGTTTTGGTTGAGCTTTGTACTTTCTTTCGGAAGTCGTGTTCCAAGGTTTTGATAGTGGAGGAGCTCGACCAGCTACAGCAGAAAATCATTGTTACGCTGTGTCATTTGGAGATGATCTTTCCTCCGTCATTTTTCACGGTCATGGTTCACCTGACAGTACACCTTGTTCACGAAACAAAGCTTGTTGGCCCAGTTCAATACCGATGGATGTATCTCGTTGAGAGGTACTTGTTTAAAAATAATTACTTTAGCATTACTCCCTAGTCGCATGTTTAACCATTGATGCATTATTATTTTTATGGTTCTACTTTATAGATTTCTTGGGAAACTTAAATCTTACGTGAGGAATAAGGCGTGGCCTGAAGGTTCAATAGCAGAAGGTTATATCGGGGATGTGGTCTTGTATTTTTGTTCAGGTACTTCGATGACATTGAGACGTCATTCAACCGACCACCTCGTATAGACGATTGTCCTGAGCCTAAGCCGGAGCCAGAGGCAACAGAGTTGTTAATCCCTTGTGTTGGTAAACCAGTTGGCGGGAGTGAGAAATTCAAACTCACGGCACTTGAGAAGTTCCAAGCACATCCACATGTCTTGATTAACTGCACCAAAGTGGAATCGTACCTTCAGTAAGGATTTCATACACACATATATATATATATATATATATATATATATATATATATATATATATATATATATATATATATATACACACACTATCCTATTGTTCGCCTCGCAAGTGTACGAGATTCGCAAGTAATAAAGTGATAAATAAAGTATCGTTCCCACGAGGATTTGTTTAACAAATTGGTCAAACAAAAGGCTTAGTGAATTTCATCAAGTTGAGCTAAAACAAAGTTTTGATTTGGAATGAGAATTTTTAAAGACTATTTCTAAAACATAAAATTGATAAAGGCAATTGATTCTTTAAATTCAAGGATAATTGAGCCTAGGGCTCTTTTTCCCCTTTTTGCATTTCATAAAACTTGGTTAATTTCCTCTCTAGTAGCATTTCAATACATATATGTGTTAGTCTAAGGTTCTAAAACACTTGACCCGCTCTCTCAAGTCAAAATCAAGTTTCTCTTCTCATTAAAATGCACAATCTCTTGCTACAATTAATGAGAATCAATATTTAAGCAACAACCCTAATGTGACAATGCAAGGTTAGTAAATATATCTCTATTTTACTAACAAACTATCCATTTATCAAGTAAACTTCAAGACAAGCATGATTTCAATCAAATTCTACACCTAGATTAGCTCTCTCAAGTCAAAACCTAAGTGAATAAATCATCTAAATGGAGGCCAATCATTTAGAAGCATTAAGCCAAGATTAAAATCAACACATACATATATTAATCTACCAAAAGAGAGGATATTCAAGTATTAATCCATATAAAGGGTCAAAAGAACCCTAGAATGAAAGGTTTAACTACTCATGTTCAAATACAAAGAAAGACTAAGCAAGATAATCGGAAAAGGATTAAGAAATTGGAAAGAGAGCAAAGTGAAATATCAAAACCAAGAAGACAAACATCAAGAATAAAGAACAACCACAAAGTTGGAGATGATGAATAATCCCCAAAGCTGCGTCCCTCCTCCGGTTCTGCAGAATCTCCAAATTTAAAAATGACGTGCTCCTCCTCAGCTTTCCTGCTTCTCGCTCTCGTTCTGTTTCTTTCAATTCCAGCGCCCCCTCTCTGTATCTCGCTCTCTTCTATTTTTCCGCCGTTCTGTTTCAAAATTCAATTAGGTCTTCCCCCATTTTTTTATATATCTTCAAAACCCGCGGCTCTCTCTCCTTTTTGGTCTTTCAATTACTCAATTCGTGGGCCCCCCAATTGTTGCTTTCTGCTACCTGTGTCCAGTGTCTCTTTTTCAATCCATTATGTTTTGTAATTCATTCAATTGGTGAGCCCAATTGTAATGAATCCAAAACACTAAACCTGCATTAAATCCAAGGCCCCTTTACGAAAAGCAAAGATGATGATGATAATAATAATAATAATAATAATAATAACTAAACCTTTTTTTTTCTTTTTCTTTTTTTTATTTAACTAAAATATTTCTATTTAAATTTGAAAACTATGATAGTTACAATGAAATCCCCTAAATAATATACCAATTTAATTTGATCTTATAATAATGTAATCTCATTTAAATCTCTTAAAATTGTTTAGATAACTCTCCAAATATCTTCAAAATGTACTTTAAATATACAAAATAAGGAGAGTTATCACCTATATATTTCCTTACATTTTATACATACTCACATTTCATTGCATGTTTAATTGCAGGGAATTCAGGAGTTATGTGAAGCGTGAACTGAGGATTCGTACACAGACATCCTCCGAAATTGATAGAAAGGTCCACCTCGAATTCCAGGGTTGGTTTAGGAGGAGAATAATGAATGACCACAACCCACACTCACCGACGAGGAGTTATGCGAGCAAGCAGTGACGAAACATGCGGTTCGGTGACGTCCCGTATTATGGAAAGCCGCTTGATGTGGTCGGGATAAGTTACAGTGCCTTTTCACCGTGACGTTGTTCAAGTGTTTGTGGGCGAATACCACCACGTCCTGTGGGACTCACGATCGACGACTTAGGCATCACATCGGTGAATTTCTCCCGCCTATTCACAAAGGGTCAGTCTGAAGATGACGAGCCGTATATTCTTGCCTCAGAGGCCCATCAGGTTTATTATGTCGTCGATGTGAGGCACAAGGATTGGAATATGGTGGTTCACTTAAAGTCTCGGGACCTTTACGATATGGGCGATGGTGATAACGTCGCCTACGATTGTGAGCCGTTGCAGCCCGCCAGCTTTGAAGACTTCATCCCAGACGGTGATGACAATTTACGTATAGTTCGGTACGTTTTTTAATTGTGGCTTTATGAAATTGAAACATTTAACTAAAGTTTTTATTGTGTTCAAACGTATTCACCTCACGCGTAACATTTTATGCAAACTTTCTTTGTAGGGATGTCGAAGAAGATTGAGAGAAAAACTTAATGCCAATGCTGTAATATGCAATCTTTATTTTTTTTAAAAAATCAAGAACATAATTTGTAGCGGTTAATTAACCGTTACAATTCCTTAAAAACCGCGACAAAAAGAAACTGTTACATGAACCGCTACAAACACGGAAACAAACCGATACTAATAATAATAACCGCTACAAAAAGTGTGACCCCAACCGCTATAAAATGCTGCGCAGAAACCACCATAAATACCCCACCCAACCTCATTTAATATATATCAATTTCTTTTCTACCCACGTTTTCTCTCCGTCTTTTCAAATATTTTTACGTTTTGGAACATAGGGTTAAGCGTCTCAAGGGGGTAAGTGCCGTGTAACCGGATCAATTTTAATGTTTCTCAATTCTAATGTTTCTCATATATACTAATTAATGTTTGTTATTTTGCAGTTGAACGGGATATTTTAATCAACTTTCCTTTTTCTTCCAAATATATTATTCAATAACTTGTACACATATTTTTTAAACATTCAGTATTATTTTAATTACCTCATTATTAGCTCTTATTATATCTTCCATATTTTTATTATTTTGCATCTATACAACAAGCACCTTATATATTTAAATTTCATATTTTAAATTTTTTTTTTTATTAAAAAGATAAACTATTAATAATTACTTAATTACGTTGATAAATAATAGTTTTATTTTTTAAAAAAAGTCATGAAATTTGTAGCGGTTGCTTGAACCGCTACTACGTTTCAAGTATTTGCCGGGAGGAAATGGCGGGATTATTTTGTGGCGGTCAGAGTAGCGGTTTCAAACCGCTACAAATTTTTGAAAAAAATGGCAGGAACATTTGTAACGGTTACAAACCGCTACAAATATTCACATGGCGGCAATTTTTTTTCCTTGCGAAAATATGGCGGGAAAAGTTGTAGTGGTTAAGAACCGCGACAAATATTCAAAATAATAAATTTAATGGTGGCAAAATTTTCAAAACATTAATTTGTAGCGGTTGGGTAACCGCTACAAGTAAATATTGTAGCGGTTAGTAACCGTGACTAAGCTCTCAGAAGAGACGTCAGCCAAGCTCATTTAGTAGCGGTTATTATTAACCGCAACAGATATAGTAGCGGTTCATATGCATGTAGTATCGGTTTTTCTTAACCGCGACAAATTAGCTTGCCACAGTGGATTTTGTAGCGGTTCTTGGAACCGCGACAAATGTCATTAGTTGCGCCAAAAACCGCTACAAATAGGTGATTTTAACCGCTACAAAATGTCGTTTTTTTTGTAGTGCAACTTGGAAATCAACCTGCCAACTACGCTGGACTAACTCCCTAGCCCTCAAAATGAGATTACTGCAAGAGCCACAAGAGACGTCTAGAATGAGATTAATAACATCATTAGCATCAGATTCCAAAATAACCTTCTTGAGCCCCAGCTCCATGCCAACAAAGTTTTTTATCTCTCTCAACGAAACTTTTTCCATGTATAGCCGTGAATTATATGTTGCTGTAATTCTATGACTTTTATCCATTTAAAACTCCAGTATTCATTAGCCCAGTCCACTAAACTTTCAAGTGAGCCCACAAATACAGTACATTTTTATTTTGGGCCGATATTACATTATGAGACTATCTCTTCAAAATATATCAATGTTTTTAAATAAAAAAAATTATGATATTTACCATATTAAGTTCCGCTCTATAAATATGCACATACAATTCTCAATATATATTAATAGTGGATATTTTAATAACAGATATTGATATTAATGTTGATACCTGCATGCATCTTATTTCTTTTATACAACGAAAATTATTAAATAATACCAGCAAAACAAAACAATCTACAGCAACGGGGGTTTACAACCCCTGGAATGAGCACTTATAATAGTATGTGTCAGCTCTGGTCCCTAAATTTTCAAACCATAAACTTTTCTCTGGTGTAAGTTTAGCTAGAAAGTCAGCTTGCTCATCATCCTCTATAAAATATCCTAAATAACATGTTCCAATTCCAGCTAACCAGGATTTGTTAATCTTACTTATTATTATCTCCCAGCCTTCATGCATATAATCTCAATTACATATCAGAGTTCAACAGCTATAACCTGCATGCATGCATCCATTGGCGGACTCAAGTGTATGACAAGGGGGGCAAGTGCCCCCTAAATTATGATGAAATTTGAAAGAAAAAATAAGGGAATTAAAATTATGATTTATTTGATAGTATTGATAACAGGGCAATTGTGATGGAATTTTAAAAAATAAAGCATAGAAGGGTGACATTATAATTATTTTTAGAGTAAATATCATTTCTGATCCCTGACAAAAAACATGGACCCCATTTTGGTCCCTGACAAAAAAAAAAAGAGTCCTTTTTAGTCCATAAAAATGACGAATAAGGGCTGATTGGTGGACATTTTGATTCCTCAAAAATTTCCAAAAGGTCATTTTTAGTCCCATAAAAAGGACGAATAAGAGTCGGTTTTTTTGTCAGTGACCAAAATGGGGTTCGTGTTTTTTGTCAGGGACCATAAAGGGTATTTACTCTTATTTTTATTGTAATATACTTTTGTTATTAAACTATATGTACTTGAACTTATTGAGTGTCCACCCTTCATTGTAATTTATATAGCTGCATTTCTAACTGTACTTAGCCTTATTTTTCTAAATGATAAGTTTATAAAATAATTGTCTTTCTTATTACATCATCAGTATTTACTTGATTTCATAAATATTTTTTTGATATATTTTTTTCTTGTTTATATTCTTTTATTTTTTAATGCATTTAAAATTTTTCTTAAAAAAAAATTCGGGGGCACTCCCAAATCCCCCCGCCAATTGTATCCCCCTTATGTAATTTTCTGGGTCCGTCCTTGCATGCATCTATATGTTACAACTATATATATTTCTTTTTCCTGCTTTGTATATAATATATAAGGGAAATGCACCTCTTATGTTATAGGAGAAGTGTATCCTCATGTCATAGATACTTCGATTTCTATGCTCGAGTTTAAAAAAAAAAAAAAAGATGTAGGTCCCACCATTTAATATGTGTGTAGGAATCTTCTTATTCTCATGCAACATGAGAAGTTTAAACCCCAATATATAAATAAGTTTCTTTTCTTTATTTTTCTAAAGAGACACCAGGTTGGGATATGACTAAATACACCTAGATATGAATTCTTATATACCAAATCTTAATTATTGAAATTTCTAAAGACTACTCATTTTTTCTAACATTTTAATCTTATTGAAATACCTGGACAAACATTGAATAATAAATTCTTCCTCCACTCCTTAATATAAAATCTACTTTATACTTCAAATTGAACTACAAAATGAATCTTATATTAAGGACTGAATGAGTAAAAAATTCACAAAACTTAATAAAAATCGTGGGGCATAATTTAGATAATAAAAAATGGTGTGGGGTTTGAGAGGAACAAAATTAAAATTGTCTAATAAACACTATATCCTTCACATTTATGGTTTAATTTATCGAAAACATATTTATTTAATCTCACTATAAAATAGATTATGGTCTTCTCATGGTTAAATTATTAAAGTTTAGAGAAATTTGTGACACTGTTTTTAAAAAAAATAATATTATTTTTAGTTTTTTATCATCAAAATTTAACACTCAGTCTCAAATTAAAGATAAAAATGTCCTATCAGATCGGATGTTATGAAAAAGGAAATAATTTTTTAGGACAGGAATGAGCCCACGCCAGTTCAGCAATTATGATTGACATTTTAGATGATTGAGGATTCAGACCTTATCGAAAAAGTTAATTAGGCAAATATAGGTTGAGTACAAATTTGAATATACAATTTAGAGTCATTTGATTAAACTGAAGATTCCGCTGGCTGGGGGTCGTATGTTTAATTGAATCCACGTGGCCCATCTAATCAATTAATAATTAGTAATTAATTATTCCCCTTAAACTAATATAAACAATATGCCTCCTTAGATTACGAATAATTGTAGATTTAATTAACATAACAGGAATCGTCAAACTGATAGATTAAGTGTTGGTCCCACACAAAACCGGTTGGCTCTTATTTATTTCTACGTCTGTAATTTTGCCCACAGTATTTAGAATTTGAGCCTCTAGTTTGTGTGTGTATTCGTGATGCGTCCCCCTTACAATCAAATATCCACTAATATAAATTCTTACATAATTGTTAAAAAATCTTCAATTATAAAATTTATTGTCTTAAAATACCTAATCCTTAAAGGTAACAAAATAAAATGTTTTGTCTCTTTTGCCTCCTTAAAATAACATGCATTTGAATTGAACCATACATCTTAATTTAAAATATTAAACCTCTTTGAATTTTTCAATTTATTGTTGGAGAAGCTGGATCTCCAAGCAATATATGACGAAGAAAATAATGTACAATGTTTCAAGGTGATGGTAACACTTTCTTTTAGGATTAATGCGCCCTCACTGATACTTATCTTATATGGTGTAATTTGGATTGACGAACAAATTTATTACAAGATACAATGAAGACCTTTAAGTATAATTACACTCTCAACACTCAAGCCAAGACTACCATATATAGCTTTTATAAAGTGATGATTTTTATTTTATCTTTGTGTATACTCAAGAGAAAAGCACCAAAATATTACATTTAAAAAAAAATGTACCAGATTGAATCACTTTCTAAAATAATTTCTAAACTAATGTAGTTAAAAATGTAACCTGACAGGACGCCACTAGTGGCGCCAATAGTTGTAACGGGACTGCATGCTGGCGTCACAGTGACGTGAGGAATCCTCACGCCATTGGCGTTAGAAACTGTCAGAGGTTGTCTGACACCTAGTGGAATGAAGGCTCCTCACGCCATTAATATTATTAATGGTGTGAGGACTCCTCACGCCATTAAGGCCCACGCTCTTTTCCTCCCCCACTTATATAAATCACTCCTATTCACTCTTTCACTCCTTTGTCTGACACAACTAATGGCGTGAATTATGTTCACGCCACTAGTGGCGCGAACATTCTTCACGCCACAAGAGGCGTGAACAATTTTCACGCCACCAAGCTTCACGCCGCTGGTGGCATGTCCATCATTAATGCCACAGCTAGTGGCGTTGCCCTCCCCGACGCCATTTACTTTGGAAATTATTTTGGAAAGTACTTCAATCTGGTAAAAAAAAAAATTAAAATGTAATATTTTGGTGCTTTTCCCGTATACTCAGACAAATCCAATGAGTTTAATATCTTGTTGTTGTGTGATGTGATATCTAATGTGATATTGTCTGCCTCAAATAAAGTGATAGTACATGATATTTATAGACTATAAAGTAAAGTCATGAAGTAATGCATCTTGAAGCAAACCTATCTTCAACTAAAAGTCATAACCATACGTTATATTCATAAACCTAATATGTTTATTCACGAACCAACATATAATTTAAATAACCAACACAAACTTTCTTTTGTGTTTTTAAGAACTAAAGAGACATGATCTTGGTGATTTTAAGTGTTATAACTCCCCCTACACATCTTTTCACATAAATTCCTTAATTTATAAGAACATAACTTTACAAAAAGAACACAACTTTTCATTTTAAAATATTTCAACACCTGTAAACCTATTATTTTCACTTATTTGATGTAAAAAAAATTTGCCACAACAGTTTACTTTTAACTCCCAATATAATCAAATTGGTGTCAATCATCAAAATCAAATATAAAGAAGCCAAACGCTACACATCTTTTTCTTTTATAAAGGAAGGAAGTTGCGAATTCGAGCCTCTTCACCGCATAGAAGTTGTGTGTATTTATATAATATATGTAGGGAAAAAAAACCACATAAACAACTATTAGCTAAGAAAGGAAGCCCCCTTAAAAATTTTATTACTAAAGCTTAATACTCTCTTATTATTGTTGCTTATTGTTATGTATGGTCTTCCAAAGAATTTGGCTCATTAGGTAAGGAGGGGCGACTTCATCATTCATAGATTACAATATTATAGTAAGATTAATCTTCCTCATAACACTCCCTCCTATCTTTACAACATGATCGATTTGGGGAGTTGATCTTCCTGATAACATCAGATTAATCTTCCTGATAACACTCCCTCCTATCTTTACAACATGATCGATTTGGGGAGTTGATTTTCCTGATAACATTGACCTTCGGATGAATTTTTGATTAGGTTGAATTTTTGATTAAAAAGATATATAGAATTCTTCTAACGTAACATCAAATTCGGGTAACATGATGAGAAGCAAGATCACAACACCACAGGGAATCAATTGAGCTTATGATTAATGAATATAAAGTGTAGATAATTGTTTATTAAAGTAATATGTATTTGAGTAAGATAGAGGAAATGGAAATCTAGTTTTGAATAATTAATTATATATATTTAAGTAATAAAATAAGGGCCATACATGAGAAGTTATGCTGCTGAGAGGCCCAAACCAGAAACCGTTCGTTAGTTTTTCCAAAACCAGAAACGAGGAAAACGAAGGAAACAAATAAAAAGAAAATTGGGAAACACAGATTCCCAAAAACCAGGAGCTACGAAAGTGGAATGATGACGTGTTGATTCCAACGATATAGGGAAATATAATTAAAGTAATAATTAAAAATAAATTACTATTGCTGCAATTAAAGCTTACTGGTAGATATTTTTTTAGTCTGAGGCCGCCTTTCTCATATCCACGCGCTCTCCCTTCTTCCCCCACCTTCTATTCTTCGGATTCGGATTTTCTCATAAACGTCCCTCTCAGTATCCCTCAGTATCCGTGCATCCTGGCCGTCCAAAAATTGATCCAACTGTCCAAAGAGACACACCTCATTTTTTCATCTCTACCGCATGCGGTTTTTTTAAAAAAAAATGCTCCGAACCGTTAGATCCATTTTTGGACGGCTCAGATGAGAACGCTGAGAGAAGAGGAGGGAAGCGATTCTGAGATTATCTGCTTCCCTATTCTTCTCCACTCTTCTTTCCTCCTACTCTCCCATTTTTCTTCTCATCATTATCATCGCCGCTTTATTGATGGTTTCTTTTTTATTTTATATCAAAATTATGAAAATTGCCGAACAATCCTCCGTATATAAAATGAGAAAATTTTAGAAAAATACCTTCAAAATTTGAAAATTTCAAATTAGTTATTTCTTACTAAAATGGGTTATAAATTGCAATTTAAATAATGTAGTCAATACCCAATCTATCATAAATAAAAATGATTTGAGATTTTGAAAGCATTTTTTAAAATTTTTCCTTACAAAATTTAGTGTACAAAGATTATTAAGGACTTATGTTCTTAGGACGGACAATTCCTTTTCAGCGGTAAGCAACATAACATATCTTCAGTTATGTGTAAGTGTATTTTGTTTTGCATATAGTTGAGAATAGATTGAAAAGAGTTAAAAACCAATTGTGCTGAAGTTGAACGTAGGCCTTTAAACAAGTTTTATATACATTTGGATAATAAATTTTGTAATAGAATTTTTTCAACAACTTTTTTTTCAATTTTCTTTTCTTAAAATTTTACTAGTGGCCGGCTATAAATTAACAGCGTAATTTTTTCAACATGTTTTCCTCTAACAAAGAAGATTTGAATTATTAATTTTGTTTTAAGATAAATCAAGTTTATATTGGATTCAAACACGTTTGATTCAATATATCAATTTTAAACTAAATTGGTTTTAAAATATTTTAGTTTGTATTAAGGTAATTTATGGATCAAAGATCAATATATGTAGTTTAATTTAGTTCTAAGAATATGGTTTTTAAATCTAAAAAGGTATCCCTTATACTTTGTGGAATCATATAAAATTATATTCTTTAAAAAAAAGGGTTAATGTGCAAACTTGGAAGTGAAAGTTTTCACTCAAGAGTAGTTTTTTTTTTTTTTAGTT
The DNA here is from genome assembly GCA_025563575.1 of Acacia pycnantha. NCBI lineage: Eukaryota > Viridiplantae > Streptophyta > Magnoliopsida > Fabales > Fabaceae > Acacia > Acacia pycnantha. The sequence goes on along the minus strand of JAMWYP010000150.1, from coordinate 1,799,649 downwards.
TAGTATCACCCTAAAATTTTTTAAATTGTAACAATTTTGCTTCGGCCATTATCTAGGCTAAATTTGAACATAGTTGACTAAATATGCTAAGTACATGTTTGTATTAGCTATAGAAATTATATTATTTTTCTAATATAATTTATGATATACAAGATAAGTATGTAAGAAGAATTTTATTTCGACTATATGAACATTTGAACACTTACTCAAAATAGACACTAAATTGACAATAGCAACTCCATCCAAATTCAGCACCCGGCCCAACGTCATTTCTCCTGCAAAAAGAACAATTCTTCTCACAAATTTGTCAGTTTTAATTTGATCCCTTCATTCACTCAACAACAACAACACCATTCACTGTTAGTTTGGTACATTTTCTAAGCACAAAAGCATAGTGAAAAAAAAGAAGAAGATAACATATGCTGAGGTAAACTCACAAGAATTCTTGAAAGACATTGATGGTGTTGACGATTTGAGAATAATCACATGCAGCCTCTTAAGAAGATCAAAACAATGATTTTATTAGAGTTAGTGCTGAATCCTCGCCTTGGAAAACGATGGAATGGATAGCATGTGGACCTGTTAACTTAATATACTTCATCCGATTCTAATTATAGAAACACTTCTGTATTACAATTTATACTACAAAAGTATTCTTATAATTAGGATCGAATGTACTATTTGGTTAGTTTACGGTCAAATTTAACCTAAATAACAATGTGAGACAATATTCCTATAATTTAGAAATTTCAAGGGTGACATTTACCAATAGCTCATGAGTGAAAATTTGTTAAACAAATTTGTACGTTACCCCAATAAAATTCTACCTCTATATATCTTGCTATCTCATCTTAAGATAGAAAATGTGACCCGAGCTAGCTCATGCTACAAAAGCGAGGATTAATTATGGGGAGAAGTCAATAATTGAAATTATAACTTTAAGAAAAAAAAAATACAGGATCTAAATTGGAATCCCTTAAGACTTAGAAAAATATATGAAAGTTCTTATTGAAAAATTTTATTGGCTAGAAGTTAAAGACAAACCTGAATTCGAGTATCAGGACTTTGAATATATCAGAACATATCATATTATACTAGTTAATAAAATAATTTTAAACATAAACTTTTCATCTATTTTGATTTCTTTCAATTATCTCTGCTTCCAACTCAACTTTGTTCTCATCCTTATCTCCCTCCAATCCACCTTATCTTTAAAATAGATCAGGTGAAAGCGAAATTTAGTATGTTGTCTCACTCTTGATTTCTACACATAATTTGCATTGAAGAATCAGCTCTTTTATTAATTAGCCTAATCACAACTTAATTTTTTTTTCCACTTTGATATTCTTGTTTTTATCTTGATGGTGAGTTAATCCTCGTGATTAGCAAAGAAGTAACCTACTCATCACATGCAATCGGTTTGACTTATTGCATTTCCCAACTTAGTATTATAGATCATAGAGATTAATGTAGAAGCACACTTACGTGCATGATCTTGTGTTTTGTGTTTTGCGTTTTTTATCTTTCTTTACTAATAAAACTGTAATTATTAGTATTCATAAAAGGGAAAATAAAAGACTAAACAACAAAAGCAGTGTTTAGGATTTCTAAACTTTTTCTATACTCTCTATAGTCTAAAATTAAAGCAGTGTTTAGCGTTTCTGAACTTCTCCCATACTTTTTTTTGGGGGTAAAATTTCATGTGCTCTCTCTAGTCTAAAATAAAAGATTCTTTTATACAATTTTGGTTTGATGGTTAATTATTTGATAAAATTCTATACATTCACTTTTGTCTATCACATTTAACATTTTTTTTTTCAGTGTAGTCATTTTTTTTTATAACATTTGGGCCAACTGATATCTGACGTTTTTTTAAAAATTTTATTATCAGGTATTCGAGCTACAGACTAATCCCTATTGAGGTTTTAGAACTAAGATGCGTCTCCTCATAGTAGTCATATTTTAATGCATGGCTTTTTTTCTGTTTAAATTTTAGATTAACAGTCAATTGTCTAGCTAATTAAATGAAAGGATATCGTATTTTATGAAAACTATTACAAAATCTTAATTTGTAGTAATTTAATTATAAATAATTAATTTTTATTTATTTATTTATTTATGTGAATTAGGCAAAAAATTATTAGATTTAAAATTGAAGGCAGTACATGTGCAAAATACTGCTCTTAATTGGAGATTTTAGTCAGATGCATGTGGCGTAAACGGTACTAACTACTATTAGCATCTATGATGCTATGCTTATTTGATTGACTAATTAATTAATTGGTCAACATTTTTCTCGATATGCTTCATTTATTATATAATATTATTAATTAATTTAATTAATCATCGATCCAAGAGACAAATAGAACAAAGCCCAGGAACAAAAAGGGTTAAGGAATAAAAAGAGCATGGGAATTAGAGGCACACTAGATTCGCTAATCCTTGTGAAACTTGTCTATAATTTAAAAACAACCATTATATAATTGAAGCAACTTGAGCATACAGAATAGGTCAGGAAATACTTTTTATTTAAATAAGTTGTAGATGAAAAGACCGAACCAGCCCTAATGAAATGATATAAATATATCAGCTACGTGTATCTAGTTTATATTAATATTAATTTTGTTTTCCCATAAATAAATATTATTAAATTATATATAAAAGATCAATAATAAATAATAATCTGTCTGCCCAAAGAAAAGTCCTTACTAACACATCCCCTTTTAAGTGTGAAGAGAACTTAATGTACCTAGCATCTTTTCCCAACTACCCTACCACTATTTTCATCTTCTTTCAAGCTTTTAAAGATTTCGTGATTCTTTTATAATGGAATAATTGATGAAGCTCAAAATTTTTTTTTTTTGGTTTAGTATATTAGGGGAAAGAAGCAGATTTCTCTGAGAGATGATATTTTTGTTATAGTGAGGACCTAAAGCCCATAAAAACAAAAACAAAAAATAGTATTAAATCCAAAATTTAACTATATATAAAGCCACGAGTCCACGACATGAAAATTTTAAAATGGGACATTCCCCCTTTAAATTTTTTTTTTAAAAAAAAAGTACAAAAATTACACAAAAATTATTAGGTAAAGTTCATGCGACTGTGAAAGCTTTAAGTGATAAACTTTGAAGAAAATTTACAAATCACACTGAAACATAAAATATTGCATATTTATGCATAATTTTGTGAGTGAATATTACATGTAGAAGAAATTTCAATATCAGATCTAAAATACAGGGAAAATGTATGCGTAATTCCTCAATATATTATAAATGAAATGTATTATTTTTTTAACACACAAAGACATTATGAAATTAATTAACAGCCGAATGGAGAATATTATTCAGTCAAGAGAATACAAAATTGTGGAGACACAAGCTCGTGGTGTGCTCCACCTTTTTCCTTTAATAGCTTAGTTTTGGATTGTCATTATTCGTGTAACCACACTTAATAAATAAAGCTTGAGTTTTTGGATTCTTCGTCAGTTCTAATTAAGATGTTATCATGTTAAGTTGATCCAAGTTGCTCATATATATATATATATATATATATATAGGTGATTGGGAAGCATGTGAAGTCCACTATCACAAGGAGAAGAATCAGGTTAATTATATTATTGCTTTTGATTATTATTATTATTTGTTGAATGAGACCAAATTAAATAAGGGTTTACAACTGTTACATGCATGCACCTAGACGTGTTAAAAGTAAATTAATATTGATTTAAAAAAATGAGGCAAGTTAGGATATGCATGTGTATGTTTTTAGAATATTTTAATTGAATTAGTTTAATTATATTTATATAATTAAGAGTTCAATTAGTTCACAGCCATTTACTTTCTATGATCAGTTTGACCTAAAAGCTTTTTTTCCCTCCTTTTAGGCTCAATGACCTATCTCAAACCTCTCACATGCTACCCTAGCTAGTGGCTTTCCATGAGATAATTATAATAATATGATGAAATGAAATGCATGAATGTAAGAAAATTTCATGGGAAAATTCCAAATAAATACCATATGAATTTGCAAAACCCCTAAAAGTCTGTTGAATTTGTAATAAGACTGAGAGGTACAAAGGACCTATGAGGGATATGAAAATTCGGGTGAAATTACCCTTTTACCCTTAGTTTTAAATAAATAAATAAAAATTAAAAAAAAAACCCTCCAACCCCCACCACCGCCGGCCGGCCGCCACCGCCGGCAACCACCACCACCGCCTTGCCGACAAAAGGGTAATTTCACCCGAATTTGCATATCCCTCATAGGTCCTTTGTACCTCTCAGTCTTTTTACAAATTCAACAGACTTCTGGGGGTTTTACAAATTCAAATGGTATTTTAATAGAATTTCCCCAAATTTCATTTAGTTTGATTATATATATACTATCACCTTTTTTTTTAATAAAAATATGAATTATATAAATTGAAGAAAATTCTACAATATAATAAAATTCAGAAGACATGAATTAATAAAACATCTATTTTATATTTTTTTATATAACTACCAGATATTTATAAGATTGGGAAAATTAATTTTTTAGCCTTTCAATTTATAAACATGTGTGTATCCAACCGTTTTAGAAAAAAATTATAACTCTAGCAATTTTTTGTGTGAAAAATTCCAAATCTCCCTTCATGCATGTTAATTTGAAAGTAAAACATTTTTTAAATTTTTACTTACAAATTGCAGAAGATTTTTTATTCATTAATATTATATTGTATTAACACTCACATTCTCTATAAATTCCTTTACTCAATGGGTGCAAGATTTAACAAAAAATATTACTCTAAGAAATTATTCTGGACAAAATATTATTCTAACGAGTTATCTTAATTATTCTGGACAAAATATTATTCTAACAAGTTATCTTCGACTAAACGTATTTATTACATTTGAACATGAGAGGATAACCAATCAAGTACCGTATATGAATATTAATTATAAATAAAATATTAGTTGAGGTGGTAAGTGACATCACCCCTATAAAGATCAGAGGATAACACATGCAAGTTTAAATTATGATAAGTGCATTTGTTTGGAGAGGAGAAAACTCTTTACGTTCTAAGTTTTAAAAGGGATAGCCCTAAACCAAATTAAAAAAAAAAAGAATTATTTTATAAATCACATTTATAAGTTAACATTTAATATTTACGTACACATCAAATTTAACAAGTGGTTAAGACTTAAAACTTGTAAGCAATTAATTTCTTTATTTAAAACCTGTATGTAATTCTCCCCTTCAAAATTGAATTTCATTATCAAACTTCTACACAGACCTCTTTAATTAATTTCTTTTTAGTACAACTTGAAAAGAAATAAATACTCGAAACCCGTATTCTTCTTTAACTATTTTTTAAAAAATAATTATTTCTAAATAATGAAACATGATGCCGTACCATGTACATAGTGAATTCCGATAGCTTGACAATGCAGCTTTCTGCAAATTGTACATTTCTTGTAACAAAAAATTTTGGTCAGTTTGGTCTCTTGAGCTCCTTAAGGTTAGGAAATGCCTTTGAGCTTATAAAGGTACTTACTCATAGCCAATAAACAAAATCCTCATATACTAGTAGAATTTGAACTTACGATCTTATGATTATAAGCCAGCCTTTTATTGTACATCTTTTGTCGGCACAAATTGTATATTTACTGGATAAATGGATTTAGAAGGAGGAGGAGCATCCAAGGACAGAGAAAGATGTCGTATTCGTATGTCAAGGTGTCGTTTGCAGTAACACGTGGCAACTAACGAAGATGCCCACACAGTTACGTGACTGAATTTGCATGATGTCGTTTGGTTGCTTCTGCATGCAGCATTTGCAACTTGCCTCCCTTACAAATTACAATTTGCCCCCTCTTTTTCACTTCTCCACTTGTCGCCTTATAAACTTATTATTTGTAAACTATAGTCTATTGATAAACTATAGATGCATATAGGCCTGAGTATGAACCTATAACCCATGAGTTTACCTACAATCTAGTCTAATTATGTCATTTTGAGCCCATCCAAAAAGATACATAACGGAGTGGGTCAGAACCCGCCCATTTAAGACTTAAATGGGCAGGCTATGGTACACCAACAGGTTTCTCATACCCACCCATTTAGTGTAATTTTTTTCTAACTACCCATCTCATTTCGTATTCTGGTATAAGATAAAGGTGTTCCTTGACTCCCTATCCTGAATAAATTTATGTTATGATAATACTTGTCTATGTTGTTTTGTATGAATTATGATTATTGAACTTTGAAGATTTAGATTTCATATTTTAGAATGATGAATTTAGATGGATGCTTAATGCTTATGTGTGATTTTTTTCAAAGAAAATTGATAGGTCAAATGTAAATGGTTACCCAAAACCCAGTTAATCCACCCATTATATTTATGTTCTAGCTCGTTTACACGGGTTTAAATGAGTTGAGATACAGGTATGAGTTAGCCTATACCCGTTTAAAGTTAAATGGGTGGACTATGAATTTAGCCTTGGGCTACCCAACCCGCTCATTACTCTGCCCAAGATGCATATATATTTTTGTAATGAGAGATTTTTCAACAATAACTTTCCCCTTTCACATGCTAAAATTAAAATATTTTTTGTTGTGACCTCCTATTTATTTTCCTTTTTTTAATTTTTAATTAAATGGAAGACACTAACAACCTGAAGTTAATTACAAGCGTGATCGAACCCAAAACCTTCCAGTTAAATGTGAGCTCTCATACTACTAGGCTACAAGGACAATAACGGATACCGAATTTCTTATAGAAAATGTTAATGAAGAAATATTATTTTATTATAATCTCATCTCTAATTAATCCTCATTTTTATAAGGATAATGGTAATTAACAAGTAGTAAATTTATTTTAATAAATCAAGTTAAAATATTTTACAATCTAAACTATTTATATAACTAATTTAATCCTGTCATCACCCGACTTTATATTTACCTGACATTTACCCTATTACTTTATTAAACAATTATTTTAAAATATAAATCATTCACAAGGCGCTGATGAATGTATGATAATTTCGATCAGCAAACTAAAGTCAATTGGCAGTTTACAAATAATAAGTTCAGTAGATCAGAAAGAAAAATAACTAGTTCAATTAATTAACCTTGAAGAAATCAGGTCAAAAGAATTAAAGAAACAGAAAAAATTAAAGCATGAAGTAATTATTAGTAATTAATTATTAAGAGAAAAGTTGTGGGCGGTTGGTTGTGATTTGTGAAATTACTCAACCTTATTATAATGTCAAATCAAAAGACATACAACTTTAGTCACCCAAGGAGAAAATAAAAAAGACATAACTTTAAGGACGGCTTCCTCATATTCTCAATCGTCCAATATACTCCTACGTAACAAACAACCTATCTCTTTTCCCAAATAGGCTAAAGTATACATTTGGTCCTTTATGTTTATCTCTGATATCATTTTAGTCCCTTAAGTTTGTAAAGTGTATGTTTGGTCCCTTAATGTTAACACCATTAGTCTGACTTAACGGAAAATAATGACTCAACGATTTTAAGCGATGACTGTGCAATTAAATGCTGGCCAAGTATGCTTATATGTCAGTATTATAATAAATTAATATTTTAAATCATATTAATTGAAAAATATTTAATCTTCACAGATTGTTTTATGGTTTTTCACAGTTTGTGAAGATAATATTTTTTTTTTTCTCAAAGAAGATTAAATATTTCTCAGTTAATAGGATTTAAAATATTAATTTATTTAGATACTAACATATAAGCATGCTTAATCAACATTTAATTGGACAATCATCGTTTAAAATTGTTGAATCAATATTTTCCGTTAACTCAGATTAACGGTGTTAATATTAAGGGATCAAATGTGTATTTTATAAACTTAAGGAACTAAAATAATACAAGAGGCAAACATGAAGGACCAAACGTATCATTTAACCTCCCAAATATGATAAATGATCTATTAGAGTTGACGTTCAAAAAGCATATTTATATAAGTCGAGATAAAACTTCTATTATATATTTATTTTGTATAGTGTAAATTATATAGGAAAAATAGCTTCTACTGTTAATCCAAATAGGTACAAAGTAGGAAAAAAAAAAAAGCAATCGTAAACCAATTTAGAAACACTTAATTATCAATAATTGTTTCAAAGTACATCGAATCATGATCAATGTAAAACAAACATTGCCGACCTATATATTATTGGTCCAAAGGAAATAAAATCAAACATGAATATAGTCTCGAAAAAGTCTCTCTCTTTTCAGTAAAAAAACAGTGGTCTCTGTAAAAGTTGGGTTCTCATTTCATGCACATAATTATATGTTTCTTAAGTGCTCATACTTTTAATTAGAGGTATGAGCATATTTTTTTGATTTTTTTGATTTTTTTATATATTGTATTTATTTAGATTTAAATTATATGCTGCTTTCTGAGATTTTTTTTACTCCATGTATCTCAAATTAATTAATTTCCAGTTGTGCATTTGTCTGTAATACCAATATTATAGAAATTAATTAATTTGAGATACTGTGTAAAAAAAAAATCTCAGAAAGCAGCATAATTTAAATCTAAATAAATACAATATATAAAAAATTAAAAAAAAAATCAAAAAAAATATATATATTCTCATACCTCTAATTAGAAGTATGTACACCTAAGAAGTACATAATTATGTGCATGGAATGAGAACCCGTAAAAGTTTAGATACCACTCCAGTCCTTTTTAAGTTTATTTTAAGTAATTCTTACGTACCAAAAATTCTTAGTTAAGCTAGATGCTATAGAAGCTTACCAGCTAGGTCTTGCTTTTCTCAATGTTCAAGAGAGTATTCACATGCATATTTACAAATTGCCGACAAATAACATTATTTTACATTGATAATGAGGTCCAAAATCACGTTCGTGCGAGATATAAATTCTACTTTTTTGTATCAATTGGACCAATTTTTTGTTAGTTGTCATCCATCAGCAGTATTATAAAAATATTCTATGGACTGCGCTAGAGTTTTATTAGGACTCGTGAACATTACAAACCTTGCTACCATATAAATGCATGCATATATAAAAGTGGTCCCTAGGAAGTTGGTGAAGACTAGGTATAGAAATTGAGGGTCATGTTCAATGTTCCTAATTCGCATCGAGGATGTTTTATTAAACTTTACAACTATGACAGTCGAAGGCAGAAATCTTGGGGAATAATGTTCACTTGTAATATAGAAAGTCAAATTCCTGGAACTTTAATTCCACCATGTTTTTTGCTGCAACGTTAAACTTTGTCAACTGCTGATTCAGTTCTTGTCCTTCTGCACATCAAAAGTCTTTGGCCGCCACTAGCCCATCATACCACTCACCTCCCACTATATATATATATTATGATTGTCTTTTAATTAACTTTTATTTTCCAAATATAACGTTCTAATATCGTCATATGCTTTTAAAAAAAAAGAAAGAAAATAAATGCTCACAATATTTTTTTATAAAATTTATTGTTTAAAAGTACATGGAATTTGTTCAATGATCTATATATACAACTTATCTAATGGATGCGATTCTTCTTCTTCCATGTTCAACTTATTTTCATCTACGTACAAGACAAAAGACGTTTGTATATATCTAATGATATGTTGCACATCACCAACCAACGGGGTTGGTATAAGTGGTAAGTGGCTTGTGTCGCTTAAGCAATATCTCGAGTTCGAGCATTGTGAATACAGAAAAGCCTCGTTGGGAGACTCACCCACCATAGCCAGGTGCGTGACCCGGATTGGATCTGGATTAGTCAGGGCGAAGCTCTAGATATCTGATGGGCAACAAAAAAAAAAAAAAGAAAAGAAAAGAAGAAGATATGTTGCACATCAAAAGAGTGGCACCGTTTGAACATGAGTTCTTAATTACCATTAGATAATAAAATTTTGCAATGATAAATTCATCATTTTTCTCTTTTTATATAAAATTAATTATTCACTATTACAAAAAAACGTTAGATTACTGACAAAATTCCATCGGTGATTTGATTTGCAACGAAAATTATTGATAAAATTCCATCAGTAATTAGATTTCCGAGTCCGTCGCACAAAAGCCATGGCAAATTCCATTGGTAATTTCCGTCGCAAACCAAATCACCGACGGAATTCCGTCGTAATTTCTGATGGAAGTTTTTCCGTCGGTAATTCCGTCCTTGATCAGTGTTTTTTTGTTGTGTGTATGTATATATATATTTAATTAATTAGCACTGCAGAATAACTGTACAGATAATCATATGTAGAACTAGAAACAAACAAGCCTCCCTCCACCCCAAGAAGAAGAAAACTATTTGAACTACTATATACAAATTAAATCTTAATAATAACAGCTAAACCACCGTTAAAATATGTTATGTAAAAAATTGATTACCGAGCTGAAATTAAATGGAAATATTTTCATTTTTCCCCCTCGACAGAAAAGTAAAAAAAAAAAAATCCCCCGTGCAAGCTAATTACGTGTCTTTGTAGTAAACTGTTATGGGCATCTAACTGCCAATACAAAGGGTCAAATTAGCTGATTATTCACCTTATTTTAAACAAGGAGACATGTTTCATTTGCCATTGTCTATATTGTTAGTTTTACTAATTAAACCATAAAACCGGCTGATTGATTATAGGCTTACTATATATATTATCAACCTCTTAATCGAATGGCTAGAATTGCAGGGAAACTGTAAAGTACTAGTACAGTAAATTAGGTAGAAGTCAGTTATCAAAATATCATTGTTAATCTACTCAATCCTGTCCTAATTACAAGACAAACTTTAGAAACATTAATTATAATATAAAGCGAAACTAGCTAGGAAATTTTTCTGGGAGCATGAAAAGAAGAGGGAAAATACCCAGTGAATGGGAAAACACGTGTATTCATCTGGTGCTTGCTATGTTTTTTTAATGAATTGATAATTAATAATTAGGGCTAATTAATATAATTAACAAAGCTTGAGGCACTAAAACAATTCCTAGTTGGGCAACGTTGTTGTCCTTATATGACAAGCAACACGAACTTAGATTCTTAATTAGTACAAAATTTATACCTAGATAAGACCAACCCCCACCCAAAAACCATTGGCTAATAGTTTTTTTTTCTTCTTTCTTTTACATTCCGCCCACAGTCCCATACCTAAAACCGGAAACCGGTCTCCGGTTTTTCTCTTAAGCCGCTTTTTTTATTTTTCTTTACACCACACACCACCATTTCCCGAAAACCAGGAGCTTTCTCTCTCCTCCCTCCCCTTCTTTTTTTTTTTTTATTTAAAAAAATTGTGTTGTGAGTGGGCCTTATTCCTCAATATGTGGCGATTCGACCGCACTCTGACCCTGTAACGTGCTTGCCACGCGCCACTTTCTTTCCTTCTTAAATTTTGTACCCATTTGCATGTATCCCGACTGTCCCTGGCCAGACTAAATTACCTTTATGCCCTCTTCTTTGTTAGCCTTACGTGTGGTAGATTCCGTGATTTTGGAGTCCATCCAAGAGTAGTTTTGGAGTCCAAAAAGGCCAACCTGGCGATCGTATCGGTTTTCTGATTTCACACTAGAGGTTCAGAGCAGAGGTTACGATGAAGTGTTCCACGTCAGGTACGTCCCAATAAGAAAGGGATGGGAGTCCCCATGATTGGGAGTTGAACACACGCGCGTTTGGTGAGAGTGGGGATTTGTCTCCCCTGTTTTCTTGCTGCCTTAATCTCCTTGAATGTGGAAACCCATTGTTTATGGTTTGATTGAATTAAATAAAAGAAGCAAAAATTAAATATTATTAATAAACAAACTGCGTTTCACGGCACCTGAAAATATATAACCTTACCCACAGCCTCCACAATTCACAATCCTTAAACTTCTCTAGCAGCTTCTTCTTCTACTACAGTATATCTTTAAGTCTTCTTTTTCTTCGTCCTCTTCGTGTTGTAATTTCTGAACTGATTCGAAAATGCGGATGAGCTGTAATGGATGCCGTGTTTTGAGAAAGGGTTGCAGTGAAAATTGTAGTATAAGGCCGTGTTTGCAGTGGATTAAAAGCCCAGAGTCTCAGGCTAATGCTACGGTGTTTCTCGCCAAGTTCTACGGCCGTGCTGGCCTCATGAACCTCATTAACGCTGGTCCTGAACACCTTCGTCCTGGTTAGTTTCTAATCAAGTTGGTTCATTATTATTTTTTAAATTAGGGCAGGCAATAGTGGCGTTACAAGCGGATCTTATATCACTAGGCTACAAGGCCTTTGGTTCGTTCATTATTTTCTGATAGGAGTAAATTTGATTTGTCTGTTCACAGTTTTTGATTTGTGTTTTGTTTGTATATATTGCAGCGATTTTTCGGTCTTTGTTATATGAGGCATGCGGGCGAATAGTTAACCCGATTTATGGATCCGTCGGGTTGTTATGGTCCGGGAGCTGGCAGTTATGTCAGGCAGCCGTGGAAGCCGTCTTGAAGGGCGCTCCGATCACGCCAATCACCTCCGAGGCGGCAACGAACGGGAGGGGCCCACCTCTCAAGGCTTACGACATACGCCACGTGTCTAAGGATGAGAACTTGGCCGCCTCAAACGATGCTCAACGAGTCGTCAAAACTCGCTCCAGGTTCAAGCGCTCCGTCGGCGGCGGCGGTGGCGGAAAACCCAAAGCCAGCAACAAAGCAGCCCCCGGCTCGTTATCCGTTCAGCCCTCTCCTCCAGCAGTTGACGCTCCGATCAATTCCTGGACCGGGTGTTGTGCTGCTGCTGCTAAACCGGTTGTGAACCGGTCGGGGAGTCACGAGTCATCGCTGAGCCACCAGTCGGAGGCGGTTAACGAGAGCAAAGAGAGCGAGAGCATGATCTCCGTGGAGACCGCCGAGACGTCGATCCTCTTCCGAGACGAACCGGAATCCACCGGGAAGGCCAGGGAACGAACCGTCGATGAAACAACCGATATAGGCCTAGAGTTGACACTAGGGTTCGAACCGGCGTCACGTGCGAACCACGTGGTACCAGTGAAGAAGAGGAAGATCGAGTTCAGAGATAGTGAGAACTGGTCATCGTACAAAATAAACCTGGGACTTGAGTTCTAGGTTTGAACCGATCAAAAAAAAACTTGAAGTATCCAGTTTTGTCATAAATCGGATTTTCAGTGTGTTTATTTTAGAGAAGAGAAAACGTAATTTGTTTTTTTTTTCTTTTGGGTCCTGTGATGTACAAAAATGTTGGCTATGTAGAGAGAAAAAGGAAAGGATAGGGGAAGAGGGACTGAACTGAAAATGAAATATTTTGTTGTCCTGTGTAACGCGGTGTCGTTTTTCTACTGTGTTACTGAGGGGGGAAGGTTTTAGAAAGTGAATGATATGAATAAAAGGAGCTAAGATGTTTTTAGCAAAGTTATCCACACTTACCAACTATTGTTGATGTTGATTTGTATTGACAAAACAGGATTATCATTTTAATAATGCCCCATTACAACGTCCTAATTAATGTTTACCTTTAGGTAATGGCTAATTAATTACTTTGAGATAAGGTCTTAAAGAGGAACGTGTATACATATAGTAAAGCATCCAAGGCAACAAAATTTTAAAACGTATACGTGGAAAGCCCTAGGATCTTATCCACCACTGGTTGCACAACTAACCATGATTGTTAAACTCACAAGTTAAATAGACTCATGTGTCTGCTTATATTCTGTCATGACTCGTTTGACTTAGTCTAAAATGCCAAGGCATCCAAGCTTATACTGAGTAAATAAATACTCCCTCCGGTCCTAATTATAGGAGCAAATTTTGGAATTGGTTTTGGTTCTAATTATAATACCCCTATTTATACCTTTTCAATAATAATTAAAGACAATAATAATTTAATAATACACCTATATATTTTATAAAGTAAATAATGTTTGCAACTCATTAATGTCATATACACCTAAATTATACTTTTTTATATAAAATAATAATTGTAAAAGGTTTTGTTCAATATATAAATTTTGGGTAAGGGTATTTTAGGAAAATACACATAGTTAACTAATTTAACTTCATTCCTTAATCCCTTCAAATTCTGGTAATTTGCTTCTATAATTAGGACCAGAGGGAGTAGTAAGTAAGGCCGAGCCATAAAATCATCTGAATTTAGTTATAAGTTGACACAATTTTGTTGAATGAAAATGTTAACTCGTTAAATTTTAATGAGTTAACTCGAGTTTGACAATCATGTCTCAAACCATTTTACTAGAAGCAAAAATGAGTAGTTAAATCATTAAATTTTTTTAAAAATGAAAAGAAATTCTAAATATAATGTGTCAATAATAAAAACCATGAATTACATAGTAAGAAGCTAGCTAATAGAGCTTTATTTTATATTAAAATAAGGAAAGAGAAAAAAATGTAGAACCCTTTCGAGCGATTTGATACCTTTTTTCTTCTCGTTGGAGATATTATGTTATGAGAATGGAACCTACTAAAAAATCTAACGAATTAAAATCAAAGTAAAAAAGTAAAGGAAAGGGCATTAGAAGGTCACTCTTCTTTTGGTCTAATGGATTTGATACAATCAAAAAAATTAATAAATAAAAAAAGGATCAAAAATAGATATTTTTCCTATTTGATTCTATATTAATTCAAAGAAAAAGAGAGTTTTTCCTTTTTGATTTGAATTGAATGAAATTACACAACAAAGTTCTTATTCTTATAATAAAGATTGTTCAAAAAAAAAAAAGCTAGCTAAAAAGGAATACTATGTCAAACTTTAAATAAGAGTAATTTAAAAATGTAATTAAATATTTCACTTACTGACTTAAGAACCACTCAATTCTTCAAGGAAGTGTCTTGTGTAGAGATCAAAGCAGTATGTTGTTAAGGACCTAGATTATTTATTATACATGCATCTCCATAATTAATTTCAGGCCCTTTAATGTGTTTTCTTCCCCTAGTTCCTTCAGTTAACATTTTCCCAAAAAAAAATCAAACAAATAGCAATTAACGAGGCATATTTTTATTAATTGCAAGGACATGTTAACAGAATCTTTTATATATAAGTTAAGAAATTTAATTACAAGTATTTAAATAAAAATGTTAAACAATTTGTTGAAAGACGGTATGATAAAGGTGTTATGGAAAAGGTCTCTTAATAAGAACTATAGGGATAGTGTATTTTAGTATTTTATGTTATAGGGACATTGATTTGTTATTACTGTGGACGGAATCAGTGTGCATGATGTCGAAAGATGATTCAATTGAAATGAAAAAAAAAAATTTAAAAAAATAGGTACATTGAACTATGCCATGTTTCCTCAATAAAACCATGTTGTAGAAAATTAAGCAGACAAAATGTTGGCTGAAAAAAGTTGACTACTTGTGTATATAAATATAAATTTGAATTGTTAACTATATTATACAACTAATAATTTTTTGGTGCATAGTAAAATAAAATTGAGAAAATCACTCTCGGGTCTCAATGACCATAAAAAATTATAACAAAGTCCAATTCCCCTATAAAAAAGGTCCATAGGGATTGTATTGTAATTAATTTAGAATGTGAAATTACCGAATTGCCCTTACCAACTTTTATAAATACATGTGTGAATTTTGACAAGTGCTTTGCCTATTTTCACAACTATATAAACATACTTTAACAACTATATTTTCTTACATGGAGAAGTTTTGAAATTTCACAAGTTAATATTTCAACTTTTACAAGTGCATAAACAAATTTTGACAACTTTTTATGCCCATTTTCACAACTGCATGAACCTATTTTGAAAACTACATTTTCCTATATGGAGAAGTTGTAGAATTTCACAAGTTAATGTCTCAAGTTTTACAAGTGTATATACAAATTTTGACAACTTCATATACATATTTTCACAATTGTATGAGCATACTTTGACAACTAGATTTTCTTACCTAGATTTGATATGATATTTATTTGTCAAAATAGACTTATGCAGTTATGAAAATAGGCATAAGAAGTTATCAAAATTCACATATGCACTTATGAAAGTTAGGATATTAACTTGTGAAATTTCATAACTTCTCTATATAGAAAAATCTATTGTCAAAATAGGCTTATACAGTTGTGAAAATATGCATAAACACTTGTCAAAATTAACATATATATTTGTGAAAGTTGGAAACGGCAATTCGGTAATTTCACAATTTGAATTAATCACAATGCAGTCCATATGGATATTTTTGATAGGGAAATTTGGTTAGAATTTTATTTTTTATGGTCCTTAGAATCTCACGGTGATTTTCCCAATAAAATTTTCATTTTAGAGTAGCTTCCCCCAAATTAGATAAGTCCTATAAATAATAGTTTAAGCTTTTCTATATTCTTTCGTGTTCAAAGAGCTAACAAAAACTTAACCCTATAAACAAATGCCGGCACACAGAGTTAGAAGAACGTAGCGCGCTATTTCTCTGTTTATATTCATCTTCTATATCTTTTAAATTCACTTTTTTTTTTCTTTTTTTTTGTATTTTTACACTTCAAATTTTTTTTTTAATCCTTACTTTTTTTTATTTGACAGAAGTACACCTTCACTCCTATAATTTCATGTAAGTTTTGAATTTGGTTGCTTAATTTTATAAAGTATATTCAATCCCTTAATTTTAAATTTTTAAAACTGTTAGTATTTTTTCACAAATTGTTGTTTTTGAAAATCAAACTTAATATGCTGGAATTTTAAGATATTTTATCAACATTTAAACAAATTAACAAACTTAAGTGAACATTAAAATTTAGTGTGCATTTTTGTCCTTTATTTTAATTTTTTTGGGGGTAACATATATATATATATATATATATATATATATATATATATATATATATATATATTTGCTATTGCACCCAATTCACCAGAGCTTTGCCCTGATTAGTCTGGATCGAGGTTCTGTCAGGCGCATATGCGGGGACCTCTCCCAGGGGAGTTTTTTGCATCCACAAGGATGTGAACTCGAGACCCTTGCTTAAGCGGTTCAAGTCCCTTCCACTTGAGCCAACTCCCGCTGGTGGGGTAACATATATGGTATATGTGTGCATAAGGACATTCTTTGATGAAACTGAGGCACATGTAGTCTTGTGAATGGAAGTTGAGGTGTGGCCCAATCTAAACATGCCAATTTTTCGGCATGTAAAAGTATTGATATTGATTTTTTATACCAAAAAAAAAAGTATTGATTTTATTGACGGGGTTGGGTCTAACGGAAGGAATTCTTTCACAATGTGACAAATGGAGATTTAAATCTCTATTAAGAGATACTCACATTTAGGGCTTGACAATACCTCAAACAAGATTATCTCCAATAGAAGAATACTTATGCCTAGTAAAAAAAAAAATATTGATTTTGTTACTAGCAAAAAAGCATGCTAACTGAATAGTAAGATCTCTATTTTTTTTTTTTGGGAGGGGGTGTTTTCCAGCAAAATATGTCATATAGCTCCAATAAATTTAGCCAATTAAATATCAAGCACTTAATCTTCTAAAATTTCAAATTATGTTACTACTTCTAGTCCTAAATATTATATCTAGTTGATTTTTTTTAAAGTGATTAAGGAAGCTGAATAAGTTACTTAATCATATATTATATATGTTGAGTATGATTAAATTATATATTAGTTTATAAGTCAGACAAACTAGTTTGGAGAAAAAAAAGATAAATATATATACTTTAAAATAATTTAATTAGTTTTATTAATCTCTAAAAAAAAAAACAAACCAGGTTTTGTATTTAGGACCGGATCAAGTAATATATAAATCGTGTCTGGATCTTCACAAATACCGCGAGTATATACACAGGTCACATATTAAAGCCATCTCCATTTGACAATAGAGAGAAGAGAGCATATAAATCCAACGTTAAAACCAACAAACAAGAGAGAGAAGAGCGTAGAACTACAGTGTAATCTTGGCTTGAAGTTTCAAACCCCCATTGAAAGCTAGCTCCCCCTAAGCCTCCTTAGTTCCTCTTTTTCCTTTGTGCAGCCTACAAAACGTCCCCCAATTGTCTGCTATCGTTCTCTCCCTAAAAACCCTAACTTTTTCTGTTCATATATTTAATTGAAGTTATGCACTTTGCCAACCGCTGGTACTAAAAGCACCTAAGAGCTAGCCTTAAGGCAATAGCACCATAAGCACTGTGATGTGTCGATGTTTACAGAGGGCTACTCATAGAAGATTCTGATAGTAAGAGACTGAGTGAAGTGGCATGACATGGAGACACTGGGGATATCAACCATCGCAAGGGTGTTTTCTTGTGAGTTCCATAGCTGAGAGTCTCATAAGTGAAGTATATAATCTATAGATTCAAGGGTTGGTCCCACCCAATCAGGGACAGACTCAGGAATTTCACTGACGGGAGACGAAAAAAAAACGCTTATAAATAAAAGTAGTTGAAATACGACACATGCCTAATATATAAAAAATTGAAAGAAATCTATTACAGAAATTAAGATTACTTCACTTGACTTTTATCCTACGTGTTTTCATATTGTTAAACTTATCTATAATTGAATCTGTGTTAAAACTCAAAACTTGCCCAAAATTCTAACCCTAAAATATTCTTTAATCAGTATAAAAGTAGTATCATTAGAAAGACAAAAATGTGTATAATAAATTTCATGAAGGAAATTTAATGAAAAGAAGTGATTTTGAGTACCTTATTGATTCTTAAAATTTGTCATCAGTTGTTGA
The DNA here is from genome assembly GCA_025563575.1 of Acacia pycnantha. NCBI lineage: Eukaryota > Viridiplantae > Streptophyta > Magnoliopsida > Fabales > Fabaceae > Acacia > Acacia pycnantha. Next base: position 1,780,991 of record JAMWYP010000150.1, on the reverse strand, counting down.
AAAAAATTGGCAGATGATGAGACGAGCCGCAAGCGAGAGGAAGAAAAGACGAAAAATTTCAGAAGAATGCAAATAGGTAGGGTTGGGGATAATTCAAGTTTACGGGCTTAACCTCTTTATTATTATTATTATTATTATTATTATTATTATTATTATTATTATATAAGGTTTATCGTTTGTCATGTCACTTGACATAAGGTTATGTCAAGTCACCACAAAACTACGTCGTTTTGGGAGTTCATTAATTCCCCTAACTCCAAAACGATGTCGTTTTGGGAGTTAGGGGAATTAATGAAGGGTATTTTAGTATTTTTGTTTTTGTATTTATTACATGAATTTTATCAAAACATCCTTCATTAATTCTCCTAACTCCCAAAACGACGTCATTTTAGACTTAAGAGAATTAATGAACTCCCAAAACGACGTAGTTTTGAGGTGACTTGACATAACTTTATGTCAAGTGACATGACTAACAATAAACCCATATGCAAGGAAACGAAGCATCAAGGAATAGGAGTGAAAACAAAGGGCCCCACCTCTTCAAACCAAATCAATCAAATGTAAAGGATTTTCACACTATCGATTAATAAAACCAAAGGTATTCTTTTAAGCAAAAAGAAAAAAAAAGAAAGAAAGGTATTCCACTATTTTTTTTTTTTAAAAAAAATAGGGGGGCGGGGGCCACCCCTAGCCCCCCATCCATCCTGCACCCAATGTTATTAAAATCGAGTTTCTACGAAGACACAGAAGGGGGTGGTAGAAACGTAAATCGTAAAAACGACACGAAACGTAAAGTTTCTACTTTCTACTACTTAAGGTCAGAGCTCAAAATTATATATATATACATAGAAAAAAAAATCATAAATCACTACTCAAAATTTAATGAACAACTTCATATTTAAAAAATATAAGTCATATAACTATATAAAACATTAAAAAAAAAAAACTTACGTTTATAACTATGGAAATACGTTAAAAACTGTATATAACTATTCAGTTTTCACTCTTCAGTAATCCCGAGTCTAAGATGCACGATGGAAATAGGGTTTTCAACTTTTCATCATTCTTTCGGGAAAAAAAAACTTTTCATCCTTTTTTTTTTGTTAGAGTAAAAACGGTAAGTTTTTATAGTTTTTAAGTGTTTGAGCGGAGTTTCTACCAGTTTCTGCTCAGAACAGCTTTTACTTGCGTTTTAGCACGTATGACCCTAGTAAAAACGTAAGTTTTTAAGTGTTTACACTAGTTTTGGACAACACTGCCTGCACCCAATGGGTGAACCTTTTTGGGATGGGCACTTCTTATTACTTCAATTCCTACATAGGAGGTTACAATGAGATTTGATTTGAAAAAAAGGTAGGAGACATCATAATAAGTTTGAGATAATTTTATGGGTGATCACATAATTGTATTCTTTTTTTTTACGGATTAATATGACACTTGTCACACTCATTTCCTAGAAAATATGCAATAAACGGAAATATTAAAAAATAAATAAACAAATAATAGTGATAAAAGGGCCCCCAAAAAAAAACACCCCTAGTTTTTTTTTTCTAGGCACAAGCATTCTCCTATTGAAGACAATCTTGTTTGAGGTACTATCGGGCAATAAATTTGGATACCTCTTTTAACGGGAATTTAAACCTTGATTCACCATATTATGAGAAATTGGTCCCATTCTACTAGATTTTTTTTTTTTTGATAAGAAAGATGGCATACAACCTAAATTAAAGGAAACAATTAGGGCCCGTTTGGTACATGAAATCGGTGGGAAGGGAAAGGAAAATTAGAAAGTTCCTCCGTTTGGTACGCATTTTGGACCAATCTTCCCAAGAATCTATCTTCTCCGGCTTGATTCTTTACCAACTACTACTCCTTCATTTTTTTCCTACCAAACAACTCATCTTCCCTCAAACCATCTTCCCTCATTTTTCAAAATCTTCCATTCCCTTCCTCTAAATTCCTTTCCCTCCTCAAATTTTCCCTGTACCAAACGGGCCCTTACACATAAGGGGGATTAACTCCCAAACTTTCAAGCTCCACCTAGGATCTTAGCTGAGCAGGGCAAACAGATAACACATTAGAACTAGAAATGCCTAACTTAGCTAAAGCATCAGCAATTCTATTCTTATCTCTAGGAATAGATGTCAACCAAACCTACCAATCTTTGCCCATCAACTCTCTAATCCTCAAAACTACCGAACTCCCAGCGTCAATATCACCCTCCAAAACCAGCTGAACCACTTCTGCTGCATCAAATTCGATTTCCACTTTCTTAAACTTCAAATCCCATGCCAGCGAGAGACCTTCCAGAATTGCCCACTCCTCCGCAGTTGAGGCCTGACAGCTACCAATTGCTTTATAAAATCCAGCAACCCACCTACCAACCGAATCCCTAATCACACCACCGCATCCCGCCTGAGAAGACATTACAATTGTAGCACCATCAACATTACATTTAAACCACCCAGCTGGTGGTTTTCTCCACCCCAAGCCGAGCGCATAATCAGAATCAGTAGAAACGATTTCAGCCTCTTCCATAAAGACATATTTATACCACAACACAGATATAACAGCACACGGATTATCTGGCTTTATAAAACTACTATAAAAAATACTACAATTTCTCCACTCCCATAACTTCCAAATAGCAATAGCAAAAATAAATTTCCAGCTATGCCCCCACCTCCTACTAGCATTTCGCCTTAGATTAAAATCCAGCCAATCTCGCAAGTTAGCAACAAAAAAGAAAGGTACTAGATTATCACCTAATTAACAGATTCTGCCACATACATCTAGCATACTGATAGTCTCTCAGAATATGTAAAATATCCTCAATACCTGTATTACAGTATTCACAAGTAGCTGAAGAGGGAGACTAGCTACTTCTCCCATTCTACTAGATTTAACCCCTTTGATAAAACACCCCAGTTGAGGAAACAAATCTAGAAGCACAAGTGAAACATTCACAAGCCCAAAGTAAAAGTGAACCTAGGGGCTAGTTAACCGATAAAGAACCCATTCAGAAGCGGCCCAAAATATAAGTATAGTCCAAATTGAAATGTCTAGTATACTGAAAAACAAAAGTCCACTAACACATCATAGCAAAAAAAAAAAAAAAAGTCCAGTTACACAAACCTTAAGTAAATATTCAAATGGAAGCCTGCGTTAAGAAAATTTCAAATAAACCAACAAAGCCCGGCTATTTGGTAGATGGCTGGGTTCTTTAAATATGATGTTCTGAGTTTGAACTAAGCTGTGCATATAGAAAATACTTTGTTGGAAGAGGCAAAACCCACTTCAGTTATTTCTACACCTCGAAAAGATTAATCTCTAGCTATCAACTAAAAGATATACCACTTAGATTCTACCAACAAAATTATAAATAAAATTCCAAACAGACGATAAAAATAAAGAGAATTTATAAATTCTTTAAATATATTTTGTATAATTATTTTAAAAATATCCAAACAAAATACAACGTCTAGAACATTGTTTGACATCCATTTTCTTTTGGGTTCATCCAATTGATGGATTTTATTTTCTTATTAAAACCAATTAATGTAATGAATGAATTGAAGATTGAGTCATCCAATACTTTTTTCTTTTGGGGGAAAATATTTAGGGAGAATTCCAGATAAATATCATAAATACAAAATTTTAAAACTCTTAAAGGTTTGTTAACATTTGTAAAGAATATAAGGATGATATGGATCAAATTGAGATTTCAAAATATTGATGAATTTACTATTATACCCAAAGGTCTCTGTCTCTCGCCTTTGTCTCCCTTCGGTTGAAATCATGGTGTTGTTAGTGGTCATGATGAAGTGGTGGTTGAAGCTCGCTAGTGACGGTGAAGGTGAAAGATGTCACTGGTGAGGTTGAGGAAGATGGAGGAGTGGTTGTCAACTCTAAGCTCTTCTCTCTCGTACGAGCTCTCTCTCTCTCTCTCTACGTGTCTCCAAAACAAAAATGAGAAGCATTTGAAGGGAGAAGGAATTGGTTGGGTGTTGTGGGTTCTGAGAGTTGTGCCAGGAGAGAAGATTTATGCAGCTTGAGCACACAGAGAGAGAGAGACCTTTGGACATAATGATAAATTTATCAACATTTTAAAATCCTATTTTAATCACTGTCACATTTATGTTCTTTACAAATGTTAACAGATCTTTAAGGATTTTGAAATTTCATATGATATTTATTTGAGATTCTCCCAAACATTTATCATCCCTTGTTGAACTTGTTGGGCTAAAGTAAAGTGATGAAGAAGCCCATGTATTTTCTTAATCATGTTTAAGGTACAAAAATAAATATATACTAATACTTGCATAGTTCCAATTATAAATTTATCTATAACTTATTCAATTTTATGCAACCGTATGAATGTATAGCCGGAAAAAAAAAAACGTATATCCACTATGAATATAATGCATCAGAAAATATTTCATTTTTTATTTAATATTCTTTTTTATTCTTAATATAAGATATATTTTTATATTTGTTATTCTTTTCTTAATTTTCCCATTGATACTCCTTTAACAATAATTAAAGAGGAAATGAAAAGAAGAAATTAAAGAAAATGATTAAGGTGTTTTAGAAAATACATATTAACTACCTTAACTAACTTCCTTAATCTAATTAAATAAGATAAATATGTTGTATATTAAGGACTGGAGAGAATAAAAGATAATTTTGATCAAGTTCAAAAATTTCTTAAAAGGGTAAAATTAAAATTGACAGAGAAAAAACTTATATGGCAACATCTATCAATGATCCTAAATGAAGTGTGCTTTTTTCCAATTTGTTTTGCTATGACTAACTGGTATTGGGTATAATTAATCAGATTCAACTATTTTCAGCCCTAAATAAAGTAGACTTCGTAATGTAATTTTCTCTAATTCAGAAAGTTTGAACTCAAGCATTGTTTAAAGGATATATATCGAGTTATTTATTATTATTATTATTATTATTATTACTACTACTACTATTATTATTCGCATTTGATTGAACATTTTGACGTGCACTAAATTAAGGTTGATAGGTACGCCATAAATTATATTTCTATGTTTTCTTCACTATTGATTCTGAAAGATCTTGAGCGCACCTATGATTCCAGTTAAGTACTAAAGTTACTCACGTGAATCTGAATCACAAACAAGACTCTGATTATAACACAACGAATGCACCGCTTGCAGGAAGAATAGAGAAGAGAGGCTTTTTTGAGAGAAATTTTCACTGTGATTTGAAAGTTACAGAATAATCCACCCCCTTACTCTCAATCTCTCATATCTCGCGAAATGCCTTTGAGATTAATTTTTGTTAATTGTTTTATTTTTCTAAATAGTAAAGAAAATTTTCTCACCCATCTACCCCATTTGAGCTTGGGCCTTAAATCCATAGGGTTAAAAAAAAAAAAAAGCCTAATATTAATAAGTTCATCCTCTCAAAAAACATATTAATAAGTTCTGTTGTGGAAGCATACTTTCCAAAAGAAAATAAATACTACAAGGCGTCGCTCATAATTCGTATTCGTGACACAAACTAAAGTTACACTTGGACAATAATTCAGTACAATATCTTAGATACGAATCATAAGGAACACCAATCAACATTCTTCCTCTTGACTGATAATAAAGTTAGCTTTAAAAAGTTGGTGGCATTACGTTGACTTGGAATAATATCATACAACCTGCGACCACTTGTTCAATTGTACCTACAAAAGTACAGGCCATTGTTAATGTGCCTGTCAATGGAGGTTCAACTCAGCCATGCAATTATATATTCTTCTCCCACCCCCCAGAAAAAAAAAAAACTTGATAGCAATAAAACTACTTCACTCAGTGATCAATCTAACAATAATAACTATTGTGTTCATTCAAATCCAAATTATGAGATATTTTGTTAAAAAGGTCAACTGGGTATGCTGCAACAAGAAGTGGTAGTGTCCACTTGCCCACTCAAAAGCGAAAATGGTGCTAAGTACTGTTTAAGTGATGGTGACTCCTAGTTATTATTTGTTCTCTAGGAATATATGGTTGATGTATTTTTATAATAATAATAATAAAAATAATGCTGAGTAATTATTTTCAAAGCAATTTTTCTTTTTATCCAAAGATGGATCCATATTGGGGTGGGGTGCTCACTAGGTTTTGGGCTATAATAATGTAATGGCTTGTCATTTCATTGTGCAATATGGTTATCATATATATACACTCATCACAATTCTTATCAGTACGATATCTATCATTATTTATTTAGCTGTCACTTCCAGAATCTCCAGTGCTCCAACTCTCACAAGCAATCAAATTTGCTTCCTTCACCACTACAACACGTTTTATATCTTCATTTTTTTTAAGAAAAAGGTATGCCTGGTTTTAATTAGTCATAGATTATTCTTTTCAATGAGTTATTGATTTGAAAAAGAAAATTGTTTTGATAATTAATTTTCTGGCTAAATGGGTGTTTAGCTTTGCTTATTGGAAGTGATTTTATGTTATACGAAATAAATTTTTGTAAGAGTAGTTTTGTTTCATTAAGCGTAAAATGATATTTTAAAGATTTCCAAACACAGATTAAATGTGGTTTTCTCGCTCCACACATTACATGTGGTCGTTTAAAATATAAGCTTTGCACGGCTCATGAATAAAATGACTTGTTAGAATTTATTACAACTCTTGTTCTTATATAAGATCTTGTTCGTAGTGCAATTTGAACTGCAAAGGAGATTTTATATTTTAAATTGTAGGTAGTACAAAGCATGAGGTCTTATAAATAAGCATATTTTCTATAACTCAGTAAAGAGTGTAGCTTATCATATATAGATCGACTAGATTCAACCTTGTGCTTTACCATCTATCAACCTAAAATCTGTTAAATAGTGTGGCTGATCGATTTCATTCCTTATACGTATTTAATATTCATTACATTTGTATAATTAATTTGAGAAAATGTAGTTCAATGTGACATTTATATTTTGGAAGACTATAAGTACAAAAATGATTTTTTCTTTTTAAAAAAACTTCACAATATAACCCCTAAAAAAGTTTTCTTCTTCTTTTATTTTTTTTGGTTAAATAACAAATCCATCCCTGGAAGTATATGCCTAGGAGCAATATTGTCCTAGAAGTTTTTTCAGATTCAATGTTACCCCAGAAGTTTTAAAATGTAGCAATGTGACCCGATACCATTAAAAAACTAACATTGACTGTTAACTTTTTAACGGAAAATGACAACATTGTTACGTTTTAAAACTTTTAGGGTAAAATCGAACATAAAAATACTTCTAAAGCAACAATGCTTCTAGGTGTATACTTTCAGGACGGATTTACTACTTATTAACCCCCCTTTTAAAAAGAAAAGAAAAGAAAGAAACTATTCAACCCAACAACCCAATTTACTTGTTTAGTCTTGAGTGGCCTAACTTAGCTCAATTTGGTTAAACATCACCTTACCGACTAGAATAGAGCACACCTCTGAAAAACTATAAAATACTTCAATTTCAATGAGTAATGATAAAAGATGTATCAACCGTAAATATAATGATTAAATAAAATAAATTATACCAACATTTCTTCTACATTATCAATGCACCTCACGGGGCAAACAAAATCACGCCACATGCCTCACTGTTCAGTATTTGTCATCACCTGAATTGATGATGATAGCGATCCCTTAATGAGCCTCCAATGCTAGTCATTATGATTGCAAGTAATAATATAGTGGCCTTACATGAGCTTTGATATATACTGTAGCTACTTAACTTGTGCCACACGCAATTGTTGGCCAGGTTACCATAAATTTAGTGCTTGCATTAATTGAAGTTTCTTATTATGAGCATGTTTACGTAAATTAAGACAAAACTCCTCCATATATGATTACCTAATACATTATAATCACAATTGAAAAGTTGTTTTTGAAGGTTTTAACCACTATTTCAAACAAGCATAATGAAGAACATAAAGGTTCTTCTCTCATCCAGCCAGGCATACAAATTCAAGAACTTATTCATAAATTGAGAACAATTGAAACATGGATTTAATTTCTCAAACATCAATCAAAACATATGAATCAATTTTGGAAATCATCAAAAAGCAGAGAAACAGGAGCATCAATCATATGGGGCAAAAACAATTACAATTAAAAAAGAAAAAGAAAAAAGCAAATACAAATTTGATTTTGATAATTGCAGAAGTCATAACATGAATTCAGATTTGTCAAGAGTTGAGGGCGGTGATGATTCATAGGAAATAAGACAAAATTCCTTTCATCCTATAATCTGATAACAAAAGAACATGCAATTTGATATAATAAATAACTTATTAAAATCTCCTCCAAGTCCATTCTTAATTAAAAACCACGCACTACAATAGCTTTTGTGGTTTCCATACGCAGAGCAAAACAAACAAAAAAATTCATACGCATATGCACTGAGTCTAAGGCTCTCATACCTGACCGTTGACGAACTGAGGAGGAGATAAGGAGAGGCGCCTGGATCTGGAAGAGCCGAAGAGCACGGAGGCAGGAGGACTAAGCACTGAGAGTGGAATGCCGAGAGCCTGGAGGCTGAGCGAGAGACGGAGTGCCGAGAGCCTGAGCCTAAGGTGGAGAGTGGAGACGGAGTGCAGATCTACGGTGGAGAGCCGAGGGTGGAGACGCCGAGACGGAGTGACAAGAGGAGAGCCTGACCGTAAAAAGACCGACTCCGACAATGGCTGAAGACGCAAGAAGCCAAGAAGAGTAAAGTATAAACCCTAAGTGCTGTGATTTTTTAAAAAAGTAAACTAAAATCTGACTTGTTGCGAGGGAAAACTCTTTTCCCTCGCAAAAGTAAGTAAATTTGCGAGGGAAATAACATTCCCTCGCAAAATGGTCATTTTTGCGAGGGAAACATATTTTCCCTCGCAAATATTGTGAGGGAAATATTGCGAGGGAAAATTATTTCCCTCGCAAAATGGGCCATTTAGTGAGGGAAGATTGGTTCCCTCACAAAATGGTGATTTTGCAAGGGAAAGTTGATTTCCCGCGCAAAAATCACCATTTTGTAAGGGAAAATTTGTTCCATCGCAAATTTACCAAAATTTGTAAGGAAAATTAATTCCGTCGCAAATATTATATTTTTTAGTAGTGTGAGTGGCCATTGCAGAACTTACTTGGATAGTTGGTTAGACGAAGGAATTGCACATCAACAAAGTGGAGCCGGTTAGAGTCTTTTGTGATAGCAGATCAGCAATCCACATCACCACAAATCCTGTATTCCACAAACGTACTAATCAAAGTGCATTGTCCCGTCAAAGAGAAGCTCATAAGTGGAATGATAGAGTTTCATCATCTTAATTAAGTCAGAGGAGCAATATGCAAACATATTAACTTAGGCTCTTAGTTGAGCACAACATGATTATAGCCTCAGCAGGTTGGGGACATATGAATACAGAGTCCCCAACTTGAGGGGAGTGTAAATAATAGTTGAATATTTAGGAAAAGTTTGTTTATTATGTAATGTATTTGTGTTTGGAGTAATGGTCCAATATGCTAGTTGGACCGGCATTTAGTAGGTTGTAGGATTGTGTATATATGTGGGCTAAGAACAGTTTGTATGATGCTGAGTTTTGATTTATGTAAGAAGCCAATTATTCAGGAAATCTTTGATTAGGCGTTTTACACTATGATGCTGAGTTTTGATTTATGTAAGAAGCCAATTATTCAGGAAATCTTTGGTTAGGCGTTTTACACTATGTGGCTTAATCAGAGTCCGGATCGTGGTCCACTTTCATGTGGGCAGTTCAATCATTCAGTCTAATCCACAGGAATGCCTTAAACCCATTAGTATCCCATCTTAAATATAGATTTTTAGATTCCCTTTTTTTACTTAGAGAGTTTTGTTTCAATTCCAATAATTCTATGTTTCTTATTGATAATTAAATTACCTATGAGTACATATATAAACTATCTTTTCATGTGATGAAATATAGTATGAGCCAAACGAGCTCGATCACCGTGTATGCCTTTTTCAAAAAAAAATTGAAGAGCCTAAAAAACAGTTATATGTTTCGAATTTGAATTAATGTTATTCATTTCGATTATGTAATTAATTGATGAATCATTGCCTGGATTTTGCTTTGTTAACGTTCGCCGAGATCATTGCCGTCGCTGCCTTTATAGTTAGAATGAAGGAACTTGAGAGTTCTTGATTAAAACTTGTATTTTGTTTTCGATTATTATGTTTATATGCGACATTATTGTCCAGATCACATTTGTACTTGATTAAAACATTATTATAATTCACGCATTCCTTATATCTAGGATTTCACGCATGTTTAAAGGAAAAAAAATCTTAAAGAAGATATTTAGTGTTATTTGAGTTATAGTGCCGAAAGATTAATCCAAAAAGAAAATTATTATGCCAGACCAATTATAGAGTCCCCTTTGCTCCATCAAAAGCAGATAAAATGTCAATAAACATTAAGTGATTTTTACATAATTAAGTGCATTGATTTTGAATGTGTGGAGAAATAAATAAATAAATATATTTTTCTTTTCTTTTCTTTTTCCCCTTTTTTAAAGTTAAGTTGCCTTGGACGGATTACAATGCTCCATTATTATTTTTTAAATTTTCCAAATGGCTTGAGATTCTTCGATTGTGTAATACCCTAAAAATCACACTTATGATAAGTACCATAATTTAGTAAATAATACCTATTGGAAATAGGTGAATATGTGGTCTCAAATTTTGTAGAGCAATTACTTTGTTTCTAGGGTAAATTCTCTTAAAATAAGGAGAAATAAAGTGCCAAAAACCCTAAAGTGAACTTATGGGTCATAAAATACCTTGAGAATATTATGATAAATCCTAAGAGGCAATTAAATATTTATTAAAAATTAGAAAGTATGTTGTCTCTAATTTAGGTAATTTTTGGGATTATTTCCCTTGGAAATAAAAGAGGAAAAATTAAATATTATTTTGGAAACCCTAAATGACCCCATGATTTTTAATATAATGCATGAGACATAAAATACCAATGTCAGTGCAATAGTTGTGAGGAAATGATTAATCCTAATTAAGAAAATTATCAACAATTAGTAAGTGATTAAATAAATAATTAATGGCTAATTGTTTAAGCATCAATAAAGGCGATATTCAAAGTTAATTATGTATAAACCCTAATTAAAGATTAGTGACCAATGAAGGGTCAAGATTAGCAAAAAGGTGATTGCTAAATAAATGGGACATGATTAAGTAATGTATAAGATGAATTATATAAATCCCTAAAACTTGATTAACTATAAAGTAAACCTTGTAAAATGAAGGGAACCAATGAGATAATTAACTATAAGGTAATTAGCACATAATACAAGTTAATTAGAAGGAAAATAAAAGAGTTGAAAAGTCAATATTATGGGAAGGGGGAGCCAAAATTTTGGAAGAAAAAAGTGAGAAAATGATTAAATTGTGTATGAGTAAAGTAATTATGCAAGTGGAAATAAAATAGTAATAAAGAAGAAGATATTTTGTGAAAAAACAAATAGGATAAATGTGAACCGATTGAAATTAAATCCTATCTTGAAATCCTTGGATTAAGTATTAAACATCTGGACATATTATGAACAAGTGAATTTTTGTCCCGAAGTTGGTGTTACCCGAAGTCATTTCCGTAACCGACGGCGTTTGTCCTAAAATGATCAGCAGGTTAGGAAATACCCTTAATGGGATCATAAATTTTGTTAATCCAAATATTTCTCAAGAGTAAGTAGAGACCTCCAAGACTACGTTAATGAATTTTTGAGATTATTTAAGATTACGCAGTTAGAACACCGAACAGGGAACTTTATCGGTAGAAACTCCATAAAGCAAGGGATGACATCACTTTGGATGATGTCATTTTGAGCAAAGGGGGGGGGGGGAGGTCGGCACACACATGTGGATGGAGGAGATGAAGCCATGCATTTAAACCTAGATCTAATGGCCATAATTCAAGAAGAAAAAAGTGTGAATAGTGCCATACTTTGCCTATAAATAGCCATCACCTCTTGGCATAATTCTCACACCAAATCCTCTCAAGAATTTCGAATCTAGAGAGAAGGAAGAGCTTGAGGGAAAGTAGCGAAGTGCTGAGTAATTTCTTCGGTCCCTAGTCTTAAGTTCTAGTTTTTAGTTCGGTAGTTTTAGTAGAAATGTTAGTTTGATCTTTAATCTTTCAAGTATGATTTTGATATCATGTTTTAGGGTTAAATATGGTATTTATTTCGAAAATATGTTGGGAATAGAGATATGGCAAAATTTTGGAAGATTAGAGTCAAAGTAGCGAAGCTCTGGCGAAATTCCGCCGATTAGTAAAGTCAGGGGTAAAATGGTCATTTATGACTAAAATGACTGTTATGATGTTGATCATTAATAGAAACGTTATTATCCTTATAGGATATCTGTGATTACGCTCTGATCAACAGTCGTACCGAAATTCCGTCAACGAAGGTACGTACTTCTACATACTAGTAACACTAACTCTGATATTTATTGTATGCGTATATGTGCTATGTGTATTGTATGTATATAGTTGGTATGTTGTTTGAGTGCATATGGGTGTAGAGGATAACTATATGCATGCTGGGAGCGATACATTTGAAATGCTAGGAGCGATACATCTGCATGCTGGGAGCGATACATTTGCATGGGTTGCGTGCTCATATACTGTTAATGTTGTGAATACCTGTAATTCATATATTGTATATGTAAGCATGAGATTAACCGTTACTTGAGGTCCGGTGCGCGTTGGACCTCAGCTCTTAACGTAGCTTCAGGTTCAGGAGGACGAGGACCGAGGATAAAGGCAAGCTGCATGCATAGAGAAGTGGCTGAAGACTTTCTGTTGTTATGTAGTTACGTTTACGTTAAACACTCGGATCAATGTACCGTTACTACAAAAGCCAGTTGGCATTTTGAATATAAGTATCAGTTACTCTCTTGCTCCGATGCTCTACTGTGATGATTTTAAATGGAAAGGAAAAAAAAAATTATTCGGCTTTTGAAAATGGAATGTCACAGATTGCATATCAAGAATCGGCCATCTATTGTTTTGTTCATTGTTCCCAAGTGAATAAAATTCCTGAATTTTGTATACATCAAATTTGACAATACAATTTTAAATGATATTTGAAATTGATGCATTCGAATATGTGGAGAAATTTTTAAAAAAGAAGAAGCATGTGAAATAGTAAACAAAAATTATCAAGATTGAAACACAATATCTTTCTTGAACCACTGAATGATATTGTATATACATCTCATCTGTTATTATTTGGTATTGTTAATCTTTGAGACCTCATGCCCCGTCCACATGCATGTCCCCATCTTCTAGTGTACTATCCACATTCTCTGGTTGCTTGCTGGGATCTGTTCTTTGATCACTGCATGTGTTTGCTTGCCACTTTCTTGATTAACTAGCAATTGGTTGGTATTAGCGGCCAGTTGTATTTGCCACTTAGTTAGTAGCTGAATTAGTTAGTATTACTGTGTTTGTTCCAAAAGTCTTTGTGTAGGGTTAGGTTGGGGAAGTATGGAAGGTGATCATGATAGGAGTTGGATGTAAATCGTCTAACTCAGAAAAAACAACTTACTCGAGTATCCTTAGAGGGTTTGAAAGAGTTCATCCAATTTGCTTTGGAGCACGCAACTAATTCAAGTATCTCGATCAGTTGCCCGTGTGTGAAATGTAGGTGTTTTCAATTTCAAGATGCGAGCACGGTCAAAATCCATTTGTGTAAAAAAGGATTCATGACGAATTATGAATGTTGAAATTTCATGGGGAAGATCAACATAAATCGAGTGGTTATTATGGAGACAGTACTCATCGAGACAACCTTAATCAATATGAACAGTTGGTTATGGATGTCGCGGGACCGTTGATCGGTCAATACTTTGATCCCGTTACTCATGCTGAACCGTCATACATGGGAGAGGAGACCAGTGCACATACTCAACCATCATACATGGGAGAGGATCCTAATTTAGAAGCCGATAGGTTCTATAAAATGCTTCAAGAAGCGCAACGTCCTTTATGGAAAGGTTGTGAACACATTGAAAATAGTGAATATTCATCGCTATCGACTACCCTAGCAACACTAAGCTTGAAGACTGATCACCATATGAGTGAGAAGAATTATAATGAAATGATGCAGATCATGAGTAAGATTGTTCCCAATGACAATAATTTGCCGAAAGATTTTTACCAAGCAAAGAAAAAGGTGAAAGAGCTTGGGCTTGGAAGTGAAAAAATCCATTGCTGCCCCAGAGGATGTATGCTCTATTACAAGGATGATGCTGAGCGAACTACATGTAAATTCTGTGAACATGATAGGGTACAAAGTTGTGAGGAATGAGAGAAAAATGACCTATCAAGCACTAAGCAAGATGTGGTACTTTCCTCTTGTGCCCAGATTTCAGAGATTGTATTCATCACCACAAACAGCTGCTCACATGAGATGGCACCGGGAGCATCGTAGGGATGAAAATTTTGTGACGCATCCATCTGATGCTGAAGCTTGGCTTAAATTTGATGAGGCCAATCCTTCATTTGTAGGCGATCCCCGTAATGTCCTTCTTGGTTTATGTTCGGATGGGTTCGCTCCTTTCAACCAGACGGGCAAGAATTATTCATGTTGGCCAGTGATTGTGACTTTGTACAACCTCCCACCTTCCATGAGAAGAGAGTTTTTGTTCCTCAATGCGTTAATCTCTGGGCCATCCAACCCAAAAAATAAAATAGATGTATACCTCAGGCCTTTGATTGACGAGTTGAAGATGTTGTGGAGTGAAGGGGTTCTTACGTACGATGTATCATTGAGCCATAATTTCACCATGCGGACTGCCTTAATGTGGACGATAAATGATTTCCCTGCATATGGGATGTTGAGTGGGTGGCAAACTTCAGGGAAGCTTGCATGTCCAGTATGTCTCGAACAAAACGTGGGTTTTACCTTGCAATATAGTCACAAGGTCTGTTGGTTTGACAGGCATCAGAAATTCTTTCCTATCAATCATCCGCTTAGGAATAATAAGAAAGACTTCAAGCGGAATGTGGTTGAACGGTCAGATAAACCTCGTCGTTTAAGTGGCCAAGAAATATGGGAGAGGGTGAAGCACATTCGAAGTGTAGAAGAGGGAGCTGCTTCCAGCGAACCTGAGGGATATGGCATTCAGCATCATTGGAACAAACACAACATCTTTTGGGAGCTACCATATTGGAAAGATCAATTGTTAAGACACAATCTCGATGTCATGCATATTGAGAAGAATGTGTTTTGCAATATTCTGTACACCGTAATGGACACCAAGGGCAAGACGAAGGATACAGTCGACGCAAGACGTCACATAGAATAGATTTGCAAAAGGCCTACTTTGCATTTGGTGAAGAATGTCGCAGGCAGGGCTTCCAAACCTAGAGCGCCTTACACATTAAACAAAGAGCAAAATTTTCAATTGTTGCAATGGATTAAAGGTGTGAAACTACCAGACGGTTATGCATCAAACTTCTCGAGATGTGTTGACATGAACGAGGCGAAGTTATTCGGGATGAAGAGTCATGATTGTCATGTTTTCTTTCAGAGATTGTTGCCGTGGGCCTTCAAAGCACTGCCGAAGCATATATGGACTATTCTGACAGAATTTTCCATGTTCTTTAGAGAAATTTGTGCTTCTGAGCTTAATGTTGATAAGTTATGGCAGCTGGAGGAGAGCGTGCCAATAATGCTATGCAAGTTAGAGATGGTGTTTCCTCCTAGCTTCTTTGACTCAATGGAACATTTGCCTGTTCACTTGGCGTACGAAACAAGGGTAAGAGGTCCGCAACAATATAGGTGGATGTATGATCGAACCATATTTTTATATGACTTTTCATAATTAAATTGGGATTTTTAATGCATTTTCTCGGACATTATTGCATGATTAAACACTAATTTGAGTTAGGGACATTTGTATTGAATTAAATGTAATTAGGGGTAAAATGGTCATAATTTGTTAATTATTCATGCAATTGATTCCTTGGACTTTTGATGCTACATTGTGTTTAATCTTGCATTGTAGGTGTTTAAGAAGAAAATGAAGATTTTTGAGGGCTAGAATAAATGTTTTGAGGACTGGGGAAAATTACAAGAAAGGCCCCAACAATTTCTGAAAATTGGAAATAATGAAGAAAAGGGCCAGAGACAAATTATAGAAAATGACCCAGTTGTTTTGGGAAATCTCAGTTTGCCCAAAAATATTTTGAATATTCACACTTAAGTCCCTTCATCAGAACTTTTAATCTTTGCAGTTAGGTCCCTGGTCAAAACTTGCGTTTTGACCAGGAACCCACTAGGTCAGAAAGGAGAGCTGAGGGGAATTAATGATTAAAAAGGAACAGGGTTGTGCGCCAAGAACGGGGAGAAGAGCGGAGGGATTATTTTTGGAGAGCCTGTGGCGAGAACGGAAGGGGGGGAATTTTGGGAAACCAGAAGGCGAGACGCGGGAAGAGGAGGAGGACCGGATTTGGAGAGAGGGCGCCGGAAGGAGACCTGAACCAGAGATCGACCTCCTCCCTTCGCCGTGGAACAAACCAGAAGCAGAGCACTGGACAGGGTTTTCGAACCGCGAACCATCGAACTGAGCGGACCTTCGATCCGGAACCTTGGACTTTCACGCTCGGATCTCTGTCTCCCTCTTCACCGATTCATCAATCACCGGCGACCCTCACTCTCTCTTTCTCTCTCTCCATCAGCATGTTCTCTTCTGAATTTTCTGGTTCTTTGGCTGAATGATTTAAATGTGTGGCTGAGTTATTTTGCTTCTTGGAGATGAGGATGTGTTCTTGAGTTTAAAGCTTTAACAGGGGAGTATTTTGTTCATTCTATTGTCTAGATTTATATATTTAGATTGCCTAGTTTTAGGAATTATTGTGTATAAATTCTGGAACTGAGATTAATGTTTATTGTCTTTGTTAGTTTGACAATTGTGATTGGATTGAATTTTGTAGCTTGTTGGATTTATATATATGTATTTCCTTGTTGATTCAATGATATTGTGTTGTCTACGTGGTATTGTTAGATAATATGATTGAATTGGATTAATTGAGTGGCGTGGTATCGCATTCATATGAAGAGGAACCAAGTTGCATTAATTTAATCCCAAGCACACACTAAGTGGTTTTAAACAATATCTCAAGAGATAGTAGTTTGCTACGGTAGTAGGAGCTACTATTAATTGAGAATATTGGACTCAAGTGGTATCTTGGGGTTTTTCATTTAGACTTAGTGAAAATTTACTCCTATATTTAATTGAACTATGATAGTCACTATTCCATTTCCAAGAGCATTCATACTCATTTTCATACTCCATTCCATTTCATAAAGAAAATACCAAAAATAATAGTTAGGATTTAATTAAATTGCATTCTTATTTTAGTTCATCAATTCAAAAATCCAAAACCAATTTTCCCCTTGTTTTAATTGCATTTGCATGTCATTTAGATTATTTAGGATTCAGTAAAAGGCTCCTCGAGAGAGAGAACGATCCTAGGTTTGCCTATACACAATCCTTGGTTATTTTTGATTGTGGACCCCAAGGCTAAAGACAAAAAGGCCCTCATCAATGTATCCGTTTGAAAGGTAAAATATATATTTCTTCTATCTGTGATTAATTGAAACACATTGTGCTATAGGTTATAAATACCCCCTAATTGTCCATTGTAGGTTGTTACGCACACTTAAGAACAAGATCAAAAATTCAAGGTACGTGGAAGGATCTGTCGCTGAAGCGTTTCTAGTCGAAGAGGCCACTAAATTTGCCTCATACTACTATCCCCCTGAAGTTATATCAAGATGGAGATGGGTACCTCGCAATGATGATGGAGGTGAACCGACTGGTCATATATCAATATTTAATTATCCTGGTTGAGTCGTGCGAAAACATTGCAGGTCAACTCTGGAAGGAAGCGATAAAAAAGTAGCGGAGTGGTACATTCTAAACAATTGTGAAGAGGCCGCCCCATACTTAAAGTAATATTTCCTCTTTTGTTACTGTTACGGTAAGTATTAAAGTATTAATTTCATTTTTTTTGTTACAGTCACTTCTCTAATTCGGTCCGATCAACAAATCCTTGATGTCGGATTCCAATGTTGATCAATTCATGAATGTTGAGTTTCCTAATTGGTTACGATCCTTCTTCGCCCACAACCCATCAGCTCCCAAGGATGTTGCGTGGAGTTTATCTTACAGATTTGCAACAGTTGTTACCCGAATCACAAAATATATAATCAATGGGTATCGGTTTGCAACTGTTGATGCAAACGAAGGTACACTAAGTTGCAATTACGGTGTATGTTGTCGAGGTGGCCAAGTTGATGGGGTCGAGGGCGACTACTACGAGAAGTTAATTGACATAATTCAGCTGGATTACAAGTGGGATAAGTTGGTGACTCTATTTAAATGTGAGTGGTTTGATAACACTCTGCGTGGGACAAAAGTGGACAAAAATGGAAATGTTGAGATCCATTGGTTAGGGAGATATACAGTTAGTTATGACCCATTCATTCTTGCTCAACAGGCGGAACAAGTTTATTATACATCATATCCCACATCCCGCCAAGGGTGGATGGGAGTTATCAAAACCAAAGCACGAAATATTATACCTAAGTCGAAAGAGACTGAAATAAATGACGATATGACTGAACCATATGAGACGCTGGAGGAAGGTGTGCAGACAGAGGTTGAAGAATAGGAATCATCCGGTTGATTTGAGTTAGTTTTTTTTTGTTTATGACAATCTGTTACACTAGATACTCTGTTACTTTGTCAGTGTCATATTAAGTAAATTTATTAAATTTATATATATTTTGACATAATTTGTGTTAAGAGATGGAGCATCCAGGTAGTGGACGTACTAGTGGTAGTGCCCGGCCCCGTCCTATCAGAGGGGGTAGGGCGACATCATCTACCCCCTCTGTAGGCTGAGGGCTTGGCTACTCCTCAGAGCTGCCGCCACTTAATTTTTCATCTTCACCGTCTACTACCGACTCTGTTAGGGGCGGTAGAGGTGTGCCTGTCTCTCCAACTTATCCACAGCAAGGGGCAGAGCAGGTTGAGTTTACGATTTTTGACTGATTTACATATATTTTGTTTTCTTTAAGCATCTATGTTCTAACATTTTTCATACTTCTTCCTTTAGCACACTTCGTCGCCTCAGAGCCAGGTCGGGGATGCCAGTTCCTCCGACACACCAGTCTAGGGAACAATTGATCCCGCGACAGGGAAGCTTTGGATCCATCCTGTCGGCACCACCGAGTAAGTCATGTAAAGTTACTAGTAATGTTATGATTTTTTACCTTTAGTTTGTATGCTAATATTTGCAACATTTTCTTTGTTTTCAGAATTCAGCCTTATAAGACAGTGAAGAAATTAATAGGGGATCAAATGTTTCGTAATTTCAATCAGCCTTGGGCCACTTGAAAAGAGATTCCTCAGGCTAATCGGGATGCTTGGTTGAATGAGTTCTTGGTAAGTTATGTGATTTATGGTTATTAATTTCTTTTCATCAAAATACAAACTGATTAACTACTTTGATACTTTGGAGCACTAATTGTTTATTTTTGATTTTCAGGAAGAGTTTATTTGGTTGCCTGATCATTGGGAAAAATATAAAAAAGGCTTATAACTTTAAGGGAAGCAAGTGGTTGTCTGATAAACTTTATAAATTCAGAAATGGAAGGGGAAAGAAAAATTGGATTCAACCCGAGGTCGCAAAACAATTATTTCAAAGATGGGCCAACGATGAGGAATTTATAAAGCAAAGTGAACGAAATAAATCAAATAGGGCCCATATGGATGGACCGTCATATGTTGGTGGCTCCATTCCATTTAGTGAGCATTGACTGAAAATTGTAAGTATACGTTATTTTCTATTTCAGCTTTCAATATTTTGTACTTTGAAGTAATAAATTAACGGTTATCATTTGTGTTTGCAGGTAGAGTCTGGGAAAGTTCCTGTCGAAATGGTTCCTTGGTCCACCTTTGAGTGGACCCATTCCCAAGAGATTGAAGGTGGGAAGCGCTGGATTAATGCCAAGTCCTAGCAATGCGAGGTGAGATATTAATTAGATTTATTATTTGTTTCAAACAGTAACATATTTCATTTTACATGCCTTATTTGTGATGTATTTTTGTGCTTGTAGGAGACCTATCAGCAGCTGACGTAGGAGAGAGACTCAAAGATTGAGAATGACCCGACGTCCTCTTATTCTGATAACGAGGGTCTCTTCATTCAGGCTGCAGGCGGATTTGACAAGAGGGGGAGAGTCTTCGGGATGGGTGCCTCTGCCAACGAACTGAAGTCGTCTACGAAGTGCTCATCCAGCAGTGGTCGAGGTGCTCTTGCAGGTAGACATAATTCATTTGCTATCAATCGCAAACCATTATTCCCTCGTCCTTTTAAATGAAGTACAAAAAATAAACTGACTTCGTAATGTTCATTTTTTAGAAGATAAGAGGGTAAAGGCGTTAGAAGCGAAGGTGGGGGGAGCAAAGAGAGATTATTAATGAGACGCGGGCACTTCTCCAGTCCATATTGAAGGACAAAGGTACGGGGTTACCTCCTGGTGGTCATGACGACATTGGTGATGGTGATGACCAGACTGCTGTTTAGACATCTTTTTAGTTCATTTTGGATGCAACATTATCATTTATAATATTTTGTTTTTACTATGTAAACTCTTATGATTGTTAGAACTTATTTTTATGATATATACAAGTATTTTTATTTTCTAATTTTTAATATTTTTTTGTTATTATTTTATTTTTTTCCGGATTTTTATATTTATTTGAAAAAAATTGGAATTTGTGAGGGAAATCTTTTCCCTCGCAAAATCTAGAATTTGCGAGGGAAAACATTTTCCCTTGCAAAGTTCAGGATTTGCGAGGGAAAGTGTGACGGAAAATTTTCCCTTGCAAATTTCAATTTTGCGAGGGAAAATTGCATTTTTCTGTCGCAAAAGTGATTCGCGAGGGCCATTTTGCGACGGAAAATAGCTTTTTTGCGAGGGAATTTTGTCACCGCAAAAAACAGTTTTTTTTTGTAGTGTCGAAAGAGCCCTATATTCGGCTTTAGCTGATGAAATAGACACCACACTTTGTTTCTTTGACTTCCAACAGATAAGTGAACCACTAAATGTCACAAGAAACCCTGTTAGCGACTGTCTTGTATATGCACAACCAGCATGATCATAATCACAATAACATTCTAAAACATGAGATTTTTTTGTTGAGAGAAATATTCCTCTCCCTAGAGTATATTTTACATATTTCACCAATCTAAGCACATCCTTCATATGTGACTCTTTAGGTTCTTGCATAAACCGACTTAACACATGCACAATAAAGGAAATGTCAGATCTAGTCATAGTAAGATATAACAACTTGCCCAAGGGCCTTCTATAGACCCCTGTATCATCAATATAACAACTTGAGGAATGGTCATATAAACCTCCTCATGCAGATCTCCTTGAAGGAATTAATGCATTAGCTACATCCATTTGATGGATTTCCCAATTGTTAACAACAACAAGCTTAAGGATAGTTCTAATTGTTACAATCTTAACAACTAGAGAGAACATTTCATAGAAATCAATCAGCGCTAGGAAAACAATCTCACGGTATTATCAAGACTATAACCCGTATAAAGCTGAATGTATAAACAGTGACCTCAGACAGAGTCCTAGCCACGGTACATGTCTCAAGACAAAGTCTTGTTCATGACTCTATGAAATAATCTATCACATATAAGCATACACGAAGCATCAGAGTTAGAGTTACAGTACACGTCCGTACCTTAGTCCGTAGAGCTTAGCGGTATGTTTGTCCGTTCGGTACAACTCCTACTTTTCCCGAATATCCTATATTAGTATCACTGCATTATTATCTTGAAAATAATATCTTAAGAGATATTTTAGCCACTTCTGACCTTTTTACCCTTGGTGGATTCGATATTTCAATTATACCCTTACATTTCCTTAAAAACGTCATTTCAACATTTCTGGGCAGATTTTTCGATAACTTTGAAAAATCATTATTAATTCCAAAAAACTCGAAATGAGTTTCTTCCAAAGCACAAATGACCCTTGATAAGTATATTTTCTAGTAAAAATAACGGCTTTAACTCAAAATCACTGAGTCATTCACAGTTTAATATTTTCCCATCTCTGTCCAGAATTTTCCCAGAAAATGTGGCCCAACTTCAAGAATTTCTTTCTCCTTCCACAGAACTCAAAACACCACGTATTTTATATATTTAAAAATATCTGGATGTCTACGTTGTTCATGAAAACTTTCATGATTTTAGGACTCCATTTAATACATAAAATAATAGCCTTAACAACACTGACTCCAGAAAACGGCAAACCGAAAATCTACCAACATTTTGCTACTTTGATCTTTAACTTCCAAAAATAATAAACCACCATACTTTTCATCAAAATTTCGTTCCAAACTCATTTCTAACCTCAAAAAAATGGAAACAAAATTACCTTTGAAGATTCAAGATCAAAGCACAACTTTTACTATAAACCTAAAACCAAAACTCAAGAACTTACCAAGAACTTTGCTTCAACTCCTTCAAGATTTCCTCACTCATTCTCTACTCTCTATATTCAGATGCTATTTCTTGTGTTGGTGTGAAGAATGAAGTGAAGCCAAGCCTCCTATTTATAGCAAAATGCTTAGGCTTATGTTTGGTTCCCAAACATCCTTCTTCTTCTACCAAACACCCCATTCCACTTATCAAACATCCTTCCCAACCATCCCCCTCATCTCTCTCTCCTTTATCCTCTTCCATCCTCATTTAAAACCTTATCCCAAGTACCATTATCCTCTTTCAATTTGTCGCCTCCTAATTATCCCATGTGTGTGTTTAATTAAAATAACATAAAACTCCATCTTCCTCCACAAGCAAGCCAAAACCGTGCCCCCTCTCTTCATATTAGCTTTGAATTTGTGTTTCATATGAGTCTAATAAATGAAAAGCTAAGCCTCCTATTGGTCCATTAAATGTCACATGGATTAAGATTAATTTATGAAATTAATTAAGACCCTTGGATTTAACTTTATTAAATCAAATCTTGGCCTTCCATTTGTGTTAGAAAAATCCTACTACTATTGAAGATTTTTTATTTCAAATTGCAAGTGCTCTTATCTACATAGTATCTTGATTATTAAATAATTTTTTCCCCTCTCTTCCATGTGAAATCCTCCTTGGCTCTTGACTTTGTGGGTTCCATATTTAATCCTAATTAGCATTCTTAATATAGTGGTTTAGATATTATTAGGTATAACTGACAAAGTGTGATTGGTTATTTAATTGATTATGGTCATTAGAAACTCATTCAAGGCTTAATCTGGTCTTTTAATTGATCCTTGATTTTTAATTAAGACACTCCCTAATTGTTGCTTCTTAATCTACCTCTTGATTAATTATAAAGATTTACACAATTATCTAATTATTGAAAACTTAATTGCCCATTAAAATTTGTTAATTTCCTTTATTTGATTTAGGTATTTCCATACCATTTTATTGCTCTTTTTGATTATATTAGGACTATGCTTTAATATGATAATTTTATGGTATTTTATGACCCCTAAAAGAAAATTAGAAACTTAACTTTGGCTTATTAAAACTCAAGGGAAAATTGCCCAAGAATTATATTAAATAAATTCCACAATTTAGAGACAACATATTCTCCCAAAATATAGTATTTATGACAAATATAAATTTTAGGGTATTACATTGTCCCTTGAGTGAGTGAATTATACGGGCACCTCAACCACATCAAAGTGTTCCTTAAGATCCTGCCAAACTAAATGAGAGTTAAGAGAGAATACCAATCCAGCAGCTATTTCTTTGTCGACTGAATTTATTATCCAAGAAAGGACAACTGCATTGCACCTATCCCACTCATCTCTATGGTGTGCTTCTTGATTTTCCCGGAGGCAAGTGATAAACCCTTGTCTTGTGAGTTCTCAAAAAAAAAAAAAAAAAACTAGGTTTGAAAATGTAGCATAGTAGCTCAACCTAGATCATTCTTGTGAGGAGATTAATTTTTGAAAGTGGAGCTTGAATCACCAAGAGGGGGGTGAATTGGGGATTCTCAAAAATCTTTTCGATAGGCTCTGTTTTCGGATAGAAAATGAAAGTAAAACAGAGTATAAGGAGAAGAAGCAAGACACAAGAATTTATACTGGTTCGGTCCAACAACTTGACCTACGTCCAATACCCAGACTCTCTGGGATTTCTCACTATCAAGATTGATTACACACTCTGCACTCAAGAGTAATTCTCTCTAGAACTTACTCCCCTTTACAAGTTGTAATCAATGAACCCAATCTCCAAGTCCCCTGACTTGAGATAACTTTACACGAATGATCTATAATCAAGAAAAAACTCTCTCTAAGAGTAGATATGATAATCACTGAAGAATAAATGTATCAACAGATACTTTTACAAGAAAACTCAAAGAGTAAATGAAACTATCTTAATTTTCATTCTTGCACAAGTTAGTTGTTGAGAAGACTTGAATGCATCTCTATTTATAGGTAGAGAACATTAATTGACCGTTGTAATCCCAATTATAACCGTTGGTGATGTTGGGAGTTGATTATATGAAGCTTTGGTCTTCTTCTCTCTCTACTCTTTGGTTAATCCAGTCTTTGCAGATGATCAGAGTTGACTCTCTGATTATTAATCCGTTGGAAGAGCAGTTTACTGGATGTAGAAGGAAAGCATTAACTTCTCCAAAACGTGTGGAGAATGTTTTCCCAAAAGCATGCAAGTTTCTGCACCTTTGCATTTAATGTGCTGATATGCTTTATGCTTTTTGCCTAATCTCCATTTAAACATGCCTTTAACCATCTGAAACTCATTAACAAACTGATTAAACATAGTTAAGAACAGTTATGAGTAATGGTAAAGAGTATTGAGATCAAACAGAAACATTTCATGAAATCGTTCAAATCGAAATTCAAATTTTGCAATGGAAACTCGAGTTGATTCTTCGAAACTCGAGTTTTCATGTTTCAGAGAATTTTTAACGAAAGACTGAAACTCGAGTTTTCAAACTAAACTCGAGTTTTCTCTTTACAGAGACAAACATCGCAATTTAGCATTTTGGACATGTTGGTGAATAGTGCAAAACTCGAGTCAATTAATGACGAACTCGAGTTTTGGACTCTTGAATGAAAAATCATGTTTTAGTCCAAAAGCTTAAAACTGGAGTTTCCAAAACATAACTCGAGTTTCAAAGGCTCAAAATTGGCAGAGCTCTCTGCCTGACCAAAACTCGAGTTTCCAAAACATAACTTGAGTTTTCACATTGGTTGAAAACTTTGGAAACTTCTCTTTAGTGACGAAACTCGAGTTTCAAAACAGAAACTCGAGTTTTCTCTTTTATGAGAAAACGTTGAAAACTTTGGTCGATTTAATCATGAAATTAAAGTTTTCACAAGGTCAGAGATGAGCATTGTTCTCAGATGAGGAAAACTCGAGTTTTCAAACAGAACTCGAGTTTCCAGAAAACGTTGGAAACTTAGAGAACTCTCTGTATAACCCAAACTTGAGTTTCCAAATGGAAACTGGAGTTTTGGTTTCTTTGAAAAACTTGGTTGCTCTCTGTCTTGTCAAAACTCGAGTTTTCAAAATCAAACTCGAGTTTGCTTTGTCTGTGGAAAAACTCGAATGCTCTCTGTATGGCCAAAACTCGAGTTTGTCTTTCTTTACAAAAATTCGAGCATTTCTCTGTCAGGCCAAAACTCGAGTTTCCAAACTGAAACTCGAGTTTTCCTTAGACAGTAAGTTTTTCAACTTACAAAGACAAACTTCTTCTGTGTTTACAATTGCCCGTTATCATCAAAACCAATTGAGAACTAACAATTTTCAAGTTTCTAAATAGTTAAGTGATAAATACTTTAAAGTTGCAAGAAATTGTTTTGAGAAATTGTTTATAAGGCAAATGAAATAATCTATTCTAACTCAATATTTTTGTATTTTTAGTTTTCAAGATAAAGAAGTAAACAGAATAAACTAATATAATGATGAAGTGAAATTCCCTTGAGTTGAGACGTTAGTCTTCTTTGCTTGCTAATGATAAGAATTCAATAACGAGTCAAAAAGATAGATCTAAGCCACCACTAGATCCATACTTGCAATACTCATTTAATTCATTATAACAAAGCAATTAAATGAATACCACTATGTAAATCTGACTCAAGGAGAAGAATAATTAACTTCCAATTCTAAATTGAAATTAACATTACAAAAATTTAAAGCATTCAGGGTTTAGTCATTTAAAATCCACTTAATCGACTTGGAATAAACAACTCAACCTACTCCTAATATGAATCATACACAGCTTAATTAGTCAACTCCTAGTTCAACCACCAAGTTTATTCACTTCGAATAGAACACTCTATCTCACAACCATATACTTAACCAAGCCATATAATCATGAATTAGAAAGAGAGCTTAAATGAATTCCATGGAAGCTTAGAAGCTCAAATCAATACCCAACTCAAGGAAATCACCAGAACTTAGCTACTCATGTGGGAAAGGAAGATGAAGCTTGGAAAAAGGAGAAGGAATCATCCATGAATTCAAATTGGTTCAGCAGCTACTTATGTCTTCAACCTCCTCTTCTTTCAATAATCGGTGCCAAGTCTTGCTTCAGCCCTCTTCAACTGTCCATAATGGTCAAGTAGCTCAATTACAAAGGATACAAGGTGGTGGGATGAATGGAGGATGG
This sequence comes from Acacia pycnantha, assembly GCA_025563575.1. Classification (NCBI taxonomy): domain Eukaryota; kingdom Viridiplantae; phylum Streptophyta; class Magnoliopsida; order Fabales; family Fabaceae; genus Acacia; species Acacia pycnantha. The sequence continues at coordinate 1,754,195 of JAMWYP010000150.1, read as the reverse complement.
AGGATGTCCATGGGTGTGGAGGTGGAAGGAGATGGGATGTGACTATGTGAGTGAGGAAGTAAGACCTTTCTTTGTGTGTCAAAAATCTGGAATTACTCTCTCCTGCCCCCAATCTAGCCGCCACTAGCTTCCTTTTCTCTTTAGGTTAGAAAGTGAGTTAGACATGTTTGGATGAGGGGTGGTGTAACACCCCAAATTCCATAGCATAACTCGTGTCAAATGACACATTGTTTTATAAAATATGCCAGGTTTGAGGTGCTACATCAGAGTTTTGCGGAAACGGAGAGCAATGTATCAACAAATGGACAATGAGAGCTGATATAAAAATACCCCGACATATGACGATGCCGAGCGTATGCTGGTATATTAAAAATTTCCCGAAGGAATAATCATGTGATACAATATACAGAGCTTTGTACAATTACATTTCACAAAAAGTAACTATACAATCTAGACCAAGCCTTGACCAGACTTGGGGCAATGAACCTAACTCCGTTAACCGAACAGAATGGCCAGGTAAGTGTCTACCATGGGGGCCTCACCGAGTTCACGTCGACTGATTGGCACACCCACGTAGACTAGCCTTGCCTTCGGCACCAAACTATTCCAAGTAACTTCATTAGACTCATGCCTGACATTTGGCTCTGATGATCTTCTTCCGGCACTTGCCTCGACCGGTGCATTGCTCCAACTCTGCCCCTTGATTCCTCTCTATGGCTCCGTCTACCGGTGCCCTTTCTGACCTTCCTGACATTTGGTCTAGTCACGTTGTTTCCCTCGTTCTCCGATCATGGTCCTCCGGACCCTGAAGCTACAGTTGAGATCCAATTTACCCCATTGGATCTCAGGTAACGGTTAACCTTATGCTCAAATAAAACAGTATATAGACAACAGATATTCATGACATAACAGCAATGATCAATCCAGTCACATCGTATGATCATGTGATAACAACTACAAATCCATGCAAAATTATCACTGGTTTGCAACATCCGTGCCACGATGTACAGTCGTGTCCTCAGCGCTAGGAAAACTCAAACGGCATTATTATGACTATAACCCGTGTAAAAGCTGTATGTATAAATGGCGACCCTAAACAGAGCCTCAGCCTATGAACGTATCTATCGCATATATGTATATGAGCAGCACATGATTAGTGTTACAGTACGCGAACGTACCTTCGTTGACGGCGTTAGGTACTTCTCCAGAACTTCGACCCAATCATAATTTTCGAAATTCTAGACTAAAATAGCCCTATCATATGATATCTAATCATACTTGGAAAATTAAATACTAATCTAGTGTTACTACTCTAACTATTGAAAAAACTACGAAAGCTTAAAGCTCGGTACCGAAAAACTTACCCAGAGCTTCGCTGCAAAATTCCCCGGCTTTCTCCTTCTCTCTTCCTCTCTCTAAATTTCGGTTCTCACTTGGGAGAATGGTGTGAGAATTCAATGAAGGGGTGGGGTATTTATAGGAGAATTTGGGGACATAATGGGCATTTTCCAATTTGATTATATTAATATTCTAATGGCAACTTGCAACATGCATTGATTATAAATCCTATCCTCTTCCCATTCAAGATTTTCGTTCAGAAAAATCTGATCCTCTTTATTTTATTTTCTGTTTTTATTTTATTTAATTAATTAATTAATTAATTAATATTATATTTTTTCAAAAATTTCCCAAAATTCTCTTATTGGTCCATTCTTGCATTTAGGCTTAAAAATACCTAATCTCATCAATTTTTCTTCAAAATTTCCAATTAATTAAGAAATATATTTATGCTAATTTTTTAGCCATTACCACTAATTTTAGGGTTTTACATAATTATCTCTGAATTTTCCTTCGTTTATGCTTAAGTAATTAGCCAATAATTACTTAATTAATTTCTTACCAATCTTTGACAATTTTCTCCATTAGAATTTCTACTTACCTCATAACTTTTGCATTGACATTAGTATTCCATGTCCTATGCATTGTAATAATATTTACGGGGGCATTTTGGTCATTATAATACTTTTCAACTTTTCCCCCTTTATTTTTCCAAGGTAGTAATTTAATAAATTACCTAAATTAGGGACAATATTATTTCCTATTTCAAATAAATATTTTCTTGCCTCTTTATAATTTTCACAGGGTATTTTATAACCCATAAATGCATTTAGGGACCTAATTGCAAACTTCCAAACGTTCTAGGGACCTAATTGCAAATTATTCTTTTTCAAGAGAAATTACCCAAAAATAAGATAAATTCTTCACAAGGTCTTTGAGACCATATAATCACCTATTTCCAATAGGTATTATATACTCAATATGATATTTATCATAAGTGAGATTTTTAGGGTATTACAGGTGGAAATCTGTTTTGGGATTAGGCACAAAACTGTAACCATGAAATAAGATTTTTACTCATTTAATCTCCTCTTAGAAAAAATATGAAAATAAATTGTACACTTGTGAAGTTCCTTTGACCTTGACCAATTGACAAAGGTTGTGCCACATTATCATCTACAAAATTAAATTCACAAAGGTAATATCTTTTTCTAACAATTAATGAATAATGGGAATAAAAAATATTAATAAAAAATATAAAAATTTAACAATTATAATTTCCAAATTAGCCTTTCACTTAAATCTCACATTAAGATTTAATTATGCTCAAAATATTTAATTAAGTCCAACAAAAGCCAAAGATTAATTATTAAAAATATATAAATATTAAGCTTTATCAGAAATCCCTTCAATCTTGAGCAAAAAAAAAATCAAGGAGAGCCAACTGCCCAACTTCATGGCTCTGCTCCAAATTGCATAATTTTGAGAATCCAGTTGCACTTGGGAAACACGGGATGTTGAAAATCGTCGACTGGTTCTTAGAACTTTATTCGCCTGTCTCTCCCATATTTCTGACTAACAGTTAGAGTGAACAAGAAGCGATTAGTGGGAAAAAAAACAGAAGCAAAAGTATATTAGTAGAAGAACATTAAGTTATTAACGAGTTGCTTGACCAGAATCAATTTCGGCAATTTGGACAGGGTTCCGCCGATTATGCCGAGAAAAATGCGATTGGATCAATTTCTGACGGAAAATGCTCGCCGATCTTGACTCGAAAGCAACTAATCTTTGACAGGAAATAACTTCAGTCTTTGATGGAAAAGGAAATCAGTTGGGATGAAGAAAATGACTCCGTTCCTGCCGCTCCATTCCTCTCGTGAAAGTGGTTAATCTTGATGCGAAAACAACGCTATTCTCGCCAATATCGCAGATTCTCTTGATGGTGTGTTGAGAGCGACGAAAGGAAAGAAAAAATATTTTGATTTTAAATTTCAGATAATCTTGAAACCCTAGAATCTTGATTCAACGTTATCAACAAAAAAACCAGTGACTCAACGGTAGATTTCGAGATCTTCAGACAACAATGGTTCTCAACGTGAATAAACGGCTTAGATAGTATACAGAGCCTTTTCTCTGGGATTAATGGCTATTACTTGGGTCGTATCATGGGGTCTGAAAATGCCTACTTGCCTTGTCAAAACACTAGCTCCGGTGCCATGTTAAATACCTAACCAGAGATTTCCTGAATAATTGGTTTCTGACATTAATCAAAACTCAGCATCATACAAACTGTTCTTAGCCCACATATATATGCAATCCTACAACCTACTAAATTCCGGCCCAACTAGCATATTGGACCATTACACCAAACACATTACATAATAAACAAACTGTTCCTAAAAATTCAGCTATTATTTACACATACGAAATGCACTGGAGGAAGAGAAGGGAGAGTTTTCTGAGAGGAGAGGAGCAGTCTGTTCTGGGAGTTACCGATCGAATGAAAAAATTGACTCCCTCAATCTCCTATCCGATATCACGTCCCAACGGTTAATAGGGTTCGATTTTTAAAAATTAAAGGAAAACACTATCTAAGTGGACCCATGCTAAAAATAATAATTAATTAGCAACGGAATTTTGTCGCTAATTTGACTATGGGATGGAATTCCATCGTTAAATAATTTGTGATTGTCTATTTGATGATGGAACCCTACAATTCCGTTGCAAATCCACCGTTTTCTTAGCTTAGAGCCCCACTTGTAGTGGTCTTGGACCCTCGCAACGGATGGATTAGGTGTAACCCAATGGATATCAATGTCACGAATTTCACGGATCCTAAGAACAGTGAAAGATACCAGCAGGTGGTTGGTCCAGCGGAATGTGGCGCTGGATTACATTAAGAGATCTAGCTTTCGAGCTGCGGTAACGCACTTGTAATCCGCCTTATATGGAGTTACCACTGTTGGGAGGGTCGTCCTTGCCACTGCAGAATTCGAATCCGGATTAGTCAGAACCGAAGGTTTTGATGAACCGGGTGGGATACCAAAAGAAAAAGGAGAGTATGGACGGCAATAATGGACGATTGAGGAAGGTTAAAATATAATTGAAACAAAATGAGATGAAGTCAAAATGGATGTTATGAGACGATGATGATGGAGGACACAATATGCACAAATTAGCCACAACTTTGCATGGGAAATATTCAAAAGTGCTTCATCCTATCTAAAACGTGTATTATATAAAGTAGTAATAGACAACTTGCACAGATTGTGTAATATCGTTTTGGATACAAACAAACAGGAAAAAAAAAAGACGACACATTTCGTAGTTTTTGATGAATTGTGTCGGCAAAACTCTCTGAATTGTCGTGTTCAATTCCTTTAAACTGTGCCAATTGCGCCACTTGCTTACACTGCACTAAGCACATTCATTCCAAAATTCTCTCTTCTTTAGTGCCCTTATAACTCGCGTTAAATTTGTTTTTCCAAATTTCACCAATTTAAGTTTATTTATTTATTTATTATTCTTGATTTTCCTTGATATCACCTCTAGTTAGAATATTAAGTGTGAGAGAATTTGACTTAGTTTAGAAAGAAGTTGTACAACGAACAAAGTTGAGTTAAAAAAGAGGTATATAAGTCAAAGGACATATATAAACTTATTATTTTAAGATTTTGGGTAAAGATGTATGTTAAGCCCACTTATATAGTTATATCCCGATTATTTTGGTGAAAATATGGTGATTAATTTTTTTTTTTTGGTGAATTCTCTAAAGAAGATCATATTTTTGTTAGATTCAAACATAAAATTCAATTGGCTGAGAATGATGTTGAAATGAGGGTTATATTTCCCATTATGGGCTCAAGGTCATGAGTCATATATCCGTAGTGTAAGGATCATTGTCTTTTAGAGTACAGACATAATTAATCGGCAACAGTATTCATCGATTTGCTTCGTCATATAAACTGTACAGATAAAATTAACTATCAAGTTTGATGGAATTGATTAAAACGTCTTGGACAAACCACCAATTTTTTTTAAAAAAAATAATTTACTCTAATTAATATAAAATTCATATTATATTTGTATGCATGAATATAAACAAGTCTAAGTGTGGATTTTATATGCCAACTCATAAGAAATATTATGGAGTTTAAAACAAGACATATATATACGATACATCTTTTTTCTTCATATAAACATAAATCGGTAGGTTATCTGGAACAACTTTGTCCATTATTCAATTTTTATTTTATTTTATTTGTATGACCCAATGGAAAAGTCGAAAAGTTGGGCATATACAGTCGCATCCAACTTTGGAAAAAAGGAATAATATGATGCACGTTATTTCATTAGTGTCCATTATTCATTAGGTCAGTTGGGGAAAAAAGCTACACAACCAAATCTTAAAAACTTTAACATTTCAAGTGTAATGATTTTTAAAGACTAGAGCTATTATTGAATTTTACAAATATAGTTTTTAAACAGTTATCTTAAAATGTAATTGTAACTTTCTAATAAAATTTTGATAAAGCAACTTATTAATAATTTGTTTAATAATAAAACACACACATATATATATAGATATATATATAGTTCAAAATGTAAATCCTTGAATATGCTTTTATATATCCCATTGAGAATGTGTGTATGATTATCACTTTTGATTGATTTGCCAACATCCCACAAAATGCATCAAACGCGCCAAAATCAAAGACATTTCATATCAAAATTGTTCAACTCTAACGGATTGGTTGGCTAGATTTTGCTAGGATTGTCTCTGGCATGAGTCAAACAAGATATCAAACTTTTTGAGATTTTCAAGTGTTCATTATATATAAATTGCTCGACTATCGCATCACTATCAATTTCTTTAGCTTTTTTTTTTTCTGAGTTTTGGAACTCTTTTCTAGACCTGCTGGGATGTCAACTTGTTTGCTTCAATTTTATAATGATCTGTTTAATTAAGTGCATTTAATTTTTCTGCCTCCATTATCATCAATATTTGACCTATAATGCTGAATAATAAAGACCAGGGCACCAGGCCACCAGGCTCATTTAAACTTTAATTGCATTTTACTAAAAATTGATGAAGAAGAAGATCTTATCATTGAGAAAGGATATGCACATTAATTTATTTCATACTCTTGATGATAATCAATATATAAATAAAATGTATGAGTTTAGTGCATTAATTTGCACAAAATCTAACAAATTGTGCCACCATTTACAGTTATGAATGATGACTTGCAACACACACACACACATAGGGTTTATCGTTTTTCATGTCACTTGACATAAGGTTATGTCAAGTCATACCAAAACTACGTCGTTTTGGAAGTTCATTAATTCCCCTAACCCCAAAACGACGTCGTTTTGAGGGTTAGTGTAATACCCTAAAAATCACACTTATGATAAGTGTCATAATTTAGGAAATTATACCTATTGGGAATAGGTGAGTATGAGGTTTCAAATATTTAGTTATAATTATCTTATATTCCAAGGTAATTTCTAATGAAATTATAGTGAATTAAGGTGCTAAAATACCCTAAAATTAGCTTAGAGCCATAAAATACTGTGATAAATTCTAAAGGGCAGTAAAATAATTATTAAAAATTAGAAAGAATATTGTCCTTAATTTAGACAACTTATTAAATTATTTCCTTTGGAAATAAAAGAAAGAAAAATTAAAAAGTATTCTGGGAACCATAATTGACCCCATGATTTTTAATATTTTACATGGGACATAAAATACCAATGTCAGAGGAGAATTATGTAAATACTTAAAGGTTTAATTAGCAAATGGAATAATTACTAATTAAGTAATTAAAGCATATAATTAAGTGATTAAGAAGGTTGAAAAGTCAACAAAAAGGGCCCATGAATTTTCGAAAAAATAGAAAAGAAAAGGAAGAAAAAATGTTGTAGTGTGAACATGAAAGTGGTTTAAGAATATTCTGTTAGATATTTGTGAAAAAGTAGATAGGATAAGTGACCACCGATAGAAATTAAATTCTATCTAGAAAACTATGAACTAGGTTTCTAAGGTCAGGACATATTATAAACGAGTGTAATTTTATCTCGGAGTGGGCTGTCTCCGAAGTCATTTCCGAAACCGATGGAACGATTAGTGAATAAGACAAAAAAGATAAAGGAGCAGTTGAGGAAATGAAAACCAATGGAAAATAAATCCTAACTCAAAAACCATGAATTAGGTTGCTAACAACTGGACATATTATGATTCAGTGTAATTTTGTCCAGAAGTTGACATTACCCGAAGCGATTTCCGTAACCGAAGACGTTTATCCGAAAATGTTCGGCAGGCAACGAAATTTCCTGAATGGGATCAAAAATTTAGTTGACCCAGACATTTTTAAAGAGGAAGAAGAGATCTTCAGGGCTATGTTGCCGGTTTTCTGAGATTCTGTAAGATTACGCGATTAGAACACCGAACAGGGACTTTATCGGTAGGAAAACTTCTCAAGCAAGTTGATGCCATCATGCATGACATCATTTTGTGGACTTTTGGGGCTAGGGAGGTCGGCCAAATGGAGTGTGTGGAGGAGAATTGATTTCAAAAAGTGCTTTTAAATTCCATGGCCAAGAATGAATCAGAAGAAATTGTTATACCGGTTATGTCCCTGGGTTTTTGCCTATAAATAGCCTCTTCCCATTTCACTTCTTTTCTCACAATTCAAGAGCAAGTTTCGAATTAGAGAGAGAGTCTAGAGAGAAGGAGGAGTCCGGAGGAAGAAGCAGCGAAGCTCTGGGTAATTTCTTCGGTACCGAGTCTTAAGCTTTAGTCTTTCGTTCGGTAGTTATAGTAGAAATGCTAGTTTAGTCTTTAATCTTCCAAGTTAGTTTAGATATCATGTTTTAGGGATAAATATGATATTTATTTTGGAAAATATGTTGGAGTAAGAGATATGTTGAAATTTTGGAAGATTAGAGTCAAAGTAGCGAAGCTCTGGCGAAATTCCGCCGATTAGGGGGGTCAGGGGTAAAATGGTCATTGATGACTAAAATGTCCGTCGTAATGTTTGATCATTAATAAATGTACTATTGTCCTTATAGGATATCCCTGATTACGTTCTGACCAACCGTCGTACCAAAATTTTCGTCAACGAAGGTACGTTCGCGTACTGTAACACTAAATCTGATGGTTATTGTATGCATATATGTGTTTCCTCCGTCATGCTATATTTTACATGTGACTGTATTGTTGTTGCCGTCCATATCCGATTATGTCCAATGTTCATTGTACCTTAACCATACATCCGACTGTATTATTGTCCATTGTGCCTTAACTCTATATTCGACTGTATTGTTATTGCCGTGCATATCTGATCATGTACGTTTCTCATTGTGCCTTAACCTTGCATCTGACTGTACTGTTATTGCCATACATATCTGATATGTATACCCTATGTCTAACCGTAGTAAATGTTGCCAAAAGTCTATGAATGTTTGTCATACATATATGTTGTATATAAACATGAGGTTAACCGTTACCTGGGGTTCGATGCATGGACCTCAGCTCTTAACTTAGCTTCAGGGTCGGAAGGACCAAGGACCGAGGATAGAGGCAAGCAGGCCACATAGAAGACCCGGCTGAAGACTTCTTTCTGCTATATATTACTTTTGAAACACTCTTGTACCGCTGTTTAAACAGCAAGACATGCTACCGTGGGTATTTTAATATATATATCAGTTAATCAATCGCTCCGGTGTTCTACTCTGGTGTTTACAAATGATGTTTGATGAAAAAAAAATTATACTGCTTGTGAAAACGGGATGTTACAGTTAGGGGAATTAATGAAGGGTGTTTTGCTATTTTTATTTTTGTATTTATTATATGAATTTTACCAAAACACCCTTCATGAATTCCTTTAATACCAAAACGACGTCGTCTTGAGGTTAGGGGAACTAATGAACTCCCAAAACGACGTAGTTTTTTGGTGACTTGACATAACCTTATGTCAAGTGACATGACAAACGATAAACTCATATATATGTATATATATATATATATGTGTGTGTGTGTGTGTGTGTGTGTGTATTATATGTATATGTGTGTGTGTGTGTGTGTGTATATATATATATTATTTTTTCAACTGTGACATAATTATAGTGCTCCAATTCTTGGGGGTGAAAAAAAAGAAGAAACAAAAAATGGGTAAAGTCAAATAGTCTTCATAATCTACAAACTATTACTGACTAGTACTGCATGCGGTGAATTCTCTAAATATGGTAGAACTAAATATAGTAGACAAAGAATAGAAACAAACAAGGGCCTTTTAATAATCTTTTGAGAATTACATAATTATTAACAAAAAGATTTCATTATTTTTATGAACTTAATATGTTGATAAATCCGTAAAGAAATTCATTTCAGATAATTGAACATATATACAGGGGCGGAACCAGGAATAAAAATTAGGGGGGAGGGGCGTAAAGTACAGAATATACCCCAGATGTTTATGAAATTACATTAAAGCCCTATAAATTTTTCATTATTTTTACAAACTTAATGTAACAACCCGACTTTTCAAAAGCAGTATAATTTTTTTTTTCATCAGAGTAGAGCACCGGAACAAGAGTGTAACTGATATGTTGATATAAAATGCCCACTGGCTAGTTACAGAAATGGTATAGTAGCCGAGAGTTTCCAAAAAGTAAAAGAACACACATCGGAAAGTCTTCAGTCGGAACCATGATTCTGCGTATAGCCGAGATCCAATTTAACACATTGGATCTCGTGTAACCAGTTAACCTCATATTCACATATACAGTATATCATCCACAATCATTCATATTAACAATAATGAGATGTGTCACACGAAGTGCATAAAGATGGGTCACACGTAGTGCATGTAGATGGGTCACACGTAGTGCATGTAGATGGGTCACACGTAGTGCATGTAGATGTGTCACACGTAGTGCATGTAATCAAAAGCTCATAACAATACTCACAACATATCATCCGACTCACAACCACAAATACGCATACGATCAACATCAGCGTTAAGGTTACCAAGACGCGCACGTACATACTTTCGTAAACCGAATGTAATGGCCGTAAGTGTCTATCATGGGGGCCTCACCGAGTTCACGGCGACTTAATGGCTTACCCACATAGACTAGCCTTTCCTTCAGCACCAAACTGTTCTAACATATTTGCATTCAATAAACATACCATAACAATACACATAGCACATACATGCATACCATGAACATCAGATTAGTGTTACAGTACGCGGACGTACCTTCGTTGACGGTAGACGGCACTTCCATCGGAAATCGTACTTTTCTACGGAAAAACGTGAAATGGCTCGTCGGGCAGCAGAACGGCAGCAGATTAGGTTTTCGACGTCCTATAAGAGTAATATCACTTCCATTAGTGATTTGACACAATAACGGCATTTTCGGTAAAAATTACCATTTTGCCCCTATACCCTACTTGGCGGAATTTCGCCAGCGCTTCCGGTACATAGGCTATTTTCTTCCCAAAATTTTGCCAGAACTTCGACGCCATCATGATTTTCGAAAATATTGACTAAAATAGCCCTATCATATGATATCTAATCATAAAAATAAAGACTACTCTAGCTTTACTAACTACCGAAAGAACTACGAAAGCTTAAAGCTCTGATCGGAAAACTTACCCAGTCGCTTGGCGCTTTTTCCCCGCAGCTCCTCTCTAAAACCTCTCTAGAACCAAAAGGGGGCTATTTATAGGAAAATTTGCGAGGGCATTTTGGTCTTTTCTCAACCTTCAACGGAATATTCCACAGAATATACCACAGAATATTCTTTTGTTCCAAGAATATTCTTTTGTCCACAGAATATTCTTTTGGAATATTCTTTAAACCATTTCCCCGATCGGCACCGATTCGCGTAATTTCTGAGAAATCTCAAAATTCTGGTTAACTAGCTTTGAAGACCTTCTCTTCCATACTAGAAATGTCTATTCCAACTATTTTTCTGACCTCGCCTAGGCCATTTCCGGATTGACGGAAGTTTTCTCGAAAACGTGTCCGAACGTGTCCTGTTTCAAACGAAAATCCTAAGTTCCAAATTTATAGACATAGATGCACTGATTTCAAATATGTCCATAAAAATTCCCAATTCTTTCTCGGTTGTCACAACTCTAATTTTGAAGTCTTTACTTCCAACCCGGCTATCTCGCCTTTTCTCGAATTTCCTATTTCGTCTTATTAGGAAAAAGCCCTATCGGCTTGAATTAACTTCCGTGAGAGTTTAATGGAAGATAATAACTCACTGATCCATATTTTGTCTTGACTTTGGAAATCCTATTCCTGGCTCCCTAGATAGGATCCGTTCCCTATTTTCCATTTTACTATTCACCATTTCATTATTTAATTAGAGTTTATTAAATTTAAAACTCTTATATATTATTTATATTCAATTTCCTTTTTCTTTCTCTTTTTTTTTCTTCTTTTTTTTTTCTGCCCTATTTTCGTTTTTTATTATTATTATTTTTAATTTAATTTTTAATTTAATTATTTAATTAATTATTTAATTAATTAAATAATTATTTTCACATAATTTTCCTATTGGTCCAAACTTGTATTCAGGCTTAAAAATACCTAAACTCAACTATTTTTCCCAAAAATTTCCAATTAATTAGTAAACATGTTTTTACTAATTTTAAAACAAAAACCACCAATTTTAGGGTTTCATATAATTACTTGTGAATTTCCTTCACTTATTCTTAAGTAATTAGCCCAATATTACTTAATTACTTAATTATCATAAACTTGATAATTTTCTTAATTACAATGCCTCATTACCTTCATACACTTGTATTAACATTAGTATTTTCATGCCTCTTGCATCATTTCATAATTGCAAGGGTATTTTGGTTTTTTTACTACTTTTTGAACACTCTTGTACTATTTCTCCAAGTTCATAATTTATTAAATTACCATAATTAGGGATAATATACTCTCCTAATTCACTTGGTCATTTTACTACCTTTTGGTATTTTTCCATAATTTCCTAAGTCAATTACAAATCCTAGGGCATTTTGGTCATTTTGACACTTTGACCCTTAAATTCCCTGATTTCCTACAGAATTTCACTTAGAAAAATAGACTATAATCACACAAGTCTTGAGTCCTTTATTTCACTTATCAGAAATATCCATTATTTATAATTTTCCAGATAATAAATATCCGGGTATTACATTTCTCCCCCCGTTAAATAAAATTTCGTCCTCGAAATTTTACGCGTATCACCTCAGAGAAATAACTTAGACCTTTTGTCTAACCCTTGTCCATGCATACTTACTTAGTATGCATCCCAACATTCCAACTGGTACTTCGGTTACATACAGGACTCACATGTCCATTCTTCGTGCTCTCTAGCCGTTGCACTAACCAGACTTCGAACCATACGCTACGGATACTTATTCTATCAGAACATTCTTAGATCATTTATTTCAGTGATCCGAGAAATCGTTTCGGCTTGATTATAAAGTTTTTATCATGTTTTGAGTTGATATATATAGTGTTTCCGTGGCACCCATAATACCGCGTACTACACATTCATCATGTCGTATTTCGATATACTATATCACCGTGGTTCCCATACACCGCGGCAATTCCATATATCTCGTACTCATGGATATCACGTCGTACTTCGATATATTATGTTCCCATGGTTCCCATACACCATGGCAACATAAGATACCTAATACTTAATAATAAAATCGTGGTTTGTTTTATAATCACTAAGAAACATGACAAATACTATCTCTAGGTCATGTGTAGTTTGGTTCTGACTTGAGAAGCTTGAGAGTGGTAAGTCATCACATTGTCATGCTGCAGCTAGACATATCGCAATCCTTATCTATTGGTACCATTAGAAAATCTACTTGGATTTGGGATCATCAATTTCTTGATGTTGTCTCACGTCTTTGTTCAACGTTAATTTGATTACTTACTTGTGAACTTGTAAGTTATGAACATTCTTTATGAATCTGCGGTACTATCCGTTAGATCCAAAACTACACCTCTATATTAACATCTCTGGCTATTCTTTCAAGTTGCCTTCTCAGCACTTTAGTTTCGTTTGACGTCATTTGATATGGCGCTAATCTAATACAATCGAGATTGTCGTTGACGTTAGGAAATAGTAACAAGATTTATATTATACTTGCAACTTGGTTCACAACACGCTTTACAAGCTAAAAGCTTACACCTAATGGTGTAGCTACTATTACATCATAAGAAAATATCTATATGCATCCCAAAAGGATTCGTAGAGGTTTAACACCCGGATCATACTATAGTTGAATAGATCTCTACGGAGCTCTAATATCATGGACCACCCCGAAGGTTCTCCGGCCTCTTCATTGGTTAGAGCAAAAATCCGGCTGGGTTACGTGGCTCGAATCCCGCAGCTTTCTCGGGGCGGTTCGGGGCAATGTGTCCCGGTTTTGACATCCGTAGCAAACTCGTTTCTCCGCATTTTCTCGGGACGGTTTGTGCTAATGTGTCCCGCTTCCGACAGTTGTAGCAAATCCTTTCCCCAACACGTCATTACTGTGGTGGTACCTTCCGCAATTAGGACATGGTTGGGATTCCGGTTTCGTGAGTTTTTCGTTGCCCGATTGGAATGGCCTCTTGCTCTCTCTTTGGGATTCATTCCAGGTGCCTCTCTTACGTGAGGAGGTTCCACGGTTGCCTTCGCTACGATCGGCACGGCTACCATTGTGATTCCGTGAGATACGTAACTCCTTCGATTGCGTTCGGTCATCCGGCAAGATTCTACCGCTTGTGCCATGACAGAAACGTTGAGACACCAATCGGCTCTTATGTCGTACTTTAGCCCGTGAATCAACTCGTTCGCCTTCCGGCTCTCGTTAACATTACTTTTCGATATGACGAATACCGAGACAGTTGGTGAACCGGCAAAGTAATCGTCAAATGATTCCTCCCGGCTTTCTGGATTTGAAGGAACTCCTCCTCCTTGATCACTGCACCGAGGAGGAAAATACTGTTCATTGAATTTTCCTATGAACATCTCCCAAGTGACAGGGGGCAAACATGGGTTCGCAACGTCGTGGCTTCACTCTTCCACCATCTATGTGCGTCCCCTTCCAGCTTATAAATTGCCAGCTGAGCTTTCCGGTCCCCTGGACATTCCATCACTTCGAAAATCTTGTCTAAGCTCATCAGCCAATCCTCAGCCAATTCGTTCTTTCCATGAAAAGCAGGTGGCTTGAGCTTGCAAAACTGTGTGACCCAATGTTGTGTGGTCTGCTGCCTTTCCCCAAGGAGTTCAGCTATGAGAGCCCCCTGTTCTTGCAGAGTTCTCCTCATTTCCGAAAGTGGTACACCGATTCAGGATGGTACACCAGTTCAATCTGGTACACCGTAATAGGGTGGTATACTGACTCAGGGCTATATCAGTACTCATTTTCAAAATTTGCTCCAAGTTTAAAAGGCTTTTGAACATAACTTCGTTATCCGAACAGGATGGCCAGGTAAGTGTCTACCATGGGGGCCTCACCGAGTTCACGACGACTGATTGGCACACCCATGTAGACTAGCCTTGCCTTCGGCACCAAACTGTCCGTAATAACATAGCTAAATTCATGTCAGGACTACTGCTCTGATACCAAATGTCTCACTGGCGATCACACGCCGTGGCAACAAAGTGTACCTCAGCCGCCAGTTTTACGCACCGCCTCACGACGGATGCAACCAGGACGGTGGCTAGCTGTCTGGCCATGTCGGGGTAAGAGCCAATGCTTCGCCACAGATCACACTGTGAGAACCCCCGATCATGAATCGAATTTGCCATCGGAAAAACTAGCTCTGATACCAAATGTAACAACCCGACTTTTCAAAAGCAGTATAATTTTTTTTTTCATCAGAGTAGAGCACCGGAACAAGAGTGTAACTGATATGTTGATATAAAATGCCCACTGGCTAGTTACAGAAATGGTATAGTAACCGAGAGTTTCCAAAAAGTAAAAGAACACACATCGGAAAGTCTTCAGTCGGAACCATGATTCTGCTGCTTTCCTCTCTTCTCGGTCCTCGGTCCTTCCGACTGACGTTATAGCCGAGATCCAATTTAACACATTGGATCTCGGGTAACATTAACCTCATATTCACATATACGGTATATCATCCACAATCATTCATATTAACAGTATAACAGATGTGTCACACGAAGTGCATAAAGATGGGTCACACGTAGTGCATGTAGATGGGTCACACGTAGTGCATGTAGATGGGTCACACGTAGTGCATGTAGATGTGTCACACGTAGTGCATGTAATCAAAAGCTCATAACAATACTCACAACATATCATCCGACTCACAACCACAAATACGCATACGATCAACATCGGCGTTAAGGTTACCGAGACGCGCACGTACATACTTTCGTAAACCGAATGAATGGCCGGGTAAGTGTCTATCATGGGGCCTCACCGAGTTCACGGCGACTTAATGGCTTACCCACATAGACTAGCCTTTCCTTCGGCACCAAACCTGTTCTAACATATTTGCATTCAATAAACATACCATAACAATACACATAGCACATACATGCATACCATGAACATCGATTAGTGTTACAAGACGCGGACGTACCTTCGTTGACTGTAGACGGCACTTCCATCGAAATCATACTTTTCTACGGAAAAACGTGAAATGGCTCGTCGGGCAACAGTAACGGCAGCAGATTAGGTTTTCGACGTCCTATAAGAGTAATATCACTTCCATTAGTGATTTGACACAATAACTGGCATTTTCGGTAAAAATTACCATTTTGCCCCTATACCCCTACTTGGCGGAATTTCGCCAGCGCTTCCACTACATAGGCTATTTTCTTCCCAAAATTTTGCCAGAACTTCGACGCCATCATGATTTTCGAAAATATTGACTAAAATAGCCCTATCATATGATATCTAATCATAAAAATAAAGACTACTCTAGCTTTACTAACTACTGAAAGAACTACGAAAGCTTAAAGCTCGGTACTGGAAAACTTACCCAGCGCTTCGCTGCTTTTTTCCCCAGAGCTCCTCTCTCTAAAACCTCTCTCTAGAACCAAAATTCTCTTCTTGAAATGGTGTGAGAATTGAAGAGAAGAGGGGCTATTTATAGGAAAATTTGCGAGGGCATTTTGGTCTTTTCTCAACCTTCAACGGAATATTCCACAGAATATACCACAGAATATTCTTTTGTTCCAAGAATATTCTTTTGTCCACAGAATATTCTTTTGGAATATTCTTTAAACCATTTCCCCGATCGGTACCCGATTCGCGTAATTTCGGAGAAATCTCAAAATTCTGTTAACTAGCTTTGAAGACCTTCTCTTCCATACTAGAAATGTCTATTCCAACTATTTTTCTGACCCTGCCTAGGCCATTTCCGGATTGACGGAAGTTTTCTCGAAAACGTGTCCGAACGTGTCCGGTTTCAAACGAAAATCCTAAGTTCCAACTTATAGACATAGATGCACCGATTTCAAATATGTCCATAAAAATTCCCAATTCTTTCTCAGTTGTCACAACTCTAATTTTGAAGTCTTTACTTCCAACCTGGCTATCTGCCCTTTTCTCAGAATTTCCCTATTTCGTCTTATTAGGAAAAAGCCCTATCGGCTTCAGAATTAACTTCCGTGAGAGTTTAATGGAAGATAATAACTCACTGATCCATATTTTGTCTTGACTTTGGAAATCCTATTCCTGGCTCCCTAGATAGGATCCGTTCCCTATTTTCCATTTTACTATTCACCATTTCATTATTTAATTAGAGTTTATTAAATTTAAAACTCTTATATATTATTTATATTCAATTTCCTTTTTCTTTCTCTTTTTTTTTTCTTCTTCTTTTTTTTTCTGCCCTATTTTCGTTTTTTATTATTATTATTTTTAATTTAATTTTTAATTTAATTATTTAATTAATTATTTAATTAATTAAATAATTATTTTCACATAATTTTCCTATTGGTCCAAACTTGTATTCAGGCTTAAAAATACCTAAACTCAACTATTTTTCCCAAAAATTTCCAATTAATTAGTAAACATGTTTTTACTAATTTTAAAACAAAAACCACCAATTTTAGGGTTTCATATAATTACTTGTGAATTTCCTTCACTTATGCTTAAGTAATTAGCCCAATATTACTTAATTACTTAATTATCATAACTTGATAATTTTCTTAATTACAATGCCTCATTACCTTCATACACTTGTATTAACATTAGTATTTTCATGCCTCTTGCATCATTTCATAATTGCAAGGGTATTTTGGTCTTTTTACTACTTTTTGAACACTCTTGTACTATTTCTCCAAGTTCATAATTTATTAAATTACCATAATTAGGGATAATATACTCTCCTAATTCACTTGGTCATTTTACTACCTTTTGGTATTTTTCCATAATTTCCTAAGTCAATTACAAATCCTAGGGGCATTTTGGTCATTTTGACACTTTGACCCTTAAATTCCCTGATTTCCTACAGAATTTCACTTAGAAAAATAGACTATAATCACACAAGTCTTGAGTCCTTTATTTCACTTATCAGAAATATCCATTATTTATAATTTTCCAGATAATAAATATCCGGGTATTACACTTAATATATTGATAAATCCGTGTACCTAGAAATTCATTTTAGATAATTGAACATATATATACATATATATGCGTGTGTGTGTTGGGGGGGGGGGATTGGGGGAAAATACTGCATTGAAAATTTGATCAGTGGGAGAAGATTTTGATACATTCTTATACACATAAAGCACTGCAGCTACCATGCAAATTAAATTTTGGACACTTGAGGGAGAGGGAGGGGGAAGTAGGCCATAGGCTCCTATTAGAGGTGTATAACATAGCCTACTTTTAGTCTAACTGGTCTATTTAGTTTACAGGTCAAAGATTAAGTTCAGTCCTATACTAAGTCTATTTAGGAAAATAGGTTAGACCTATTTTCATAAGGTTATAGGCCTACAGACCTGACCTATTTAGTTTTATTTTTAATTTGTGTGTGTGTGTCTCTCTCTCTATAGACTCACACATAACTTAAATAAATTTTATAAATTATTATAAAATTACGAACTTAACTTAACCTCAAGTTTCACATCCCATCATTCACACATAAGGTCAACCCTTTCATTCATCAGCCGTTCATCTCTACATCTCTTCTCTTCGATTGCTCTAGATGGCAATAATTTATGTAAGTTAATTTTGGTGACACCCAAATGAAATATTTTAATATCAGTGGGAGGAATTTGTCCAAGTTTTAGTGGGAAAAACAAAAGAGGTAAAATTTAGTTCATGCCACTTGTGCTTGATTGATTTTAGAAATTATATATCCTGTAATGAACTAATGATTTTTTCTTCTTCTTATTCCTACTAACTTGAACAATTCTTTTCTTTACTAAATTCTTATATTGTAAGTTAGAATGGATCCTAAGCTTTTAACATATAACATATGCTTCTAAATAAGCTTCAAGTAGTGTTGCAAGTTATCTTAGAGGCATACACTTTTAAGCTTATTTATAGGCCTACATTTTAAATATACATTTAAAAAGTCTTCAGGCATTGTGAGGCCTTTTAAAGGTTCAGGTTTGAGCCTAGAAAAAACCTATATATATGTTGAACACCATGCTTAGGCTTCAGATTTCTGTTGTAGGCTTAAAATGGTATTTAGCTAAAGCTTAGCCTATTTTCATCCTTACACACTATACCAATATACCCTGATTTAGGTCCTTCTTATCAATAAAATTTTTATTAGGGACTTTCCCCTATATATATATATATATATAAATTTCAACATATATATTTTTATTGATGGATTGATCAGAATAAATGTTTATTAAGGCATTACAATATTTTAATTAACTTAGATCACATTTATCAATCTATGTGATATCCATTCCTACTGATTATGAACTAGATTTGAGTATTATTAGACTCAATTAAAAGAAATTCTTTCAAAAGTATTTTCTATATTTACATGGACTCGATCAAACTTTAAATCTTGTGTTTAAGTGACCAGAACCCCATTTACCATGACTGACTTTGTTGGTCTAATTTGAAAGTCTTATGGAGTCTATGAAAATCTATTAATCAGGGATTTTTCATGACTTCTTGTTTTATTCAAATGTCCTTTTTACACCCCAAAAAAGAAGAAGAAAAAAAAGAACCAAATTGTCGTGGCCCAAAAAAAAGTTAGTTTCATTAAACTGAATAACAAGCTAGCAAACGAGGATGGAAAGGAATACACTAAAACAAAGAAAAAATTCTAATAATAATATTGAAATAGAGAAACCAACGCAAAATGATCACATAACAGCAAAGAAAAGCATCAACTGATACCTTTTTTTCTTTGGCAGTAGTAGGATTCAGAATTAAAATAACTTTTAAGAAAGAATGGAAGATAAGTTTTTCCAGCTAAAATAATAGTACATCTTGTCAATAATAAATTGATTATATATATTCAATTAAAAACAATGGTCTCGATAGACATGCATAAACCTAATCATATATATACACAAATGGTTCATATTTTATAGTCTCTAAATCCGCAATTTCTGTTTGATGCGCTGTGGTTGGGAGACACAGTACACCTTATAACTATTAAGCCCAAAGACACTTATAACACAGTTCCACTTCTCTACTCAATCATTATCTCATATCTGAATTCATGTTCGAGGTGATCAAATGCTCAAATCCCATCATATAAGATGTGTGGATCATACTGTGTGTATGAGAGAGAGAGAGAGAGAGAGAGAGAGAGAGAGAGAGTATAAAACCAAACACAGGACCAAGGGTTGAAACTCTTTTTAAAGAGAGATAATGGTATAATAATCCAATGTTGCGACAATGATTAAAAATCAAAAATTTTATTTTATATTCTTTCTAATCAATATATATGCCAATATAGTGTTTTGCTGCTAGTTCAGTACTCCATTTCAGAAAGAGGTCAAAATAGAATTCAGAGAGCACATGATCATATATGAAATATATTATTCCATCTTTCCATTTCGAAGCTTAAAACCAAAGAGAAATCATGATTTAAATCACTCAATAATTGCACAAAAGAATGTTTAAGGTAGGGACTATATGTATGTTGAAAGAGACAAAGTGGTAGCAAAGAAGGCGTTCATTAAATAATAATGGCCTTCCACTGAATCACACAAGCAAGTGTCGATCGTGGGAAAAAGGGACCAAAGAGTTTGATTTAATTTAGAGAAGATATATAATATATTGGTCTCGTGAGTGAGTCCCTTTTGAACTGTGAGGCACTTGATGGCCTCAGTACAGAGTGTGTTTCATTATTATTATTATTATTATTTTGTAATTTTTCATGTAAGGTTTGGTGGTAATGAAAGAGTGGTAGGGAAGAGGTGGTGGAGCGATTGATATAAATAATGGTGGAGCATGATTTGACGTTTCATAGCAATTTGACCATAAAAATTCACATTAAATAACAGATTCAATATTTTTAAGCACAGGCTTATCGTCTCAATAATTTAATATATACAGGGATATTATATGGTTTTACTCCTAAAACTCTCTGAATTATTGATTATTTTTTCAATTTTGACTTGGTACAACTCATGTCTTGTAATTTATTGAATTAATTATAGATATTGGGTTGTACCGAGTCAAAAAAATTATAAGGATTAAGTTGTTTCAGGTAAAAAAATGTCTATAGAAACTGAGAGATCCCTTAACCTTTCACATTGGGCATGCTATGCTTGTGTTCTTGAGTGTCTACCTTTATGTATATTTACAAGCTTTTGTAATGCCTGGGTAAGTATTATAGTACATTATGGCAATTCCAACATGGACTTAATACAATTTAATTTGGTGTTTAAATTTTTATCATATATATTCTAATATTGATCTCAAAATTTGTTCAAATGTGAAAATACTTTTCATTCATCAGCACTCCACAATTAAAATTGTAAAACTAAATTATTATTGCGGAACGTGTTGGGAAAATGGGAGAAAAATCTTTAATAATTCTCACTGTCTTTTTTAGGATACTTAATCTACCATAGACATACACGCAATCACTAAGCTCTTCTATCTAAACATAGCATACAGAAATCAACAAAGTAAAATGCTTATCTTTAAGTTTATACTTCCTCCAGTCATTTTTATAAGAAACTTTATCTCTTATAAGCCTGATCCTTAATATAAACAACTTTATTTTTGTGTCTCAAAATTTAGACTACATTTTCCTTTTCCACCCCTATTAAATATATATCTTTATATTAATTATTCTCCACTCACCACTAATTCTCTTTCATTCCAATCATTTATTACTCATTCTCTCTCATATACTAGTATTTTTTTTATTACCAATTCTCTCTTTTATACTCTTTTCATAATTAAATAGGGGACATATTTAGAAAAGATATGACATCTTTGACATATTTATTGTTTTTAATTAATCTTAACTGTCGGTTTGTTTTGTGCAATAAAAAAAGTTGCTTATAAAAATAACTGCAGGGAGTATTAAGTTTTTCTTGTATAACCAAGTCAATAAAAAGAGAAGATCCGGTTTTTCTGGTCAGGAGGTAATTAGAATTGTGACTATATATCAATATTTACTCTAAGTTAATAAAACACGTCAACTTATTTTAATCTAAAATAAACCTAAATTAAAACTATAATTAGGCTAAGCCTTTTGAAAGTGTATCTTCATATTTTTACAATATAGTGTTCATCTATTATAGAACTTTAATCTCAACTTTTTTTATATCCATAGTCTTTCAAAATTTGTGTAGAAAATAAAAATGTTGTACATTTCAAATTTCACAATATTCATATAAATCATGAGACAATCGAAAAATCAAGATTTCCAACTCTCATTTTGAGTCACTGAAAAGCCATCCGTGGAAGCATAACAATAAAGTAGTGGTCCAAAAGGTTCCCATCAAAATCTAATCATTATGCGATATATGCTAATCTCTTTTATTTAAATGCTAATCCGCAAGCAGCCAAATTAACTATTTTTAAACATAAAACTGTGAGGTGCGTGCTTTGCTTGGTGATAATAGACATGGTGGGCAACCGCCTACCTCGTAAGATATTTTAATTTTTAATACCGTGTGATAATTAATAAACTTTTAGTACAATCAAATTCCTTCATTTACAATCTTAAAAATGGATCCTGTCATTTCAATTTTGTCTATTTAATTTTAAATCAAATTTATATTTGTTAGAAAGGTAAATATTGTCTTTTTATTGATTTTATAGTTATCAAGGTATTAATCCCAAACAAAAACTTAGTAAATAGTGGAACATATTGCATAGTATTGTAAGATTTGAATTAGAGAACAAGTAGAAAACAATATTAATTAAACTCAATATTGTAAGATTTTAGCAAAGATATGGTGTTAGATTCACTTTTATATTCTTTCTTAAAATTCAATAAAAGGAAATAACTTAATAAATTTTTTGGCGATAGGCCTACCCATGTTTTAAAAGGCGCCCGGATTTTGAATTATAAACTAAAAGCCAATTGATTCACAGTCCGCATGGTCTAACTGGTTAGATCAGCAGCCAAATTGATGACATAACAATTGAATAAAAAATTCAAAAAAATAATAATAATTACATATTTACATGCATATTTAATAATATATATAAGAAATAAATTCATAATAAATCTATTTGTCAACGTAATAACGCCTGAGTATATGAATTTTGCAATGAAATAACATCATATGACTACAAAAAGTTTTAAAATATATTGAATTATCTTACATGGTCAATTTTTTTCCTTTCTTTTATCATGTGCAAAATAACAGTCCGGTTTTGTAAAAATTATTCCAGTTCCTGGTAAAATTTTGGATTCTGTCTCAGTGGCAGCTTGACTCTGTTCCGACTTTCAACTCGGCTCAACCCTAAAAATGGCTTCTTGGTTCCAACCAAACCAAGTGGTTGGCAAGTCCAGACGATAATCTAATTTAATCCCTGCCCACAAGGCACTCCGAGCAAAACGTCGGTATGAAGTTAGCCGTTTTTAGACGTTCAAACACCTTTAGCACACAGTCATTACCCAATCATTTTCAAGGTCTTTGCCATCTTAATTAAAATACTCTGGATTGTTCTGTAATCATTTCCATTAATTGCTCACTGCAGATCTAATAACTTGAGTTTTATTATATACATATACTTATCAAAGTACAGAAAAATGTAAAGCTCTTAATTAGCTTGTAGATCCATTTCCCCCCGCAT
This sequence comes from Acacia pycnantha, assembly GCA_025563575.1. Taxonomy (NCBI): domain Eukaryota; kingdom Viridiplantae; phylum Streptophyta; class Magnoliopsida; order Fabales; family Fabaceae; genus Acacia; species Acacia pycnantha. Next base: position 1,730,605 of record JAMWYP010000150.1, on the reverse strand, counting down.
GCTTCAGTACATTATCTTCCACAATTTAATTAATTGCGTGAGATGTGATTGTAAACAGTCTCCATCGGCAGAAGGAAACATAAAAGCAATGATGGCTCTGCCCCAAAAAAATATGATAAAAAATGAGTAAGTGGAAGAAGCAGATTCAATGGAAGACTGGTGGATGAAGATGATAAGATGGCAGAGAGAAATCACACTTTAATTTAATTCAAATTAAAGGTTCCTAAATGGGTAGATACTGACCCTACCTCAGTTTATATATCACATAGTTGGCTTGTTTTGTCTTCGTGGAAAGTTTTGAGCACTGATTAATTATTTCTTTAGTTAAATCAGCTTAACCCAGAGATAATGATTTACACAATCAAAATAATTGTTCTTAATTATTGTAGGTTACCATCAAAGCTTAAAGGAATTAAAGAGCTCTTTAAACTTGATCTTTAATAGGAGTGTGATAAGAAAGGTACTGACCAATCATACAATCCGAAATCTTTAAGCACTTAGCTTCCAGTTTCTCTCTATTGCGCTTATCTTTGTTATCTATTATCTATTGCAGTTTTAAACTACTTAAAATCAAATTTTGATGGCTGTCAAATCTGAATCATTAAAATTCATTTAATGGTGTAATGACTTAATTAGAATTTATACTTTTTTAGAGGATAAGGCTTAGGTCAAGTTTTATAAATTGATTTATGTAACACCCTGGCGATTCCCACGCCGTGGCAACAAAAGATACCTCAGTCGCTAGTTTTACGCACCGCCTCACGACGGATGCAATCAGGCCGGTGGCTAGCTGTCTGGCCATGTCGAGGTAAGAGCCAATGCTTCGCCACAGATCACACTATGAGAACCCCCGATCATGAGTCGAATTCGCCATCGGCATATACTAGCTTTGATACCTAAGTGTCTCCCTGGCATATGTGTGGCCCTTAGCAAGCGTAAACATATCAACAGTACATAAACATACCACAGAGCTATCAGCTACCTCATATAAGGATACCATACACATAGCACATAAGTTGTGTGTTTATATACTGTTAATGTTGTGATTATCTGTAATACATATGTGTGTATGTAAACATGAGGTTAACCGTTACCTGACGTCTGGTGTATGGGCATTGGACCTCAGTCTTAAATGATAGTACAGGTAAGGATCAGGAACAGAGAAGGCACCGGTAGACGGAGCCTTAAAGAGGAACCAAGGGGCAAAGTCGTAATAATGCACCGGTCGTGGCAAGAGCCAGAAGAAGATTATCAGAGACAATTGTCAGGCATGGATCTAATGAAGTTACTTCGAATAGTTTGGTGCCGAAGGTAAGGCTAGTCTATGTAGGTCAGCAAATAAGTCGCCGTGAACTCGGTGAGGCCCCCATGATAGACACTTACCTGGCCATTCTGTTCGGTTAACGGAGTTAGGTTCATTGCCCCAAGTCTAGTTAAGGCTTGGTCTAGGTTGTATAGTTACTTTTTGAGAAATGTAATTGTACAAAGCTCTGTATATTGTATCACACGAATATTCCTTCGGGAAATTTTTAATATACCAGCAAACGCCTGGCATCAGCATATGTCGGGGTATTTTTATACCAGTTACTCGTCATTGTCCATTTGTTAGTACATTGCTCTCCGTTTCCGCAGTACTCTGATGTAGCAACTCAAATTCTGTTGAATTTTTCTAAAACCATAAGTGTCATCCGACACAATTTGTAGTATGGAATTTGGGATGTTACAATTTAACTCTTTGATGTCATGATATTGCTACCTTGCCCTTTCTAACCCAACAATAACAATTGTTAGGTTATTTGTACCATCCCCTTTATATTTTGAGATTTATGAAAGATATTATCCCTCATGATCTAATTTTTGTTTCTGACAATGTAAGTAATCTTAGTTTCACTTAGAATTATTTTTAGCTTTAATTGAGTGTATAATTGTTAATTTTTAGTGGGTTTAATTTGTTGTGTCAAGTATCATGTAGTATTATAAAGATGCATATTGCACAAAGTACACTGACGGCCAAATAAACGAAGTCAATGAAGAATGGTGTGTGCGTGTGAGTATGTTCCAACATTACACTGTTAGATAAGTAGGTTTGTTTTAGATTTTCTGCTATATATTGGTTAAAGTTAAAAACTTGACAAGAGTATATATGATATTGGTAGGTTGCAAATGGTTTCATTTAGTATTGATAAGTCTAACATTATTAACTGTGTTGTTTATTGTAGAATTGGAATAGATTGATTTTATTCACGAATGTTAATTGTTATTGTATGTAGTGATAAGTTTGTTAATTAATTAGTTGTTATAGTGAGTTAATTGTGATGTTGTGTAACACCCCAAATTCCATACCACTTATTATTTAAGAAAACATAGTTTTAGAAAAAAAAAACAACAGAGTTTGAGGTGCTACATCAGAGTAATGCGGAATGTAGAGCATGCACTAACATTTGGACAATGAGTAACTGATATAAAATGCCCCGACATATGATGATGCCTGACATATGCTGGTTAAATTGAAAATCCCAAAGGAATATCCATGTGATACAATATACAGAGCTTTGTATAATTACAACTTTTACATGGTAACTATACAATCTAGACCAAGCCTTAACTAGACTTGGGGTAATGAATCTAACTCAGTTAAGCAAACATATTGGTTAGGTAGGTGTCTATCATGGGAGTCTCACCGAGTTCACGGCGACTTATTGACTGATCCACATAGACTAGCCCTGCCTTCACCAAACTGTTTGAGGTAACTTCATTAGATCCATGACAGAAAAGTAGGCTCTGTTAAACTTCTTTAGTCTCTTGTCTCGACCGGTGCCTCTTCACAGCTCCATCCTTTGGTGCCTTTTCACGACTCTATCTACCGGTGCCTTCTCCGATCCTGGTTCCTTTCCTGAACCTTAGACAGATCTGAGGTCCAATACCCATCAGACCTGATCAGGTAACAGTTAACCTCATATGAAAAGTATAAACAATATATGCATGACAAATGTTCATTTACATTACAGCATTGAACCAATACATAGCACACAGCAGATGTAAGGCTACAACAATACATAAGCACACAACAGATGTAATGTTAACAGCACAACAATACATATCACATGTAATGTTATCCACGTTTGCACTAACCAGTGCCACGACGGCCTCTCTTGTCCTCAGCGCTAGGAAAACAACACTACGATGTTATCAAGACTATAACCTGCATAAAGCTGAATGTATGTAAACAGTGACCTAAGACAGAGTCTTAGCCACGGTACATGACCCAAGACATAGTCCTGTCCATGACCCTATGAAATCATCTATCACATATATGCATACAAGTCACATCAGAGTTAAAGTTACAGTAGCAAACATACCTTTCACCGTGTAATTACCAAGATGTTCGTCCTTTGAATCCGACTCCGGACTTGATCCCGGATATCCTAAACATTATCGTCGGATTAATTCCTTTTCCATAACTTATATGATATTACACTTAATATCATATGACTTAGAATAATATCCTAAAGGTATAATTTACCTTTATACCCTTGGTGGATTAATTATTCCACTTTACCCTTATACTTTATTAAAAACGAAATACTGGATTTTCTGGGCAGATTTTTCAGCAACTTTGAAAAATCATAATTAATTCTAAAACAATCCTTTTTGAGTGCTTAAACATTATTCATGACCCTTGACATGTCTATTTTCAAGGAAATATATTCCCATAAGCTATAACATCAATAATAATTCTCAGGTTTTAAGTTTCTCAACGCTGCCCAGATTTTTCCCAGAAAACACAGCCTAATTTCAAGGATTTTTATCTCCTTATGTAGAACTCGAAATGATACATATTTTATATATTTTCAAATACCTACATGTCTAATTTATTCCTGTAATTCCTCATAATTTTTCAAGCTCATTTTAAACATAAAATAATAGCCTAAATGTTGGCTGCCAGAACAGGATTCACAACCGACAATTCTACAATTTTCACAATCTTGATCCTTTGATTTCAAAACTCATTCCCTAACATGTTTTTACCTCATTATGAATTTTTCAATGCAAGGAGGCCTAAAAACAAGTAAAGGAATTTTCCTAACAATTTCCTAGATTAAACTACAATTTATACTAAGAACTACACAAACTAAAGACTAAAGCTTATGAACTAGAGAACCTTACCTCTTGAAGAACCTTGCTACTCCTTCCTCCTTCTTTCTTCTTACTCTAACTTCTCTCTATCCTTTGTAGAATGGTTTTGGTGTGAAGAATTGTGAAGGAAGAGCCTCCTATTTATAGGAAAATTTCAATGGCAACCATGGTAACATCTCATCTTCCTTCTTAACCATGGTAACATCTCATCTTCCTTCTTAACCATTGGATCTAAACTTAATGAAGAAGTTTAAATCTCCTCCATCCATCCTCTCTCTCTCTCTCTTTTTCTCTCTCCCAAAACCGTCCTCTCTCCTTCTCTCTCCTTATCCTCTTCCATTCTTTAATTATCCCATGTGTTCTTATACAATTATAATATCTTAGATATTATTAGATAATCCCTTATCCTCTTATCTTGATCCCTCGCCATTGAATCAATTTGTGTTTGTTCAAAAAAAAAATCCTCACCATTTATCCATAGCTTAATTTTCCCATTGGTCCATTTAATTTTATGAGGATTAAGCTCAATTCTTTGATTTCTCATTGGCTAACTCAATTACAAGAGGATTATGGTTAATTAATTAATTAGGACCATTGGATTGAATTAAGTGTGCAACAATCTTAACCATTGATCTTAGTTGCAATTGTTGACTTTTCAAAGCTTGATTAAAGTTTAATTAACATCTTAATCCAATGCTTAATTGTCCTTTCATTGCATCTCACATTAATTAATTGGTTTACTCCATAATCCAAGTCATTAGAGTATCATTAGTAAATTAATCTCATCTTCCATTGGCCCTTATATTTTCGAAATATAAGCCCCTCAATAGATGTCTTTATTTCCTTTATCAACTTAAAATCATATGCTAATAATTAGCCCAAGTTAACTTGTCATTTAATTTGCTAATTATCAATTGCTAAATTTATGCTAATTTTGCTAAGGGTCTTCATAACCCTTTCTTTATCTTCTTTGATTATAAATTAATTACTATTTTATGCGCTATTTATATCCCATCAAATAGCCTTTCTTTGATGATCCTAATTTGCCTCTAATCATCTTGAAGGATTATGCAACTAATCTCTATTAATGCAAGCTAAATTGTTAATCTATTGTTGCTAATTTCCATTAATTTGTTTAAGTGTTTACATAACACTTTCTTGCTCTTTATGGTTTATATAAGAACCATGATTTAATATGATAATTATATCATATTTTATAATCCTTAAATGTGGTCTTTAAATCTATCCTTTGGTTTATTTAATTCCAAGGAAAATTGCCTAAAATTATAATTAACAAACCACAAAATTTTGAGACACATATTCACCTTTATTTTAATATGTGTTATTTATCAAAATATAATATTTATGATAAATAGGAATTTTAGGGTATTACATGTTGTTTTGAGTAATTAGGTCTGTATATATCTTTCAAATTTTGCTAGCGAAGAAGAAATTTGTATGCAAAAATGCTCCAAATGTGAGAAATTATATATAGAAAACTATTTTTAAAAAAAAATCATATCATGCAGTGCTTCTTTAAGGAAGCACTACAGAATATTAGTGAAATTGAATATATATACCCATATATATATATATATATATATATATATATATATATATATATATATGGAAAAGTATTTCTCCAGTCACTGGAGATAGAGTTATCTTCAGTGACCCCAAAACTACGTCATTTTGAATTAATGAAGGGTGTGTTAGTAATTTTAGGTGAATTAATGAAGGGTGTTTCGGTAAAATTTATATGATTAAAAAATAAACAAAATTACAGAAACACCCTTCATTAATCCAAAACGACGTAGTTTTGGGGTCACTGGAGATAACTCTATCTCCAGTGACTGGAGAAATCCTTTACCCTATATATATATATATATTGTAGAAGAAGTGCTATATTAGAATATTAGTAAACTTAGCACCTAATCCAAGTGTTGCTGCATTCAACTGTAAGGATGGCCCGTGATATGAACCATGCATTGACAGCTCCCACATGTTGGGGTTAAAATTACAATCAATACTCCCACCCACCACTCAATAATGATCTAAGCCCTTTCAAGGAGGGGCCATCCAAACAAAAAAACTTGGAAAAGAATAAAGGCATGGCAAACAAGATTAAAGTAATATACGTGTATGCAAACTTTTGTTAATGGAATTCGTGATGATTGAATTTGTGAAACTTGCCTTTATGAGAATGATACAATGAAATTGCATTATTGTCATAATCACAAGTTTCACAATCCCAACTATAATGAATTACATGGAAAAAAATTGTATACAATAACTACATCAACAATAGAGAATATCGAGCAAGCAGAAAAAATCTAAACTTTCATGTATATAAACTTTCACACTCAAGTGAACACATAAAAAGGCAACAAGTACAAAATGAATATCATATTTATACTTGTGAAATGAAGGCTTTTTTCGTTTTCCAAGTCCTAAAGGAATGACTTGCATCTATCTGCAACTTCCAACTATATTCGTCCCCTATTTTCAATACATGGAGTTACATATTACTCCCTCCGGTCCTAATTATAGGACAATATTTGGGGATTAGTTTTGGTCCATATTATAGGACAATTTTTTAGTTTTTGTCAATTTCTTCCTAAAATACCCCTATTTTATTTTCTCACGTGTGTTTGGTTTTTGGTGAGTATATGTAAGTGGGTTGTAGACTTTTCCAGTCAGTGAAACTTTTAAATTGTTGGATTTTAATTTATTTATCTATTAGCTGACGTTAATTTTCAATACACACACGCGCGCACACACATGTGTGTGTCTATAAACATATGTATGTAACACCCCAAATTTCGTATCATTTAGTGTGTCCGTGGACACATAGTTTTAGAAAAATCAACAGAGTTTGAGGTGCTACATCAGAGGAATGCGGAAACGGAGAGCATGCACTAACGTTTGGACAATGAGTAACTGATATATAAAATGCCTAGGCATAATCTAGTTAACTTAAAAATATCCCAAAGGTATATTCATGTGATACAATAATAAAGAACTTGTATAATTAAAAATCTTGACATAATAATTATACAATCTCAAATCAAGCCTTAACTTGGAACCTAACTCAGTCAATCAAACCTATTGGCTAGGACGAATGTTAGTCTAGTGGAAGTCTCCCCGTCTTTCACGGTGACTTATGACTGAACCACAAGACCAACCCTTCCTTAGACACCAAATGGTTTGAAATACTTTATTGAATTTGTGCCAGAAACTAAGCCCCTGCTAGCCTCCATCTTTGACCGGTGCCTCTTCACGGCTCCGTCCATTGGTGCCTTTCCATGGCTCCGTCCATCGGTGCCTCCTCAGGTCCAGGTTCCTTTCCTGAACTATTAGTCAAGGCTGAGATTCAACCGATGTAACATCCCATTTTTAAAAGCAGTATAATTTTTCTTTCATTAAAACATCAGAGTAGAGCATCGGAGCAAGAGTGTAACTGATATATATATTCAAAATGCCGTAAGTCTGGCTAATTACAGTAACAGTACATGATTCGAGTGTTTAACGTAAACGTAACTACAAAAGTGTCTCCCTGGCGATTCCCACGCCGTGACAACAAAAGACAGTCTTCCGCCGAGTCTCTATGCATGCTGCTTGCCCTTCTCTTTGGTCCTCGGTTCTCCCGACCCTGAAGCTAGGTTAAGAGCTAAGGTCCGCACCAGACCTCAGGTAACGGTTAACCTCATGTTTACATACAATATATGGACTACGGACATTCACAACATAAACAGTATAAGAGCACTCAACCAACAGTACAACAAGCGTATCCCATAAACACATAAGATGTGTGGCCCTTAGCAAACGTATCTCAATAGCACATAAAATGTGTGGCCCTTAGCAATAGCACATAAGTCCTTTGACATATGTGTGGCCCTTAGCAAACGTACCTCATCAGCACATAAGCCCCCTGGCATATGTGTGGCCCTTAGCAAGCGTAAACATATCAATAGTACATAAACAAATCACAGAGCTATCAGCTATCGCATATAAGCATACAATACACATAGCACATATACACATACAATAACCATCAGAGTTAGTGTTACAGTACGCAAACGTACCTTCATTGACGATATACGGTACGTGTGACGATCGGAACGTGATCACAGTTATCCTATAAGGATAATAACGTTTCTATTAATGATCAATATCATAACAGTCATTTTAATCATAAATGACCATTTTACCCCTGACTTTATTAATCGGCGGAATTTCGCCAGAGCTTCACTACTTTGACTCTAATCTTCCAAAATTTTGCTATATCTCTTTCTCCAACATATTTTCGAAATAAATACCATATTTAACCCTAAAACATGATATCTACAATATATTGGAAGATTAAAGATCAAAACAATATCTACCCTAGAACTTCAAGAACTTCTGAACTAAAGACTAGAACTTGAAGCTAAGGACCGAAGAACTTACCCAGAACTTCGCTATTCTTTCTCCAGACTCCTCCTTCTCTCTAACCTCTCTCTATATTTCAAAATCTCCAAGAGGAATTGGTGAGTTTGAAGTGCAAATGAAGGGCCTATTTATAGGCAAAGTATGGCACTATTCACATTTTCTCTTCTTGCATTCTAGCCCTTAGATCTAGGTCATTTTTGAAACTCCAATCCTCACCATCCAAGCTCCATGGACGACCTCCCCTCCCCATTTTTCAACAAAAATGATGTCATCCCATGTCACCAACATGATGTCATCCATTCACTTTATGAGTTTCTTCCGATAAGTCTTCCTGTTCGGTGTTCTAATCGCGTGATCTTAACTAATCTCAAAAATTCATTAACGTAGTCTTGGAGGTCTATTCTTCCTCTTGAGAAACATTTGGGTTAACAAAATTTATGATCCCATTAAGGGTATTTCCTAGCCTGTTAACCATTTTAGGATAAACGCCGTTGGTTACGGAAATGACATCGGAGATAACCAACTCTAGGATAAAATTACACTTGTTCATAATATGTCCTGATCTTAGAAACCTAGTTCAAGGATTTCAAGTTAGGATTTATTTTCTATCGGTTCTCATTTATCCTGTTGGCTTTATTCACAAAATATCAAGATATTAACCCTAACCCTTTTCACACTTACATCCCCTTTTTGCATTCACACTACAAACAATATTTTTCCCTCTTTATCTCTCTAAAATTTCGTCCCTCTCTCTCTTCCTCTTGATCATCTTTTTATTTTGTAATTTAATTTCTAATATGCTCTATTATATCTTATAATTAAGGTGATTATCTCATTGGTTAATTCAATTTGGCAAGGATTTAGGTTTTAATTTATTTGAACCATTAGATTAGTCTTAGAAAGTTCAATCTTGGCCTTTCATTGATCATTGATATTTAATTAGGGTTTTAACTCTGAATATCACTTTTATTCATGCCTAAGTAATTAGCAATTAATTACTTATTTAATCACTTACTAATTGTTGATAATTTTCTTAATTAGGATTAATCATTTTCTCACAACTATTTTACTGACATTGGTATTTTATGCTCCACGTATTATATTAAAAATCATAGAGTCATTTAGGGTTCCCAAAATAATATTTAATTTTCCCTCTTATTATTTCCAAGGAAATAATTTAATAAATTACCAAAATTAAGGAAAATATTCTTCCCAATTTTAAATAAATATTTCACTGCCCTTTATGATTTATCATAATATTTTCAGGATATTTTATGACCCATAAATGCATTTTTAGGCCTTTTGGCACTTTATTTATTCTAATTTCAATAGAATTTCCCTTAGAAACAAAGTAATTACTCTACAACATTTGAGACCACATATTCACCTAGTTCCAATAGGTATTATTTAGAGTAAATACCCTTTTTGGTCCCTGGAAAAAACACGGATGCCCTTTTTGGTCCCTGAAAAAAAAATAAGTCACTTTTAGTCCCTAAAACAGGGACCAAAAAGGGTATTTACTCTATTATTTACTGAATTTTGATACTTATTGTAATACCCTAAAAATCTATATCATAATTTGGCAAAGTTAAACCTATAGAAAGTAGGTGAATATGGGATATCAAATATTAAGTTATAATTATTTTATTTTCTAAAGGAAAATCTCTTGGAAATTAGAGAATTTAATGGCCAAAGTGCTAAAATGACAGAAATGCCCCTACGGGACATAAATAACTTAGGAAAATTATGAAAAATCCTAACAGGCAGTAAAATGACCAAGTGAATTATGAGAGTATATTATCTCTAATTATGATAATTTAATAAATTATGAACTTGGAGAAATTGAATAAGAATGCTCAAAAAGCATTAAAATGACTAAAATACCCTTGTAAATTATAAAATAATGCAGAAGACATGGAAATGAAAATGTCAGAGCTAGAATTGTGAGACAATGGGGTATTCTAATTAAGGAAATTATCAAATTGTGATAATTAAGTGGGCTAATTACTTAAGCATAAGCAAAGGAAATTCATGGATAATTATGTAAAACCCAAAAATTGGTGGTTGTTGGCTTAAAATTAGTAAAAATATATTTGCTAATTAATTGGGAAGTTTTGAGAAAAATAGATGAGTTTAGATATTTTTAAGCCTAAATGCAAGAATAGACCAATAGGAAAATTTTGTAAAAATTATGTAAAAATAATTATTTAATTAATTAAATATTAATCAAATTTAAAAACGAAATTAAAAAAAAAAAATTGGCAGAAAAAAAAAGGAATAAAAAATAGAAACTTAGTTTATAAGTTATAGTATTTTATAATATAATCAATTAAAGTTATATTATTTTATAATATAATTAATTGTAGTGAATAGTAATGGAATAAATAGGAAACGAACCCTATCTAGAGATCTAGGAATGAGATTTCCAAAGTCAAGGTAAAATATTGATCAGTGGGTTTTTATCTCCCGTTAGACTCTTCCGGAAGTTAATTCTGAAGCCGATTGTGCATTTTCCTAATAAAACAAAATAGGGAAAAATGCAGTTAGGCATATTTTTGGATCTGAAGAAAATAAATTCTAACTCAATATCTAGAAATGAGTTTGAAGTTATCTGGACATATTTGGAATCAGTGAATTTTTGTCCAGAAGTTGATGATTCCGAAAACGAGTTTCGTAACCGGACTCGTACGGACACGTTTTTCGAGGAACTTCAGACTGACAGTTGGAGTCCCATATGGAATCAAAATTTAGGTTAACTTGGACATTTCTAGTAAGTGAGAAAATGTCTTCAAAGTTGTAAATCCAGAATTTTGAGATTTTTCCAAAATTACGCGAATTGGGTACCGATCAGGGAAATTGGACCGGAAGCTTCTGGAAGGGACACGTGGTGCCATTTTATTGGCCAAACCCTTAATTTTGGGCCATGAATTTCGGCCAAGTGTGAAAAGGGAAAAGGGAAGAAAGGGTTTTTACAAAAGTTGTGTTGGACGGTCCAGATCGCTTCTCACAAAGTTGATCTGACTACCAAACCCTAACCCTTCACCTATAAATACCCCCTCCCTTTGCATTTTCACACCATTTCTTTCCTCCTTGGCCGAATCTAGAGAGGGAAAGAAGAGAGAGAAGCTCTGGGCAAAATTGTGCAGAAGTCTTCAACGGGTAAGTCCTTCGGTCCTTAGTCTTTCGTTCTTTCAGTAGTTTTAGTAGAGCTGTTAGTTAAATCTAGGAAGTAGGAGATGAGATTCCTATTCTTGTTTTTAAGGCTCATTGCATTGAAAGATGCCTGACGAGGTAAAAACATAGTAGGGATTGAGTCTCTGAAAGTTGAAAGTTAAAATAGCAAGCTTTAAGCTTTCGTAGTTCTTTCAATAGTTAGAGTAGCCTTTATTTTTCAAAGTATGAATAGATATCATATGATAGAGCTATTTTAGTCTAGAATTTTGAAAATTATCATTGGGTCGAAGTTCTGGCAAAATTTTGGGAAGAAAATTTGCAAGAGTAACGAAGTGCTGGCAAAATTCCGCCAAATAGGGGTATAGGGGCAAAATGGTAATTTTTACCTAAAATGCCAGTTATAATGTAAGATCACTAATAAAAGTGATATTACTCTTATAGGATATCAGAAACTCTGATTTGGTGCCGCTACGTTGTCCGACGTGCCGCTGTTGGACGTTTCGCCGTTTTCCGTAAAACGTGCCATTTCCGTCAAAAGTACCGAAGTACCATCAAACGAAGGTACGTTCGCGGCGTACTGTAATACTGACTCTGATGCTTATAGTCTACTTATATTTGATACGGATAGTTTCATAAGCCATGAGCAGGACTCTGTTCCGGTCATGCACAGTGACTAAGGTAATAAACTTAGATAATCACTATTACAGCTTCACGGGTTATGGTTTTGATAATACCGTTATGTTTTCCTAGCACTGAGGACACGACCGATCATCGTGGCACTGGTGAATAGTGCTGGCAATAACTTTGCTTGTAGGGTAGTTGTTATCAAATGATCAAGGATCATTGCTGTATTTCTAGAAATATCTGTTGAACATATATTGTTATATAAGCATGAGGTTAACCGTTACCTGAGATCCGATGGGTATTGGATATCAGCTCTTACTATAGCATCACATCAAGGTCCAGAGAGACCAAGGACGGAGGATAAGAGTAAGCAGAGCGGACAACATACACGAAGATGAAGACCACGTGGAGACCCGATCAAGGACGTCTAGTAATTAAACAGATAATGTATTAATCTTTATGAACAGGCGATTATGCCACTGTTATTGTTGTAATCAGTTACTCAATGGTTTTTATTCCGATGCTCTACTCTGATTTGAAAAAAAAAATTTGGCGCTGAAATTGAGATGTTACACTTTTGGTATCAGAGCAGATTTCCTGGCATGAATTTAACTATGTTACCACAGACAGTTTGGTGCCGAAGGCAAGGCTAGTCTACGTGGGTGTGCCAATCAGTCGCCGTATAAGTCGGTGAGGCCCCCATGGTAGACACTTACCTGGCCATTCTGTTCGGTTAACGGAGTTATGTTCAAAAGCCTTTTAAACTTGGAGCATATTTGAAAATGAGTACTGATATAACTCTAGCGTTATGTTCTAGAGATGGACAGAAACGAGGTCCTTTGCATAAAATTCTACTGGCCGAAGAAAACGTACCGCACGATGTCCGTAGGATAGGGTTAAGATTAAACCTAGAATCGATGTGTTCACCGTTTGGACCTACGCCGATATCAGATGCCTCTGATATCACCGATAACCCAGATAACTCTGATATCAGTCTCCGATAACCCTGATATCAGTATCTGATAGTTCCGATAACCCTGATATCAGCCTCTGATGTTCCTAAAAACTCTGATATCATCTTGTCCTAGACAAAGGATATCATCCTAACTCAGTACACCATCTTAAATTCAGTGTACTACTTGAGCCAGTAAATCACTTTAACTTAGGGGAAAAAAAAGCTCTACGCTCATACATGATCGTAAAACCTTTGAAAGTATACCCTCCCGAGACGTTATACAAAACTCTGAACCTATACAAAACTTTTATTCTGTATCCTAGCTCGTAATAATGGCAAGAAGGCCTCCTCAACCAGGGGACCCTACAGGATCAGACCATTCATCCGATGATGACAACCGTGAATATTTTCTGCGGCTAAACTATCAAAATGACTCCGAGAGTGATTCTTTTTACGAACCAAACCTCCTACAACACAACCTGAATGGAAACAAAGAGCTGATGAGTGTCCTACGAACCGAGTACTGGACGGCAGATCGACACAGTGAGACTAGAAAAGGGACGTACTCCCGATTGCTGGAACAGGTCAAAACAATTTCCACACAGAAAAATAGGTGCCCTTACCAGCTAGATGATTGGGTGAAATCAACCTTATATCTCTTTCCCCGAGACCGCTTCTGAAGGGAACCTACTAATAGACACTTAGATGAACAACGTAAAACCAATGTCTAGTTTCTTAATCATTTTTAAAGGCTAGACAAGAGGTAAGCAAGTAAATATAACATGGATATAGGGTGTGACTACTAGGGTTAAAACCACTAAACAATGTGACATATGTTTGCCATTGTAGCTATAGAAGATTAAATAATCCCTTAAAAGTCATCGTTTCTTAACAGAAAGGTAGGATGAAAAACTTGCAAAGAGTCGAAGTCCGTGGAAGCCAAGGTCGAGGTCTAGATGGGTATGGAGGAGGACTACCACAAGTAATACCAGTCCCAACACAACACAGAAGTGAGTTGCAAGAACTGAGGGAACAACTGAAGGAACAGATAACTCGGATGGAAAAACTGAACGAGCAAAAGACTCGGATAGAAAAGTCAAGGAGCAAAAGACTCGGATGGGAAAGTGAAGGAGCAGAGGACTCTGAAGGAAAAGCTAAAGGAGCAGCAAACTCTTATTGATACCCTCCTGGCTGAAAGACAAGAAAGACAAGAGGGACAAGTTAAGAGACAATTGGAACTCTGTCATCTGATAGAGAGTAACTTAGATGAACTCCGTAGATCAATAAATTTCAACAGTAACAATGCAAGTCATGACGAAATCAGCCACAAAAACCCCACACAGAAAAGGAAGTTACCTGAGGACAACTACCAAGGAAGAGACAAGAAGATAGTGCAAACTGAACAGCAGAGCTATCCGAAGACGCCGAAACTCCGACAATGTCCAAGCTGCGAGGGGTTCCATCCTGGTGTTAGCTGTATTGGGATAGGACTTTGCTTCAAATGTCGGAAGCGGGGCACATGATCAAGGATTGTCCCTGAAAGCTGCAGAGTTAGGGCTACGTAACTCAGCCGATGATGGCACCGATTAAAAAGGAAGCCGGAGAATCTTCAGGAACAATCCACGATACTATCGTTCAGTAGATATTTATGTCAGATATGAATCGATCCAAGTGCTAAACCGATCAATTCCTTTTAATGCTTGTACGGATCCTTTTGGGATACATACATATATTTTTCTTACAATGTAGTAGTAGCTACACCATTAGGTGTGAGCTCTTAGCTTGTAAAGCGTATTTTGAACCAAGTTGCGGGTATAATAAATCTTTCTACTACTTCATAGCGTCAACAACATTCTCAATAGTGTTAAAGGAACGGTGATAAAGAACGGTGACAAAGAGGATGTATGATTCTCACAAGCGAGATAGAACCGATGCGGAAACCGGATCTTTATTCAAAAACAACTTAGACACAAATTAATCTTCGATAAACTTACCTCCGTGAGGAGAAGTTCAGAAATTTACTATTGACTAATGCCTAGCATAAGTTCAATATCAAAATCGTCGTACCAAATCTCATGAACAATATCAAAGCTGAAATAGCAACTCGATTTCCAAGAAGGTTCTAAATCAAAACCAACGTATCGCATTAGAAGCTCCCAGTAATATTCATATAGAAGGGGAAGACCGGAGTTTTTAACGTAGTATCGACTACTGTTAAATGAACGAGGCAACTGTTTGGAAATAAATACTCACTTTCCAGGATCGACGATCTATTCCATTATCTAAATTCCTACATCCTGTCAAAATCGACTTACGCCCAGAATACTACCGGTTGTGAATCAAAACTAGCAATGTTTTGAAGATAGTCTTCAGGACTTGAATCACGCGCTTGAAAATTTCTCGTGGCATTTTGCAAAAATTAATGAGTGCATCTGTTTTGTTCATAGAGCACTTAAACCAAAATTCTCTCGGACACATAGGTAGGTTAATAGAGGCGTAGATTGACGACGTCCTCATCTCTGCTCGAAATAAGAATTTAAACGTCAAGAATAATGACGGTCAATAGTGAGTGTTGGCTGTCAGAGATAAATTTTCTGGGCCATGTTCCATGACACAACGATGCTGTTATCTATTCTAGACAAAGTAGGAGCAATTTTGGAATAAGAATAACCAGAAATAGTAAACGTAAATGTGTAGTTTTGGGTCGGGTGGGATAGTACCACAGATTCAAGTAAATTCTCGCTAGATACAGTTACTATAAGGCTACGGTATAGAAAATAGGTAGCAATCGGATAGAGAAAAATACCAAGAAGATACTCTCTACAAAAGATTGTACCGGTATATCACATGACGAACCAAGGAAACGAAAGTTGCTTGAGTATGAAAGCTTAATCTTGACAAAGGAAATCCCCGCGAAACTATAAATACACTCGATAAAGCCGATCTTCCAAGTTTTCTTACAATCGAGATGATACAGATTGACGCCTTGTATGGGCAGAAGTGTAAATCACTTATATTGCTCAATAGAATTGTCGGAGCGAAATTTTCGTAGTCGGGATATGATTGATCACGTCTCTTGATAGTTTGTGCAAGTCACAAAAGATCGTGAGAATCTTTTGGTGATTGAGATGATCGCACATCCCTGGACGCCGGTGTTCAAAGAACACCTCAAGGACGAACATGTAGTTCGCATCACATGAGATCATTCGGAGTATATGTTGGCAACAAACAAGTCGCTATGAGATAGCCTTATCCCCGAACCTGTTTAGACTTCCATACTATGTAACAAAATATTTGTAGTCAAATTTGGGATAGAGTAAAGATCCGAAGTTAACAGTCCGAAGTTTAAGATAGTACGGAGTTTAGAAGGTAGAGTACAAATTTCGAGGACGAAATTTTGTTTAAGGGGGGAAGAAATGTAATACCCTAAAAATCTATATCATAATTTGGTAAAGTTAAACCTATAGAAAGTAGGTGAATATGGGATATCAAATATTAAGTTATAATTATTTTATTTTCTAAAGGAAAATCTCTTGGAAATTAGAGAATTTAAGGGCCAAAGTGCCAAAATGACGAAAATGCCCCTACGGGACATAAATAACTTAGGAAAATTATGAAAAATCCTAACAGGAAGTAAAATGACCAAGTGAATTATGAGAGTATATTATCTCTAATTATGATAATTTAATAAATTATGAACTTGGAGGAATTGAATAAGAATGCTCAAAAAGCATTAAAATGACTAAAATACACTTGTAAATTATAAAATAATGCAGAAGACGTGGAAATGAAAATGTCGAGCTAGAATTGTGAGACAAGGGGGTATTCTAATTAAGGAAATTATCAAATTGTGATAATTAAGTAATAAAGTAATATTGGGCTAATTACTTAAGCATAAGCAAAGGAAATTCATGGATAATTATGAAAAACCCAAAAATTGGTGGTTGTTGGCTTAAAATTAGTAAAAATATATTTGCTAATTAATTGGGAAGTTTTGAGAAAAATAGATGAGTTTAGGTATTTTTAAGCCTAAATGCAAGAATAGACCAATAGGAAAATTTTGTAAAAATTATGTAAAAATAATTATTTAATTAATTAAATAATTAATCAAATAAAAAAAAAACGAAATTAAAAAAAAAAATGGGCAGAAAAAAAAAGAAGAAAAAAAAAGGAATAAAAAATAGAAACTTAGTTTATAAGTTATAGTATTTTATAATATAATTAATTAAAGTTATATTATTTTATAATATAATTAATTGTAGTGAATAGTAATGGAATAAATAGGAAACGGACCCTATCTAGAGATCTAGGAATGGGATTTCCAAAGTCAAGGTAAAATATTGATCAGTGGGTTTTTATCTCCCGTTAGACTCTTCCGGAAGTTAATTCTGAAGCCGATTGTGCATTTTCCTAATAAAACAAAATAGGGAAAAATGCAGTTAGGCATATTTTTGGATCTAAAGAAAATAAATTCTAACTCAATATCTAGAAATGAGTTTGAACTTATCTGGACATATTTGGAATCAGTGAATTTTTGTCCAAAAGTTGATGATTCCGAAAACGAGTTTCGTAACCGGACCCGTACGGACACGTTTTTCGAGGAACTTGGATCGACAGTTGGAGCCCTATATGGAATCAAAATTTAGGTTAACTTGGACATTTCTAGTAAGTGAGAAAATGTCTTCAAAGTTGTAAATCCAGAATTTTGAGATTTTTCCAAAATTACGCGAATTGGGTACCGATAAGGGAAATTAACCGGAAGCTTCTGGAAGGGACACGTGGCGCCATTTTATTGGCCAAACCCTTAATTTTGGGCCATGAATTTCGGCCAAGTGTGAAAAGGGAAAAGGGAAGAAAGGGTTTTTTCAAAAGTTGTGTTGGACGGTCCAGATCGCTTCTCACAAAGTTGATCCGACAGTAAAACCATAACCCTTCACCTATAAATACCCCCTCCCTTTGCATTTTCACACCATTTCTTTCCTCCTTGGCCGAATCTAGAGAGGGAAAGAAGAGAGAGAAGCTCTGGGCAAAATTGTGCGAGAAGTCTTCAACGGTAAGTCCTTCGGTCCTTAGTCTTTAGTTCTTTCGGTAGTTTTATTAGAGTGTTAGTTAAATCTAGGAAGTAGGAGATGAGATTCCTATTCTTGTTTTTAAGCCTCATTGCATTGAAAGATGCCCGACGAGGTAAAAACATAGTAGGGATTGAGTCTCTGAAAGTTGAAAGTTAAAATAGCAAGCTTTAAGCTTTCGTAGTTCTTTCAATAGTTAGAGTAGCATTTATTTTTCAAAGTATGATTAGATATCATATGATAGGGCTATTTTAGTCTAGAATTTCGAAAATTATCATTAGGTCGAAGTTCTGGCAAAATTTTGGGAAGAAAATTTGCAAGAGTAACGAAGTGCTGGCAAAATTCCGCCAAATAGGGGTATAGGGGCAAAATGGTAATTTTTACCTAAAATGCCAGT
The DNA here is from genome assembly GCA_025563575.1 of Acacia pycnantha. Taxonomy (NCBI): domain Eukaryota; kingdom Viridiplantae; phylum Streptophyta; class Magnoliopsida; order Fabales; family Fabaceae; genus Acacia; species Acacia pycnantha. Next base: position 1,711,818 of record JAMWYP010000150.1, on the reverse strand, counting down.
TATAATGTAAGATCACTAATAAAAGTGATATTACTCTTATAGGACATCAGAAACTCTGATTTGCTGCCGTTACGCTGTCCGACGTGCCGCTGTTGGACGTTTCGCCGTTTTCCGTAAAATGTGCCATTTCCGTCAAAAGTACCGAAGTACCATCAAACGAAGGTACGTTCGCGGCGTACTGTAATACTGACTCTGATGCTTATAGTCTGCTTATATTTGATACGGATAGTTTCATAAGCCATGAGCGGGACTCTGTTCCGGGTCATGCACAGTGACTAAGGTAATAAACTTAGATAATCACTATTACAGCTTCACGGGTTATGGTTTTGATAATACCGTTATGTTTTCCTAGCGCTGAGGACACGACCGATCATCGTGGCACTGGTGAATAGTGCAGGCAATAACTTTGCTTGTAGGGTAGTTGTTATGAAATGATCAAGGATCATTGCTGTATTTCTAGAAATATATGTTGAACATATAATGTTATATAAGCATGAGGTTAACCGTTACCTGAGATCCGATGGGTATTGGATCTCAGTTCTTACTATAGCATCACATCAAGGTCCAGAGAGACCAAGGACGGAGGATAAGAGTAAGCAGAGCAGACAGCATACATGAAGATGAAGACCACGTGGAGACCCGATCAAGGACGTCTAGTAATTAAACAGATAATGTATTAATCTTTATGAACAGGCGATTATGCCACTGTTATTGTTGTAATCAGTTACTCAATGGTTTTTATTCCGATGCTCTACTCTGATTTGAAAAAAAAAAAATTGGCTCTGAAATTGGGATGTTACACTTATCATAAGTGAGATTTTTAGGGTATTACAACCGAAATTGAATCTCAGGTAACAGTTAACCTCTATAGCAAATATAACAATATATGACAGATATTCACAGTTTGGAAAACAATCAATCATATATAATCATACAAGATATAGGGGATTAAATTTACCAGTACGTGAATGTACTTTTCACCGTATAATTACCAAGACGCCCGTCCTTTGAATCCGACTCCGGACTTCCCGGATATCCTATACATTATCGTCGGATTATTTCCTTTTCCATTATATGATATTGCAATTAATACCATATTTCCTAGAATAATATCAAAAAGGATATTCTCACCTTGTTTGACATTTCTACCCTTGGTGGACTTGTCATTCCACTTTTACCCTTACCCTTACATTTTTTTAAAAACGAAATACTTGATTTTCTGGGCAGATTTTTCAGCAACTTTGAAAAATCATAATTAATTCTAAACAAATCCTTTTCGAATGCTTTAAAACTCCTCATGACCCTTGACATATTTAGTTTCAAGGAAAAATATTCCCAGAAGCTAGAACATCAAGAATAATTCCCAGGTTTAACGTTTTCAAACATTGTCCAGATTTTATCCCAGAAAACAAGGCTTATCTTCAAAAATTCGTATCTCCTTGACCAGAGATCAAAACGTTTCATAATTTATATATTTGGAAATCCCTGGATGTATAATTTCTTCATGTAAAATTTAATGATTTTTGAAGATCATTTCATACATAAAATAATAGCCTAAACGTTGGCTGCCAGAACAGGATTTACAATCGAAAATTCTGCAATTTTCACAATCTTAATCATTTGATTTCAAAACTCATTCCCTAACATGTTTTTACCCCCATTTTGAGTTTAAAAAGAAATTGAGGCCTTAAAAACAGGCAAAGGAATTTTCCTAAGAATATTCTAGATTAAACTACAATTATACTAAAAAACTAAAGACTAAAGATCAAGAACTTACCTCTTGAAGCTCAACTCCTTCTTCCTTCTTGCTCCTCCTTCTTCTTTCTCTTAAACTCAATCATTTTGATCTGAGTGTGGTGTGAAGAATGAAGAGGAGAGCATTGCTATTTATAGGCCAAATGCGAAGGTTAAGGTGGTAACTTACAAGGTAATCCAAAGTTTCTTCTTTCATTTAAACCATTGGATTAATTTTCACTTTATCAAACTCAATCCCATCCATCCCTTTAGTGCCGACCTCCTCCTCCTCCTCTCAATAGGCATTTAATGTGTGTTTTTTATTAATAAAATATCTCATCTTATCCTCTTCCATTTGCATGTGCTTCCATTTATGACAAATCTTGGATATTCTTTGCAAAATCCTATCCAAATCTTATCTCATTCTTTCCCCCATGTGCTGGACAAAATTGTAGACTTTAGGGACTGATTTTTGTGAATTCATTAATGACATTTGTTAGCTCTAAGTGTCCTTTGAAACTAGATGCAAGTTGGTAGTTGGTTGCCAACTAAACAAGAATGTATTTAGGTGTTAATTATAAAGTTTATCTAACACCTCTTCTTACCTTTCAACCATTGGATCTAACTTGTGTTAGTTTAAGTTAAATCCTCACCCTTAATCCATGGCTCAAGACTCCCATTGGTCCATTAATTATCTAAGGATTTAGATCATTTTCTTGATTTCTCATTGGCTAGATGCCATTGTTGACTTTTCAACACTAATTAGAAATCCTTAATTATCATGTTAATCAAGTGTTTACATGCTTCTTAATTATATTTGTCATTGGTTAACTTAATTACATGAAGATTTAGGACTAACACTTTAGAAAATATCTCAAAATCACTTGGCTCATATTGCAACACAAGGCTAGGCGCACATGTGGTCCATTTGGGCTATTCAATTAGGCTTGAATTAACTAGAAGAATTATGCAAACCATTTTACTTAGTGTGAGTTAAATTGCCCATTAGTTTTTACTAATTGCCTTTAAATTGCTCTAATGTTTTCATAACATTTCTTGCTTCTTTTGATCATAAATTAACCATTTTTCAATGTGTTAATTATGTCACATTTTATTGTTGTAACATCCCATTTTCAAAAGCAGTATATATATATATTTTTTCATCAGAGTAGAGCAACAGAGCAAGAGAGTAACTAATATTTATATTCAAAATGCCAACTAGCGGTACATTGATCCGAGAGTTTCTGAAAATAAATAACGACAAAAGTGTCTACCTGGCGATTCCCACGCCGTGACAACAAAAGATAGCCTTCCACCTGGTCTCTAAGCGGCCTGCTGTAATACCCAGATAAATAAAATGGCCATTTCTGATAAGTAAAATTATGGTCTAAATTTCTATGTTGTGTTTATGGTATTTATGAGGGAAAAACCTCTTAGGAAAATTAGGGAAAAAGATTATGGAGTCAAAATGACCGAAATACCCCTGGGATGCATAAATAGCCTAAGAAAACTATGAAAAATCCTAGGAGGCAGTAAAATAATTATTAAAATTAAGAGAGTATATTGTCTCTAATCTTAGTAATTTAATAAATTATCACCTTGGAAAAATTAAAGGAAAAGAATCAAAAAGTATTGAAATGACCAGAATGACCCCATTATTTTTAATATTTTACATGGGAGGTAAAATATCAGTGTTAGTATAAAATTTGGGAGACAATAACTTGTCTTAATTAAGAAAATTATCAAAAATTAGTAAGGAGTTAATTAAGTAATTGTTGGCTAATTACTTAAGCATGAACAAAGGAAAATCCATAGATAATTACGTAAAACCCTATAAATAGTGGGTTATGGCTAAAATTAGCATAAAATATATTTGCTAATTAATTGGAGATTATGAAGAAAAATTGGTGAGATTAGGTAATTTTAAGCCTAAAAACATGTATGGACCAATAGGAAAATTTTGTAAAAAAAGTATATAAAAAAATTATTAAATAATTATTTTATATAATAATAAATAAATAAATAAATAAATAAATAACGAAATTAATGGCAGCAAAAAAAAAATAGAGGATAAGATTGAAAGGGAAATATCATGATATTATTTGTGCAACTTGTAATTAAATAATAATATAATTTATGTAAAAGCAAATAGGATAAATGACCACGGATAGAAATTAAATCCTATCTAGAAAACCATGGACAAGATTTCTAAAGTCAGAGAAGAATATTAATGACTGAATTTTTATCTTAGACTGGACTGTTTCAGAAGTCATTTCCGTGATCGGTAGAATACTTAGGTAATAAGACGAAATAGGGTAATCTATGAAAAAGGCAGATAGTCAAGAATTGGAATTCGAAGAAAATAAATTGTAACTCAACGTCTGGGAATGAGTTGAGAAGTATCTGGACATATTTGGAATCAGTGAATTTTTGTCCCGAAATTGATAATTCCGGAAGTTCGTTCAGTAACCGACACGTTTTTCCGTAAAACTTCAGCAGGACCGGAGAAGACCTGGAAAGGATCAAAAATTTATTTAGCCCCGGCATTTTTAGTGAGTAAGAAAGGATCTTCAAAGTTGTGATTCTGAATCTTTGAGATTTTGCAAGATTACGCGATTCAGGTACCGATCGGGAACTTTATCGGTAAAAACAACTTCTAGAACAAGCTATTGATGTCATGCATGACATCACATTTTGCCACCTAAGGGAGGGGGAAGGACGGTTTAGAAACTCCAAGGGCCAAGATTGAGCCACTTCATCCAAGTGCGATCCGACAGTTGATATCTGGTCTGGTAAAGCATGAATAGTGTCTCAGATTTTTCCTATAAATACCCCTTCACCCTCATTGCATTCTTCACACCATTCCTCTCCTCTCTAGTTCAAAATTCTGCAGCAATGAAGGAAGGAAGAAGTCCGGGGAAATTCGCAGCGAAGCTCTGAGTAAGTTTTTCGGTCCTTAGTCTTAAGTTTCGGTAGTTAGAGTAGAAATGTTAGATTAGTCTTTAATCTTCCAAGTATGGTTAGATATCATATGATAGGGGTACTTTAGTCCTAAATTTCGAAAATCATGTTGAATTCGAAGTTCTGGAAAAATTTTGGAAAGTCGGAGTCAAAGTAGCGAAGCGCTGGCGAAATTACGGCGATTAGAGGAATAGGGGCAAAATGGTCATTTATACCTAAAATGCCTGTTATGATGTCAAATATTGATAATGGTGATATTATCATTATAGGATATCAGTAATCTTGATCTTCTGTCGTTACGCTGTCCGACGTGCCATTGTCAGCTCGTTGTTTCCGTCAAAAGTGCAGTTTCCGTCAAAACGTACCAGAAATACCGTATATTGTCAACGGAGGTACGGACGCGTACTGTAACACTAATCCTGTGCTGCTTAGGTACATATATATGATAGATACGTTCAGAGATTGATATACAGACAGTTTTACACGGGTTATAGTCATAATAATGCCATTATGTTTTCCTAGCGCTGAGGACACGAGTGGTTATCGTGGCACTGGTTTTTGTGCAGGCTGTTGTTCTTATTACCTTATGGGGCTTTACATACTGCTCCATGCTTATGTTCTGTCGTCATATTGATCATGCATCTGCTATATGCTTATGTACTGATATACTGTTGTATTGTCTTGAATATCTGTTGTCTGTATACTGTATTGTTTGAGCATAAGGTTAACCGTTACCTGAGATCCAATGCGGTAAATTGGATCTCAGCTATAGCTTCAGGGTCCGGAGGACCAAGGGTTGGAGAGCGAGGGAAGCAGCATGACTAGATCGATAGCCGGAGATCCCTTTACTGTTTTCTGTATTTACTTTCGAACAGTAGGATGACTGTATTATCCATACAATGTTACACTATGGTTTATATATTTGAATATGTATCAGTTACTCTTTCGCTCCAATGCTCTACTCTGATTGAAAAAAAAAAATCCGCTTTTAAAATGGGATGTTACATTTTTAGTATCAGAGCATTCATTCTGGCATGAATCTGACTATGTTACTACGAACAGTTTGGTGCCGAAGGCAAGGCTAGTCTACGTGGGTGTGCCAATCAGTCGCCGTATAAGTCGGTGAGGCCCCCATGGTAGACACTTACCTGGCCATTCTGTTCGGATAACGGAGTTATGTTCAAAAGCCTTTTAACTTTGAGCACGTTTTGAAAATGAGTACTGATATAACCCTGGTGTAATGTGTAGAGATAGATAGGGATGCAAATCCATATACCCTCTATCATGGAAAGATGAGACGTACCACTAGAAGGTCGGTAGTGCCCGGAATGGTGGGCCATAGGATGAACCCTGATCCAATATCTCAAAATATATGCAATAAATATATATGAAGATATATATGTTTTAGTGCCAATGGTTGTGCTATTTTTCTGACGTTTATATTCCGTTATTTAAATAAAGGAAAAGTTAGAATATGGCCAACATAAGAGGTGCCGGTGCACCTAGAGGTAGAGGTAGAGGCCGAGGACGAGGTCGAGGTAGAAGAGGAGGCAGACAGCCTCAGATTAGAGCGATACCCGAAGTTGAACGAGACCAAGAAGACCAGCCCGAGCAAAATCAACTACTGAACCAACAGAACGATATACAGGAGATGTGACAAACTTTGCAAGAGCAGAGAGCTCTTATCGATGCGCTTATGGCACAAAGACAAGAAAGACAAAGACAACAGGATGAGCAAAACGATAAGGACAACAACGAGGAAGACAATGAAGAGTATGATGATAATCAAAATGAGGAACATGCTGAGGAGTCTGAGGGGTCTGATAGATCCCAATCACCACCTAGACGAGGACGAACGGAAAAAACATTACAATACTGGGTTAACCAATTCTGCAAGCTGAAACCACCAGCTTTCCGGGGTAAACTGGACTTGGCAGAAGATTGGCTAAAGAGGTTGGAAAAGATTTTCAAGGTGATTGAATGCCCTGAAAATCACAAGGCTCAACTGGCGATCTACCAGCTAGAAGGAGACGCAGACTGTTGGTGGGAAGTCGTAGCAACAACTTTACAGACTCGTTACGGCCCCGTAACGTGGGAGAAATTTCTGGAGAAATTCCATGAGCAGTACTTTCCTCCTTCTGTGCAAATGAACAAAGAGTCGGAATTTCTCCATATCCGACAGGGTCAAGAGGAATCTTTTGATGACTACTATGCCCGATTCACCAATTTATCGCGGTACTCATCACACCTGCGAAAGGACAATGATGAGAGTAGTATGGTGAACATACTGATCCACGGGCTGAAGTACGGAATAGGTGAAAGACTTATGTCTCAACGATTCCTTGAGTTGATCGGTGCTGTGGAAGCTTGTAGGATGATTGAGAGGAATTTGAAGGGATTCCAGAGATTCAGAAACTTCAACAATAACAATGCAGGCCTTGGTGATTCTAACCGCGAAGGTTTTTCACAGAAGAGGAAGGCGCCCTGGAATAATAACCGAGGTGGGGACAAGAGGCCATATCAAGCTGGGCAACAGAACTATCCCAGACAGCCGGGATCCCAAACATGTCTGAAATGCAAGAAGTACCATCCGGGAGACAACTGTAATGGGAAGAAAATCTGCTTCAGGTGCCAGAAGCCTGGACATATCAGCCGGGATTTCCCTGAGAAGGCTGCAGAGGCAAGACCTCAGAGCGCCGGCCGGATCTTTGTGCTAACAGATACAGAGGCAAGGAAGTCTCCGGAGATGGTCCAAGGTACAATTTACCTTAATGGGAATCTATTGCAGGCATTGTATGATTCGGGTGCTAGTCATTCGTTTATTTCCTATGATTGTGCAAATCGTTTAGGGATGCATGCCTATAGGTTACCATATGATCTGGTAGTGTCTACACCCCTTGGTGTAAAGTCTTTAGCTTCTGATGCATGTGTTGATTGTACTGCGAATGTGGATGGGCGAGTTTCAAAAGTAGACCTTATCCAATTACCACTTCATGGCATCGACGTCATACTCGGTCTAAATTGGCTGACGGCCAACGGTGTAATGATCGATTGTGGGACGAAGAAGATATCTTTTCCCGGAGATAAGGTTGAAGTGAGCCTGAACTTTCTCTCCGCTATGGAAGCTGATAGATGCATGAAGCAGGGATGCCAAGCGTACATGGTATTCTTCTCATTTAAGGCAGAAGCTGACCTTTCTCTCGAGGATATTCCTGTAGCCAATGAATTTCCTGATGTATTTCCGGAGGATCTCACCGAGCTACCTCCTATCCGAGAAGTGGAGTTCACGATTGAATTGATGCCTGGTACAGGATCAATATCAAAAGCGCCGTATCGTATGGCACCGAACGAGATGCAGGAGTTGAAGAAGCAACTAGAAGAATTGCTGGCTAAGGGGTTCATTCGACCCACTGTATCACCATGGGGAGCCCCAGTGCTGTTCGTGAAAAAGAAAGACGGGAGCCTTCGACTCTGTATCGACTACCGTGAACTGAACAAAGTAACAGTCAAAAACAAATACCCACTTCCACGGATTGATTATCTTTTGGATCAACTATCTGGTTCTACTGTCTTTTCAAAAATTGACCTGCATTCGGGATACCATCAGCTGCGAGTTAATGATGGTGATGTTCCCAAGACGGCTTTCAGGACCAGGTACGAGCATTACGAATTCCTTGTGATGCCTTTCGGTTTAAGAAATGCACCTGCGGTATTCATGGATTACATGAACCGTATCTTCCGACAACACCTAGACCAGTTTGTGGTGGTGTTTATTGATGACATTCTCGTCTATTCTAAGAGCAAAGAGGAGCACGAAGAACATCTGCGACAAGTATTATGCATACTCCGTGAAAAGAGACTCTATGCTAAGCTGAGCAAATGTGAATTTTGACTTCCGGAAGTAAAATTTCTGGGCCATGTGATATCAAGTGGCGGAGTTGCGGTAGATCCAGGCAAGGTGGAAGCAGTTCTGGACTGGAAGCGGCCAGAAACAGTGACGGAGATACGTAGTTTTCTGGGTCTAGCGGGATATTACCGTAGATTCATACGGGATTTCTCGCATCTAGCCTTACCATTGACGAAGCTTACAAGGAAGAACCAACCCTTTGTATGGGGAGACGACTGTGAGGAGAGCTTTCAAAGACTGAGGGAGAGGTTGACTACAGCACTGGTGTTGATCATCCCAGATCCAAGTGAGACGTATATTGTCTATAGTGATCCCAGTGGGCATGGATTGGGATGTGTCCTAATGTAACAGGGTAGAGTGGTGGCTTATGCCTCTCGTCAACTGAAAACTCACGAGTTGAATTACCCTACACATGATTTATAGCTTGCGGCTATCGTGTTCGCTTTGAAGATATGGAGGCACTATCTGTAAGGTGTAACCGTAGAACTGTACTGTGACCACAAAAGCCTGAAGTACCTTTTCGATCAACGAGAACTCAACATGAGACAGCGTCGCTGGATGGAGTTGATCAAAGACTACAATCTGGAGATCAAGTATCATCCGGGTAAAGCAAACGTCGTTGCTGATGCTCTTAGCAGAAAGACGGTGCAGGTGGCGTATATGATGATTCAGGAGCAGAAATTGTTTGAAGATTTCAGAGATCTAAATCTATCCAATCAAATTTGCATGGGTCTCCACGCACCGGCTGATGCCTATCTTGCAACTCTTCTTGTGAGTCAAGGGGAGTATGATCTGAGGGTTGAAGTTGACGAAGCTCAGAAGCAAGATGATTGGGCTACAGAGATACGTGAGAAGATCTCTTGGGGTGAGACCCAAGACCATGACCTATCACCTAGTGGGTTGGTCAGGTACAAGAAGCGAATCTATATACCGCCAGTTGATGAATTAAGGCGGAAAGTACTGGATGAGGCTCATAAGAGTAAATACACTCTACATCCAGGCATGGTCAAGATGTACCAGAACATGAAATCCGAACTCTGGTGGCCCGGGTTGAAGAAAGATGTAGCCGACTACGTGGCCAAATGCTTGACCTGTCAAAAAGTGAAGATTGAACACCGTCGACCCCCTGGTCTTTTGCAAGGACTAGAATTGCAGGAATGGAAATGGGAAAACATAGCCATGGATTTTGTGGTGGGTTTGCCCAAGATCAGAAATCATGATACGATCTGGGTAGTTGTTGACCGATTAACTAAGTCAGCACACTTCATTCCCATCAGTATCCATTACTCTCCGGAACAATTGGCAGAGATTTATATCAAAGAGATCGTAAGACTTCACGGTGTCCCTAAGAGTATTATCTCTGACCGGGATGCGCGGTTCCAATCCCATTTCTGGAAGGCAATACACGAAGGTATGGGTACCAAGATGAGGTTCAGTTCGGCTTATCACCCACAAACTGATGGTCAATCTGAAAGAACGATCCAGACGCTGGAGGATATGTTGCGAGCATGTGCCCTAGATTTCAAAGGAAGTTGGGATCGACATCTTTCGCTAGCAGAGTTTGCATATAACAACAGTTATCATGCAAGTATACAAATGGCCCCGTTTGAGGCATGGTATGGGCGGAAGTGTCAATCACCATTATGCTGGACAGATTCGTCCGAGAAGCAGTTACTTGGGCCGGATATGCTGGAACAGACCTCCGAACAAATCGCGTTGATCAAGAAAAGACTCCTAGCAGCACAAAGCAGACAGAAGAGCTATGCTGACAAAAGGAGGAGACCTCTGAAGTTCTATGTCGGCGACCATGTGTTTCTAAAGTTATCCCCAGTAACCGGTGTCGGCAGAACGCTTAAGAGGAAGAAACTTAGTCCACGGTATGTGGGACCATTCGAAATTTTGGTTGAGCGAGGACAAGTAGCTTATTAGATAGCCCTACCCCCGAACCTGAGTAATCTCCACGACGTTTTCCACGTGTCACAATTGAAGAAGTACCAACCAGACCGCGATCATGTCATCGAGTACGAGGACGTTGAAGTACGGCATGATAATACCTTTGTGGTCGAGCCTGAACACATCATCGGACACCAGGAGAAACGTCTTAGAAACAAGACCATACCGATAGTGAAGGTAGTCTGGAAGGGTTTATCACCCGAAGAGGCAACTTGGGAAACTGTGAGAGAGATGAAGGAGAAATATCCGAAGTTCATGGCCCGGAGTTTAGTTACGATAGAGTAAATTTCGGGGGCGAAATTTTGTTTAACGGGGGGAGAAATGTAATACCCGGATAAATAAAATGGTCATTTCTGATAAGTAAAATTGTGGTCTAAATTTCTATGTTGTGTTTATGGTATTTATGAGGGAAAAACCTCTTAGGAATATTAGGGAAAAAGATTATGGAGTCAAAATGACCGAAATACCCCTGGGATGCATAAATAGCCAAAGAAAACTATGAAAAATCCTAGGAGGCAGTAAAATAATTATTAAAATTAAGAGAGTATATTGTCTTTAATTTTAGTAATTTAATAAATTATCACCTTGGAAAAATTAATGGAAAAGAATAAAAAAGGGTAAGAGCGATGAAGCTGAATATTGAAGACGTATGGAATGTCTTATCTCATTTTCTGTTTTTATTTGGATGACTGTATGATGTATACTTACTGTACAGTATTTATTTTGGACGATTGTACCCTTAATCCTACAGGGACTTTACTTTGATTATTGTACCTTTACCAGTATATTGTAGTTGTCCAAGCCGATTATATGCTCTGTCGCGCACACTTTGATGTATGTTAAAAAGGAATAATTACCAAACGTAAGGTAACAAGTAAAAAGGATCCCTCTAACCCGCCACCCGAAAGGGCGAGGCCGGTAGGGGTGTAACAGGAATTCAATGTGTTGGTTGAACTCTTTAGTTTCATTCTCTAACTAGTGGGACCTCATGTCTATCAAGTTGATCATGTATGAGTTTCAAGCTTATCTCCAGAAAAGAATTCAATTTGTGAAAATCTTATGCCTATTGCATAAATCTTTATTGGTCAAGATATTCCAAGCTTTATGAATGTTCATTAATGCATTGAATCTTAATGCATTAACCATTAGTGGAATAACTTACTAGGATAACATTCTGGAACTCTAGTCATTTAGACTAATGAGTATATGTTTCATTATTTGTGAATCCTAGTAGTCATTTTGTTACTCAAATTTATCTTCATCCATTTCTGAGTAACTATATTCAAATTATTGCCTTGAATGTTCATATATTTCAAGACTCTATTCTAAAAGGCAAGATCGTCTCTTGATCAGTAGCAAAGTCATTGTGCTCATATATTTTTGTTGTACTAAGCATGTTTCGATAATGCTCTACCTTCATGACTTTTACTTTTGAGAATATTCTTCAACATGTTAATTGCAATGTTCAACATGTTCTCTAAAACTGAAGAATACTAATTTATTCTTTAATATGTTCACTTCCACCATCATTTAGAGTGAGCATCGATTCTAAACATGTTTTGAAAATGAACCTTTTAGAGAGAGTTTCATTTATTGAAATCATTTACTATAAGAATCTCAAGTCAAGGGGACTTGGAGATTGGGAATATCATATTACAACTTGTAAGGGGTAATGTATCCTAAAGAGGATAACTTTCAAGTGCAGAGTGTGTAATTGATATTGTGAGTTAGTGAAAATCCCAGAGTGTCTAGGGATTGGACGTTGGTCAAGGATTTGGACCGAACCAGTATAAATTTACTTGTGTCAAGCTTCTTTTTACTCTCCTCTATTTTGCTCTGTTTTAGCTCTATAAAACAGAGTATTCAAAAAAGTTTTTAAAATCCCCAATTCACCCCCCTCTTGGTGATTTGCTGCATTTACAATATATAGTACTGATCCCTCCGTCCCTATATATAAGCTCCCATTTTTTAATAAGCTTGTCCCTTTTTATAATGTTTCATTTGAGTTGATCTAAATAATAAATTCTTTTTACCCATTTACCCTCAATTAATTTCACACATTGCATTAATTAAAATGTTCGCTCATTCACTTCATTCTCTCACATAAGCTTCCCCCAGACATTCTCATTCATTATTTTCTCATTATTACTCTCTCTTACTCATTCATAAATAAGGGCATTTTTGAAAAAAAAAATCATATTTATTACTTTAAACTAATTTTAACTCTTGTTAAGAATCACATACCGCAATTCAATTAAAGGGACATTAAATATAGGGACAAAGCAATTATCATTAAATCTTACCATTATGATCATTATAGAATACATCATTTTTTAATTGAAAAATTTTTAGGTCAGTTAGGTTATAGGACTCACTAGGTAATAAAATGCCTTAAGGTTTAAAGAACGCTTATATAAGTATTTACATATTGTTTACTAACATGATCTTCACTTCTACTAAAAAAGTCTTTTAAAAATATATAATGATGTGTCACTTATATATACACAGGTACAAAAAAGGCTTTTAAGACCGGACAAAAGAGGCATCATAAGACCGGATCTGCATCTAGTCTCATTCTAGGCGGTCTTAAAAGTCTGTAACTTTTAAGACCGGATGCGAATCGGTCTTAAAGAAATGTTTTTAGACCGGACATTAAAAATATTAGGTCTTACAAATTGTACCATATAGACCTGATATATTTTTTGTTCGGTTTTAAAACCTAACTTTTAAGACCAGACAACTAAAAAATACAGTCTAAAAATACAGACTTTTAAGACTGGACAAAAAACATGTCCAATCTAAAAATTCTGACTTTTAAGACTGGATGAATAAATACACCGGTCTTAAAAAACCAACATTTAAAACTGGACTATTACATACACCGGTCTAAAATTACCAACCTTTAAGACCGAACTAATGACTACAACTGGTCTTATAAGTTGGTCTTTTTAGATCGGTGTATTTATTTGTCTGGTCTTAAAAGTCAGATTTCTAAATTTCTTTTCCCCGATCTATTTCTTCTTGATCATACACATCTACCACCCAATCCAGTACCTAAAAGACAGTACTTTAAGCTACAAGCTATGAACAATCCATTATTAATTACAAATTGAATTGGAAATGAATACAAATATTATTCACCATGAGTTATGTGGCCTCTTAATGAATATATTATGACAGTACAACACCTAAATGAATATCTACAATAAGATAAGTTACAAATACAATGAGTTACAAAGACAACACCTAAATGAAAAAAGAGTAAATACCCTTTTTGGTCCCTGGAAAACACACGGATGCCCTTTTTGGTCCCTGAGTAAAGGAAATGTCGTTTTGGTCCTTTTTAGGGACTAAAAATGACCTTTTTGGGGATTTATGAGGGATTAAAATGTCCACAAAAAATGTCCAAAAGGACTAAAATGGACCTTATTTTTCCATTTTAGGGACCAAAAATGACTTCTTTTTTCAGAGACCAAAAAGGGCATCCGTGTGTTTTCCAGGGACCAAAAAGGGTATTTACTCATGAAAAAACATGCCCAATTCACTATGTCTTCATCAGATTCCTACCGAACAACGTAACATTCCTTTTTTATAACATGCTCCTTTTAATCGGATCCTACCACAAAAATAAAAATAAGAACAAAAGCTTCACAGTCAGTGACATTATTTAAGAATATAAGAAGGAATATAGTTAAAACCTTAAAGTTTTCAAAGAATTCTACATATGAATATTACCTTATGAATTATCTCTTTTATAAAGGGATATCCTCTCATATCCCTTCATGATGATCATTTCTTATGCCGGATTCATTATCTACTTCATCTTCTTTGTTTATGTCCGGGAGACCCCTTGAAAAAGGAGTACTCTTAGGAAGACCATAATTTGAATGAATTTCCTCATCAATATCAATGACTATTTTTCCTTGGAGAGCTACATACCACATTTTATTTTCCTGATCGGTGATATAGAATACTTGTTTCGCCTGGTCTACCATAATAAAAGGTTCATCTCTAAAACTTCTACTATTGATATCGACTAATGTAAATCCTAGCCGATCGATCTGAACACCATTATTGATATTAACCCACTTACATTTGAAAATGAGAAATTTAATTTTAACATAGTCCACTTCCCAAATCTCGTCAATAGCCCCATAATAAGGCATGACTGCCAATTTAGGCTTCTTGTCTTTCAAACTAGAGAAGTGCATAGATTCAACCTCTAACATAACACCACTATTCTGGATAGTGCTCTTATCATCTAAGGACTTCATGTAAAATGCATAACCATTGATCACATACCAATTGTGTGGAATCAACATAGAGAACATGATGTACTTTCGTGTCATGCATAACATAAGAGATAAGTTGTAAATAATCAAGTGTATAGGCTATGAACTATATATGCTGCTAAGGCTACCATAGGGATTCATGCCATCCGTGCTAAGGGCAAGCCTAAGGTTCCTAGATTCTTCGCCGAAGTTAGTAAATAACTGATCGATTTCTTCCATTGAGAAGAATCAGCCGGATGTCAAAGCTTTCCACCAAAAATCCTCTTATTTGCTTGCCACCTTAAATTTTTTGCATCATTTTCATTAGCAAACAAGCGCTTGAACCTTGGTATGATTGGAAGATACCATATCACTTTTGCAGGCCCTTTATTTGATTTATACCTTGGGATTTTACATATCGGACAATTCTGCTTCTCTTCAAACTCTTTCCTATACAATATGCACTCATTCGGGCATGCATGGATCTTTTTGTTCTCCACCCCCAGTGGACAAAGTATTTTCTTAGAATCATAGTATCGATGTGACAACACATTATCATCTGGAAGCATGTCCTTAAAAGCCTCAAGCATTTCATAAAAACTCTTGTCGCTCAATTCATGACGTGCTTTCAAGCTTACCAATTCAATACAGCGTTCAACAATTGGTATTTTTTACACCCAGGTTATAGTGGCATCTTTGCATGACTGTACATATTACCATATGCATGTGATTGCTCAAAAACCTCTTCTCCTACATCATGAATAATTTCCTCTATGTGATCCTCCGTATCCATGCCATTATCATTAATAGCCACTTCCCCATGTTGAGATGTACTTGGTATTTTTTCACCATGCCATATTCATACTGTATAAGTCTTACAAAATCCTTCACAAATTAAATGTATGTATATAACTTCAGGACTTAGTCGCCTCTCATTCAAACATTTTACACATGGGTAATAAAACTTCCTACTATCATCATGGGCATTTTGTTTAACAAATTATAAATTCCCTCACCTCATTCTGATATTCAACACTAATTCGTAAAAACAATTATCCAATTGTGATCCATAGTAGAATTCCTATAAATGGAAAGATTTAACATACATTATCCAAAAAAATTGAAAATTGCATATAAACTAGAGTTAAGGTGAAGATTTGCTAGCGAACTATTACTCGAGGAGCATTTGGCACAAAAAACAATTGAGGGTACCATAATTACCAATCAACAATTAAAAAGTGAAAAAAAAAACACAATTGGGTGAGATTGGCCAACGAACTATTACCTCGTCATTGTTACCCTGTTATTGTCTTGGTGTCTTCGTCTTCCATTGACTGTCACAGTGAAGTGACGATGGCGTCTCTAAAGCTTCCATTGTTGCTGGGTGTTCTACTCACTCATTAAGGCCCATATGCAGCTTCAGGGTAAAAATCACGCATCGAAACCAAATCCAATAATCTACAAGTAGCAACTGTCGCTGCCACAACGCCTGCTTGCATGAGTCCCATCTCTGTTGGTGTTTGCCTTATCCAACAAGAAGGCTTAACCGCTCTTTTCTCCAGCGCCTCTGCCACCGTCCTACGCCAGTGCCTCATATTTTAACGTAATTGTGATAGTTGTTTTTTTTAAAAAAATAGTTATTTGGTACTTTTTTCACTTTTTAATTGTTCTTTGGTAATTATAGTACCCTTAATTGTTTTTTTTGCTAGATGCTCCTCGGGTAATAGTTCGTTTGCAAATCTGCATCTTAACCCTATAAACTAAGCCCACTCCAAATGCATATGCTCAATGTAGGTTATGTATTTTTTTTGAAGGATAAACTTGCCCATTAAATGCATTACGAAGAATCACTCTTGGTCATAAATGTATCACAGTGAATCCCAGAAGCAAAATAAATGCATGACGAGGAAAATAAATGCATCGTATGAAGGTCTTGTGGACTCACCTGTAGCATATAAATTCAAATGCTTTTGCTGAGGATTTCTTCTCCACAAATTTTGTTGTTGCATACAACAAAAATAACCCCAAAAACACTTGGTCAGTTGGGTAGGTTTCAAGTGAAAATATAATCTTGCAAATACAATATTCATTAACAACAGAGGAACCCACAAGAACATTTCATCAATTTCATTCAACCCATAAAAACCCAGAATGATAAGAAGAAAAATCAAAAAGTTATATAACTGAAATACCTCTTACAGCTTGGTCTATCGCTGTTTAGCTAAGGAACCAAAGAGTGATAAGCTGACCAGCACTAGCTTGTCGAGAGAGCAACGCAAAGTAGGGATGAAGCAACACAAAACATTGGAGATAGAACATGAGTTATCACTTTCGGTGCGACAAGAGAAGTTTAGAGAGGGAAATTTAATTTTCAGCACAACAAAGACTTTTTGTTAATATTTTGGGATTTTATTAAGAGCGGTTAATTATAAAGTATCCGGTCCTAATGGCATACATTTAATGTTTTCTATTCATTTAATTTTTAAGACCGGAGGTTTATAAAGAATTTGGTCTTAACTTTTTTCTATTAATTTAATTTTACGACCGGAGTTTGATAAAATATCCTGTCCTAAAAGTCTATATTTAATTTTATCTTTTCAAATACTTTTAAGACCGGTTACTTATAAAGTATCTGGTCCTAAAGGTCCTCGTTTGCTTTACGAAAGGAACTAAAAAAGAGAGGATTGGCTTTGGTGAGAGCAGTAGCAACTGAATGAAAATAAAGGAGACAAGAGAAAAAGCTTCTTTCATTACTAGAGAATATGAACAAAAAGAATATACAAGCTTAGTTCTTTATGCTTCTTACATTACCGAAGAAAATGCACGTACAAAAGAAAAATAAGAAAAACAAACTGAAAATTAACAACAACAATAATGTGACTAAAAAACCTAAAGCTTATTATTGGCCAATGCCTTGGCAGCATTGGCGTGACCAGCATTAATTTCTCACTGGAGATTAGCAAGTTGCTATCTCATATGCATCAGCATCAATGCATCATCAGAGAAAAGAGGGGAGGGGTCAGCGGTAGGCGCGTTGGGGCCAAGAAGTTGGCGAATATTGTCAGAAGGCTGGAGAGGGGGAGTGGGCACCTCTTCATGGTCTGAAGCCTAGAGGGGGTGGTCAGAAATCTCTTCATCATCTGAAACAACAATGGGTCCAACGACCCGTGACTCTTTCGTCATACTAGAAGGCACTCTCGCTTCAGGTGCCTTGGATATCAATCTACGGAAGGCACAATCATTAGAAGTACCCCTGCGAGCAGTTGTCTTATATCTAACCATTGTTTGAGCAGTTGGGGACAGAGAGGATTATCAGGGACACAGTGAGGAGTTAGGGCAGAAAGATACGAAATGTATTGTGAGAATGAATGGGAGTCAATTGGTATTTATAATTTGTAAATACTTTTAAGAGCGTATTTTACAAATATCTGGTCATAAAAGTAATTTTAGGACCAATTTCTTATAAAGTATACAGTCCTAAAAGTCTATAATTAATTTTTTCAATTCAATTACTTTTAAGACCGATTTCTTATAATTTATCTAGTTCTAAAAGTATATAATTTATTTTTTCAATTCAATTACTTTTAAGACCGATTTCTTATAATTTATTAGGTCCTAAAGTCTATAATTTATTTTTTCACTGCAATTACTTTTAAGACCGATTTCTTATAATTTATCCGGTCCTAAAAGTCTATAATTTATTTTTTATTTATATAATTTTTGTTATCCTCTATCAGTTATATGATACACTTGTCC
This sequence comes from Acacia pycnantha, assembly GCA_025563575.1. Classification (NCBI taxonomy): domain Eukaryota; kingdom Viridiplantae; phylum Streptophyta; class Magnoliopsida; order Fabales; family Fabaceae; genus Acacia; species Acacia pycnantha. Next base: position 1,693,236 of record JAMWYP010000150.1, on the reverse strand, counting down.
TACCTAGTTCCAAAACTAGTTTATTACCATTATTTATGGAACATGGGTTGCTAAGAAGATCAAAAGAAAATCAATGTACTTTCTTTCATTAGTAGAGCATATGAACAAAAGAACAACCAATAAAATGAAACTGAAAATGTACAACAAGAAAAAGGAAACTACAAATTATTAACTTCCTTGATCCATGCATTGGCATGAGCTTCATAAGCATCGAGGTCCCATCAAATTTATGCAAATTGCTCTTTAAGATAAGCGACACAAGCCTCAATAGACTCAAGATGGGAGAAGACAACGAGAGCCCACTGGGACCAGGAGGTTAGGGAATATTGGCAGAAGGATGGAGGGGGAGCGAGAACCTCTTCAACGTCTGAAGGCTAGAGGGGGTGTGGGCATGTCTTCGTCGTCAGAAATAACAATGAGTTCCATGACACAAGACTCTTCGTCCAAAATATAAGGTTGGAGGGGGGAGCAGGCATATCTTTATCTGTTCTATGCAAGCCGCGAGCACAAATGAATATCATTCCTCCCATCCGATACAAAGGATCCCTTTGCATCTTTCTTTTTAAGTTCTTCCTGTAAGATACAGATAACGAGAAGCTTAGTTATGAAACATGTTTAGTAACTAAAAAATAACAATATTGATACTTATAATTCTTTCAGCAGTTATATGAGTTTGTTCACTCGTGTAAGCCTTGCTTCTCTTTTGGTGAATATACAACAATAACTTTTCGCAACATATTGGAGATGGCAGATCACATATTGAAGAAGGATTGGATTCAGCTTCATCTTCCAATCTCTTTCACTTGGCCGCCATCAACTCTTTTTCGGCCTTTTCATATCCGTCACGAGAAGCTCTATGTGGGCAATCATTCTTTCTCCCAATCTCGTGTGCTTGTTCCCTTCTTTTCTGTGAATCAGAATTGAAAACAACTATTATTTATGAATTCCAAACCATCTTACTAACAGAAATTAGAGAACTTCTGCTTGATATGAACATCAAACACTAGTCAAATTCACTTCATCAAGTTTCAAGACTTGCATAGAACAATAGCAAACTTTTACTGTATTACTCCATCTACAGTCATATTCACATAAGAACTAAGACATGCTCCTCTGATGCAGGACAAAGATGGAAATCTATACTTCTATTCACACACCAAACCATCTAACTAACAGGATTATATTAACACAATAATATTCACATATCCGCACATGTTATTAAGCAAACAAGAAAGGGAAAAAAAACTAAATATAAACTCACCAAACCTTCTGGAGTAATCCGCATCTAAACAAATTGTTGCCAAGTTTTTTCATCAAGACATTTATACTTGTCACAAGGATTAGGGCGAGGCTCACCAACTGGAACCTCGACAAAAATATAGTTGTTAGCTAGCTAGGTCTTGAACTTCCTCCAGCGATCAACACAATATGACAATGTCTTGTCTTTCAACTTCTGACTGTCAGGAACATTGTATGTCTGCTGGATAGAGTCCCAAATAAGATCCTTTACTTTCACCTAGTCGACATTTTTCCACTCATCTATCAAGATGCTAGGCTTGCTACATGCTAGTGTGCCAACATCACTAATATATGTGCTTTTATTAAGGCCGAAAGTATGCAAATTTTCATCAAACTGAATCTTGAGGTTTTCCTCAGTAGTCCAACTTAGGGAAAGCTCTCTCAATCGTTTTCCTCTTCTACCACGGCGTGCAAGCCAATTATGAGGCTTACTCTGAGATGAACAAGGTTTGCTCTAACTCACACCAGTAACTGGTGTTCCACGAACAGGACTAGAATCGTTTTTTCTGTTCATTTTCAAGACAGAAAGAGAGGTTGAGAGAGGTGGTGCAAGAGAAGAATGCCTAAGCAAATGAGAGAGTAACAGAGGCTGGTGGTGGTGGGTGAGGAAGAGAGGTAATGCAACAGGAAGAGAGGTTTCGCACAGGAAGAGATGTTCAGACATCAGAGAGAGCAACTACGGGTTTTGTGCGAAGAAGAATATATTTGGCATTGTAATTTTAAGACCACATATATTTAAAAGCCGGTCTTAAAAGTTAACCTTTAAGACTGGTCTTTATTAAACTCTGGTCTTAAAAGTAATTAATATTTTGTTTAATTTTTTTCAATCTATTGTACCGACCACAATTTAAGTCTAGTCTAAAAACTGTAACTTTTAAGACCGGCTTCTAAATATATCCGCTCTTAAAATTTTTTAGACTTTTATATTTAAATTTTTCCTTATATTTTGGATCGGATAAAATTTATGTCTGGTCGTATGAGATTTCTCTAAAAAGTAATTGATATTTCAATCTTTTTAATAATATTTTTAAGACCGGTTGTTTTGGAAACTGGTTTGAATAATATATTTAAGATAGATGAATAAAGAATCTGGTCTAAGAAGTTCTTGATATTTACAAAACTATCATCGGTCATACTTTTAAGACTGGAGCGTCAATACTCTGGTCTGAACGAGGTGGTCTTAATGCCCTTTGTTGCACTAGTGATAGGACCAAAAAAATCTTCTCTCTCTACCTTATAACTAGGAATAGAAAAGTAAATCTCATTAATTTTGTCTTATTTAATAATTTTTCAACTTTACTCTTATTTAGTATATACTATATCCCATGAGTACAAAGTTTATGAACAACATCTTATATTAAGGACTATAGGTAGTAATAAATTAAGTATAAAATTATACATTCATGTGAAAAGATTAAAAATAATGTGATTTAAAAATAAAAATAAAAAATACATTTATCTCTACTTTATAAATAAGAATAGAAGAGTATGTGCTTATGTAAAGCTTTATTATGTGAAACAATTAGCTTTAGTGGTGATATCTAGTCCAACCGCCACTACAACAGAAAAAGCTTATAATTTACGGTTATTTTTTGCAACATTTTATGGTTCTGAACCCACTAGTACAAAAAAGGCTTCTAAGACCGGAAGAAAGAGACCTCGTAAGACTAGACCAGGGACCAATCTTGTTCCAGGCGGTCCTAAAAGTCTGTAACTTTTAAGACCGGACTCGAGTCGGTCTTAAAAAAACTTTTTTTGATTGGACATTTAGAACATTAGGTCTTACAAGTCGTACTATATAGACCTAATATATATATTTTGTTCGGTCCTAAAACTCAACTTTTAAGACCGGACAAAAGAATTGGCCCGTCTAAACAGATTGACATTTTAAGACCGGACAAAGAAAATCCGGTCTAAGAAATACCGAATTCTAAGACCAGACGACTAATTAGACCGGTCTTAAAAGACCGACTTGTAAGATCGGATAAAAATACATCCGATCTTAAAAAGTGAACTTTTAGACCCCATGTATTAATACAGCGGTCTTAAAAGACCAACCTTTTAAGACCGGTCTAGTATGTACACTGACTTTTAAGACCGGACATATAAATACATCCAGTCTTAAAATTTGAACTTTTAAGACCGGGTATATATTTCTCGGTCTAAATTTTTTCGAATGTTTTCCTTGTTCTATTCTTCCTAATCATATATATATACACACATCCACCACCTAATCCAGCACATAAAAGTCGATACTTTAAGCTACAAGCTATGAACAATTATGAATAAATTGAATTCGGAAAAGAATACAAATATTATTTACCATGAGTTATATATGTGGCCTCTTAATGATTATACTATGATGACAATACAAGACCTAAATGAATATATACAGATAACTTAAAAATACAATGAGTTACAAATACATCACGTAAATCAACATACATGCCCAATATAATATTCACCATGCCTTCATCTGATTCCTACCCAAGAACGTAACATCCTCTTTTATAACATGCCCCTTTCGATCGTATCCTGCCACAAAAATAAAACAAGAACAAAAGCTTCACAGTCAGTGACATTTTTTAAGAACATAGAAGGAATATAGTTAAAACCTTAAAGTTTTCAAAGAATTCTGCATATGAATATTACCTTATGAATTGACTCTTTTATAAAGGGATATCCTCCCATATTCCTTCTTGATGATCATTTCTTTTGTCGAGTTCGTTATCCACTTCATCTTCTTCGTTCATGTCCGGTAGGTGTAACACCCCGGTTTTAACAACTGTTTTCATAGCGTTTCGATCAGAGTTTTGAGCGACAAATTTTTTTTTCATAATAAAGAGTAACTGAATAACATTGATAACAGTGTATCTGGCTGTTCATAAGGCCGTACATTCCTCCGAGTGTTTACATCTAATGTAAGTACAACAAAGCTAAAGCGTCTCCATCTGGTCTTCATGCTAGCTCCCTACCTTTGTCCTCGATCTATGTGGCACCTTGCTTCTCTCTTCGGCCCTCGGTCTTTCGGACCCTGAAGCTATAGCTGAGATCCAATTTAGCGTATTGGATCTCAGGTAACGGTTAACCTCATGCTTATAAACAATATATGTACAACAGGTATTCCTAGTCTTAACGGCATTGATCAAGCCAGTACAACAACATAAAACTGTAATAGTGATCTAAGTACGATTCCTTAATCACAGTGCATCTAAGTACGGTTCCATAGACACGGGGTATCTAAGTACGGTTCCATAGACACGGGGTATCTAAGTACGATTCCTTAGACACGGGGTATCTAAGTACGGTTCCATAGATACGGTGCATCTAGCACCGAATAGAATGGCCAGGTAAGTGTCTATCATGGGGGGCCTCACCGACTTTACGGCGACTAAATGGCACACCCACATAGACTAGCCTTGCCTTCGGCACCAAACTATTCACATAACATATTATCACATATAATCATTCAATAATCATCAGATTAGTGTTACAGTACGCGAACGTACCTCCGTTGACGAACGTCGGCAATTCTGGCGGAAACGGCACGTTTTACGGAAAACAGCGAAACGTCCAGCAGCGGCTCGTCGGACAGCGTAACGGCAGCAGATCAAGGTTTCTGATGTCCTATAAGAGTAATATCACTTTTATTAGTGATTTTCCATCACAACAGGCATTTTAGGTAAAAATTACCATTTTGCCCCTATACCCCTATTTGGCGGAATTTCGCCAGCACTTCGTTACTTTGACTCCGATTTTCCAAAATTTTGCGAACTTGACCCAATGATAATTTTAGAAATTCTAACTTAAAATAGCCCTATCATATGATATCTAATCATACTTGAAAGATTAAAGGCTATACTAACATTACTACTCTAACTACTGAAAGAACTACGGAAGCTAAAAGCTCGGTACCGGAAAATTTACCCAGAGCTTCGCTGTAGAATTCCTCAGACTCCTTCCTCCCCCAGAGCTCCTCTCTCTAACTTCTCTCTAGGATTTCTAAACTTGCTCAAAGAAATGGTGTGAGGATTTTGCAAAGACTTGAAGGCTATTTACAGAAAAATTGTAAGGGCATTTTAGTAATCTTCCAAACTTCTTCTTTCTTTGTAAACCATGGAAACCTAAGGTGCTTGGTGGATGATTTGTGGCCATGCAAAGAACAATTTCGTTCAGCCCTTATGAGTCACCAACTTGTGTGACAAGTTGGTATATTCTAGAAGCATTTATACCCCGATCGGTACCCGATTCGCGTAATTTCGGAAAAACCTCAAGATTCTGGATTTACAACTTTGAAGACATATTCTCACTTAGAAGAAATGTCCAAGTTAACCTAAATTTTGATTCCATATAGGGCTCCAACTGTCAGTCTGAAGTTCCTCGAAAAACGTGTCCGAACGCGCCCGGTTTCAGAACGTATTTCTGAAATCATCAACTTCTTCAGAAAAATTCACTGATTCCAAATATGTCCAGATAAATTCAAACTCATTCCTAGATGTTGAGTTAGAATTTATTTTCTTCATATCCAAAAATATGCCTATCTACATTTTCCCCTATTTTGTTTTATTAGGAAAATGCACAAACGGCCTCAGAATTAACTGCCGGAAGAGTCTAACGGAAGATAAAATTCCACTGATCAATATTCTACCCTGACTTTGGAAATCCCATTCCTGGATCTCTAGATAGGATCCGTTTCCTATTTATTAAATCACTATTCATCATATTTAATTATAATATTAAAATACTACAACTTGATCAAATATCATGATATTTTATTTCAAAATTCTATCCATTCTTTCCAATTTTCGGTCAAACATATCTGGTCCTTTTTTAATTAATTTTCGTTTTTATTAATTATTTAATTAATTAATATTATATAAAATAATTATTTAATTATTTTTATATAATTTTTTACAAAATTTCCCTATTGGTCCATACTTGTTTTTAGGCTTAAAAATACCTAAACTCAACTATTTTTCTCCAAAATTTTCCAATTAATTAGTAAACATGTTTTTACTAATTTTAAAACAAAAACCACTAATTTTAGGGTTTTACATAATTACTTGTGAATTTCCTTTGCTTATGCTTAAGTAATTAGCCCAATATTACTTAATTACTTAATTATCACAAGCTGATAATTTTCTTACTTAGAACACCTCATTACCTTCATACTTTTGTATTGACATCTTTGTTTTCATGTCTCCTGCATTATCTTAGCATTTACGGGGGTATTTCGGTCATTCCCTTACTTTTTGAGTATTCTTCTACAATTTCTCCAAGTTTGTAACTTAATAAATTACCTAAATTAGGGACAATATCCTTCCCTATTTCAAATAGATTTTTACTTGCCTCTTTTATAGCTTTTACAGGGTATTTATAACCCATAATGTATTTAGGGACCTATTTGCAAATTTTCAAACGTCTTAGGGACCTAATTGCAAATTATCCTTTTCAAGGGAAATTACCTAACAACATGGTAAACCCAATACAAGGTGTTTGAAACCTCATATTCACCTATTTTCAATAGGTATATTTACTCATTTATGATATTTTCCCTAAGTCAGATTTTAGGGTATTACATTTCTCCCCCCGTTAAACAAAATTTCGTCCTCGAAATTTACACTCTACCCACTAAACTTCGTATGAACTAAAATCCGTTCTACTCGGACTTTGGACTATACGCGTCGGGTCTTTACTTCGTGCACTGCTCCTCCTGGTGATCGAGAATTCGGTTTGGTTTGACCATAAAGATCCTGTCATATCGTACCTTGATATATAGTGTCTCCCATGGCTCATACACCGCGGTCAACACCACAAATACCAAAATGTCTCCTTGGACTACACCATGGCAACACAAGATACTTTAAATGTTTCCATGGTTCCCACACACCATGATAACACAAAATACCTCCTACTCAATGACACGATCACGGTCGAATTACTAAGAAACGTAGAAAACGTTAAGGAGGTTTGGTAAAGCTATCTAAAATCCGACAGAGCCAGGTTCGATCTGGGACTGTGGGTTAACGCATTCGAAATCAGAGTTCTCCGCATCTCCTGCATCTCGTTCTGTTCCGGTTGGTTCGGAACTTGGTTGTGCTCGAGTTCAAGTATCGCTCTTACTTGAGGTTGTCTACCTCGTCCCCTACCTCGGCCTCTACCTTGGCCTCTACCTCGGCCTCTGGGAGCTCCGGCTCCTCTTACATTCGCCATGTCGCGTTCCTTTTCCTTGATTAGGGGAAATGTTAGATACAGGGAAGACATTCCGCATAACGCAGACTTTATCACACTAGTCTCTAGACTCTATCGCGCTTAGTATTTACACTGCTCCCGGCTTTTACTACTCTAGCATTCACATTTGCTCCCAGCCTTTTCGCACTCACAAACGAGCACACAACTGTCTCCTCTTGTTCAACATTTTGTTGGTTCGTTCTACGTAGAAATGGGCACGGAAATACGTATCGAAAGTTCTACATGAGTCAAATACTACATGTACTTATCTTTGTTGGTTTTGAAGTTTCATCCGGCGTGGCCCAGCTTCACGTATAAGCTCTATACTAGAATAGATTTACCGTCCAGTACAAGCTGGAGATCATCGAGTTATCAAAGGCGATATCGAGTTATCGAGGCCCGATATCAGAGTGATCGGATACTGATATCAGGGTTATCAGAGTTAATGTACCGACAGAAAGTGGTACATCGATTCAGAATGGTATACCGGTTCAAACTGGTACACCGAAATGAGGTGGTACACCGACCTTGGGCTATATCAGTACTCATTTTCAAAACATGCTCAAAGTTTAAAAGGCATTTTGAACATAACTCCGTTAACCGAAACCTAACGCTATGTTAAGAGCTGAGATCCAGCGCACCGGATCTCAGGTAACGGTTAACCTCATGTTTATGTACACAGACAGCAGACATTAACATTACTAACATCACTCTATCACAATCAATGTATATGTATTGCTCCCAGCATGCAGACATATTGCTCCCAGCATAAAGACATATTGCTCTAGCATACAGACATATTGCTCCCAGCATATAGACATATTCTCTAACCTCTATATGCACTCAAACAGTATAACAAATCTACAACACCCATACATACATGCATACCATAAACATCAGAGTTAAGGTTACCAGTTCGCGAACGTACCTCCATTGACGAACGTCGGCAATTCTGGCGGAAACGGCACATTTTACGGAAAACAGTGAAACGTCCAGCAGGGGCTCGTCGGACAGCGTAATGGCAGCAGATCAAGGTTTCTGATGTCCTATAAGAGTAATATCACTTTTATTAGTGATTTTCCATCACAACAGGCATTTTAGGTAAAAATTACCATTTTGCCCCTATACCCCTATTTGGCGGAATTTCGCCAGCACTTCGTTACTTTGACTCCGATTTTCCAAAATTTTGCCAGAACTTCGACCCAATGATAATTTTAGAAATTCTAACTTAAAATAGCCCTATCATATGATATCTAATCATACTTGAAAGATTAAAGGCTATACTAACATTACTACTCTAACTACTGAAAGAACTACGGAAGCTAAAAGCTCGGTACCGGAAAATTTACCCAGAGCTTCGCTGCAGAATTCCCCGGACTCCTTCCTCCTCCAGAGCTCCTCTCTCTAACTTCTCTCTAGGATTTCTAAACTTGCTCAAAGAAATGGTGTGAGGATTTTGCAAAGACTTGAAGGCTATTTATAGAAAAATTGTAAGGGCATTTTAGTAATCTTCCAAACTTCTTCTTTCTTTGTAAACCATGGAAACCTAAGGTGCTTGGTGGATGATTTGTGGCCATACAAAGCACAATTTCGTTCAGCCCTTATGAGTCACCAACTTGTGTGACAAGTTGGTATATTCTAGAAGCATTTATACCCGATCGGTACCGATTCGCGTAATTTCGGAAAAACCTCAAGATTCTGGATTTACAACTTTGAAGACATATTCTCACTTAGAAGAAATGTCCAAGTTAACCTAAATTTTGATTCCATATAGGGCTCCAACTGTCAGTCTGAAGTTCCTCGAAAAACGTGTCCGAACGCACCATTAGGAAAATGCACAAACGGCCTCAGAATTAACTGCCGGAAGAGTCTAACGGAAGATAAAATTCCACTGATCAATATTCTACCCTGACTTTGGAAATCCCATTCCTGGATCTCTAGATAGGATCCGTTTCCTATTTATTAAATCACTATTCATCATATTTAATTATAATATTAAAATACTACAACTTGATCAAATATCATGATATTTTATTTCAAAATTCTATCCATTCTTTCCAATTTTTCGGTCAAACATATCTGGTCCTTTTTTAATTAATTTTCGTTTTTATTAATTATTTAATTAATTAATATTATATAAAATAATTATTTAATAATTTTTTTATATAATTTTTTACAAAATTTCCCTATTGGTCCATACTTGTTTTTAGGCTTAAAAATACCTAAACTCAACTATTTTTCTCCAAAATTTTCCAATTAATTAGTAAACATGTTTTTACTAATTTTAAAACAAAAACCACTAATTTTAGGGTTTTACATAATTACTTGTGAATTTCCTTTGCTTATGCTTAAGTAATTAGCCCAATATTACTTAATTACTTAATTATCACAAGTTGATAATTTTCTTACTTAGAACACCTCATTACCTTCATACTTTTGTATTGACATCTTTGTTTTTATGTCTCTGCATTATCTTAGCATTTACGGGGGTATTTCGGTCATTCCCTTACTTTTTGAGTATTCTTCTACAATTTCTCCAAGTTTGTAACTTAATAAATTACCTAAATTAGGGACAATATCCTTCCCTATTTCAAATAGATTTTTACTTGCCTCTTTTATAGCTTTTACAGGTATTTATAACCCATAATGTATTTAGGGACCTATTTGCAAATTTTCAAACGTCTTAGGGACCTAATTGCAAATTATCATTTTTCAAGGAAATTACCCTAACAACATGGTAAACCCAATACAAGGTGTTTGAAACCTCATATTCACCTATTTTCAATAGGTATATTTACTCATTTATGATATTTTCCCTAAGTCAGATTTTAGGGTATTACATTTCTCCCCCCGTTAAACAAAATTTCGTCCTCGAAATTTACACTCTACCACTAAACTTCGTATGAACTAAAATCCGTTCTACTCGGACTTTGGACTATACGCGTCGGGTCTTTACTTCGTCTGCTGCTTTGCTCCTCACAGTGATCGAGAATTCGGTTTGGTTTGACCATAAAGATCCTGTCATATCGTACCTTGATATATAGTGTCTCCCATGGCTCATACACCGCGGTCAACACCACAAATACCAAAATGTCTCCTTGGACTACACCATGGCAACACAAGATACTTTAAATGTTTCCATGGTTCCCACACACCATGATAACACAAAATACCTCCTACTCAATGACACGATCACGGTCGAATTACTAAGAAACGTAGAAAACGTTAAGGAGGTTTGGTAAAGCTATCTAAAATCCGACAGAGCCGAGGTTCGATCCTGGGACCCGTGGGTTAACGCATTCGAAATCGAGTTCTCCGAATCTCCCGCATCTCGTTCTGTTCCGGTTGGTTCGAGAACTTGGTTGTGCTCGAGTTCAAGTATCGCTCTTACTTGAGGTTGTCTACCTCGTCCCCTACCTCGGCCTCTACCTTGGCCTCTACCTCGGCCTCGGGAGCTCCGGCTCCTCTTACATTCGCCATGTCGCGTTCTTTTTCCTTTATTAAGGGAAATGTTAAATACGGGGAAGACATTCCGCATAACGCGAGACTTTATCACACTAGTCTCTAGACTCTATCGCGCTTAGTATTTACACTGCTCCCAGCTTTTACTACTCTAGCATTCACACTGCTCCCAGCCTTTTTCGCACTCACCACAAACGAGCACACAACTGTCTCCTCTTGTTCAACATTTTGTTGGTTCGTTCTACGTAGAAATGGGCACGGAAATACGTATCGAAAGTTCTACATGAGTCAAATACTACATGTACTTATCTTTGTTGGTTTTAAAGTTTCATCCGGCGTGGCCCAGCTTCACGTATAAGCTCTATACTAGAATAGATTTACCGTCCAGTACAAACTGGAGATCATCAGAGTTATCAAAGGCTGATATCAGAGTTATCGGAGACTGATATCAGAGTGATCGGATACTGATATCAGGGTTATCAGAGTTAATGTACCGACAGAAAGTGGTACATCGATTCAGAATGGTATACCGGTTCAAACTGGTACACCGAAATGAGGTGGTAAACCGACCTTGGGCTATATCAGTACTCATTTTCAAAACATGCTCAAAGTTTAAAAGGCATTTTGAACATAACTCCGTTAACCGAAACCTAACGCTATGTTAAGAGCTGAGATCCAGTAGACCGGATCTCAGGTAACGGTTAACCTCATGTTTATGTACACAGACAGCAGACATTAACATTACTAACATCACTCTATCACAATCAATGTATATGTATTGCTCCCAGCATGCAGACATATTGCTCCCAGCATAAAGACATATTGCTCCCAGCATACAGACATATTGCTCCCAGCATATAGACATATTCTCTAACCTCTATATGCACTCAAACAGTATAACAAATCTACAACACCCATACATACATGCATACCATAAACATCAGAGTTAAGGTTACCAGTTCGCGAACGTACCTCCATTGACGAACGTCGGCAATTCTGGCGGAAACGGCACATTTTACGGAAAACAGTGAAACGTCCAGCAGGGGCTCGTCGGACAGCGTAATGGCAGCAGATCAAGGTTTCTGATGTCCTATAAGAGTAATATCACTTTTATTAGTGAATTTCCATCACAACAGGCATTTTAGGTAAAAATTACCATTGTGCCCCTATACCCCTATTTGGCGGAATTTCGCCAGCACTTCGTTACTTTGACTCCGATTTTCCAAAATTTTGCCAGAACTTCGACCCAATGATAATTTTAGAAATTCTAACTTAAAATAGCCCTATCATATGATATCTAATCATACTTGAAAGATTAAAGGCTATACTAACATTACTACTCTAACTACTGAAAGAACTACGGAAGCTAAAAGCTCGGTGCACGGAAAATTTACCCGAGCTTCGCTGCGAGAATTCCTCGGACTCCTTCCTCCCCCAGAGCTCCTCTCTCTAACTTCTCTCTAGGATTTCTAAACTTGCTCAAAGAAATGGTGTGAGGATTTTGCAAAGACTTGAAGGCTATTTATAGAAAAATTGTAAGGGCATTTTAGTAATCTTCCAAACTTCTTCTTTCTTTGTAAACCATGGAAACCTAAGGTGCTTGGTGGATGATTTGTGGCCATACAAAGCAAAATTTCGTTCAGCCCTTATGAGTCACCAACTTGTGTGACAAGTTGGTATATTCTAGAAGCATTTATACCCCGATCGGTACCCGAGTCGCGTAATTTCGGAAAAACCTCAAGATTCTGGATTTACAACTTTGAAGACATATTCTCACTTAGAAGAAATGTCCAAGTTAACCTAAATTTTGATTCCATATAGGGCTCCAACTGTCGGTCCAAGTTCCTCGAAAACGTGTCCGAACGCGCTGGTTTGAACGTATTTCAAATCATCAACTTCTTCGAAAAATTCACTGATTCCAAATATGTCCAGATAAATTCAAACTCATTCCTAGATGTTGAGTTAGAATTTATTTTCTTCATATCCAAAAATATGCCTATCTACATTTTCCCCTATTTTGTTTTATTAGGAAAATGCACAAACTACCTCGAATTAAGCTATAGGAAGAGTCTAACGGAAGATAAAATTCCACCGATCAATATTCTACCCCGACTTTGGAAATCCCATTCCTGGATCTCTAGATAGGATCCGTTTCCTATTTATTAAATCACTATTCATCATATTTAATTATAATATTAAAATACTACAACTTGATCAAATATCATGATATTTTATTTCAAAATTCTATCCATTCTTTCCAATTTTTCGGTCAAACATATCTGGTCCTTTTTTAATTAATTTTCGTTTTTATTAATTATTTAATTAATTAATATTATATAAAATAATTATTTAATAATTTTTTTTATATAATTTTTTTTACAAAATTTCCCTATTGGTCCATACTTGTTTTTAGGCTTAAAAATACCTAAACTCAACTATTTTTCTCCAAAATTTTCCAATTAATTAGTAAACATGTTTTTACTAATTTTAAAACAAAAACCACTAATTTTAGGGTTTTACATAATTACTTGTGAATTTCCTTTGCTTATGCTTAAGTAATTAGCCCAATATTACTTAATTACTTAATTATCACAAGCTGATAATTTTCTTACTTAGAACACCTCATTACCTTCATACTTTTGTATTGACATCTTTGTTTTCATGTCTCTGCATTATCTTAGCATTTACGGGGGTATTTCGGTCATTCCCTTACTTTTTGAGTATTCTTCTACAATTTCTCCAAGTTTGTAACTTAATAAATTACCTAAATTAGGGACAATATCCTTCCCTATTTCAAATAGATTTTTACTTGCCTCTTTTATAGCTTTTACAGGGTATTTATAACCCATAATGTATTTAGGGACCTATTTGCAAATTTTCAAACGTCTTAGGGACCTAATTGCAAATTATCCTTTTTCAAGGGAAATTACCCTAACAACATGGTAAACCCAATACAAGTTGTTTGAAACCTCATATTCACCTATTTTCAATAGGTATATTTACTCATTTATGATATTTTCCCTAAGTCAGATTTTAGGGTATTACAGTAGGCCCCCTTGAAAAAGGAGTACTCTCAGGAAGACCATAACTTGAATGAATTTCATCATATATATCAATGACCCTTTTTCCTTGAAGAGCTAGAGACCACATTTTATTTTCCTCATCGGTGATATAGAATACTTGTTTCACCTGGTCTGCCATAATAAAAGGTTCATCACCAAAACTTCTACTATTGACGTCGACTAGTGTAAATCCTAGCCGATCGATCCGAACACCATTATTGATATGAACCCACTTGCATTTGAAAATGGGAAATCTAATTTAAACATAGTGTACCTCCCAAATCTCTTCAATAACCCCATAATAAGGCATAACTGCCAATTTAGGCCTCTTGTCTTTCAAACTGGAGAAGTGCATAGATTCAGCCTCTAACATAACACCACTGTTCTGGATGGTGCTCCGATCATCTAGGGACTTCGTGTAAAATGTATAACCATTGATCACATACGAATTCCAACGGATGACATCAACCTCAGGACAGCGTGCTAACCATTTGATTATATCAGAAACACATTCTTCTCCCTCGAACTTTTGTTTAAACCAGTTTGCAAAAGTTCTGTTATGCTCCCTAACCAACCTTTGTTCATTCATTCGATGATTTTCTTTCCTTACAGCTTCTTTATGTGCCTCTATGCTGGCTTGAACTTCATCAACATTATTCAAGATGTATAAGTGGACTTGTGGCAATTCATCAGGATCCATACTCTTTAATGAAACCCCTTGTCTACCTCTTTCAACATGCTGATGTTTAGGAAGCTCAATATGTCTTAGTTTGGCCAAATAATTTTGACAAAACACCAGGGCTTCTTCAGAAACATATTTCTGAACAATTGATGCTTCTGGCCGGTATGCATTCTTCACATACCCTTTGAGGAATTTCATAGATCTTTCAATTGGGTAGATCTACCGTAAATGGATAGGGCCGCACAACTTTATCTCCCTCACTAGATGAACAATTAGATGAACCATGATGTCAAAAAATGTAGGAACAAAAATCTTCTCAAGCTGGCACAAGATAAGATATCCTTCATTCTCCAATTCATCCAAATTTTCAACCTCCAAAATTTTACTACAAACCGCATTGAAGAAGAAACAAAGTCTAGTCAAAATGTGTTGAAGATCATATTCGGCAATGCTCGAATAGCTATTGGGAGTAGCTGTTGCATTAAGACAGGACAATCATGAGATTTTGGCCTACTAATTTCAAGTCCTTCATCGCTACAAGCCTTTTAAAATTTGAAGAATACCTTGAGGGAACTTTTGTCCCAAGTAAACACTGACAAAAACTTTGTTTCTCATCCTTAGACAAAGTATGAGAAGCCGAGGGACAATAAGTTCTCTTACCATATGCCCTTGGATGTAAGTCTTTGCGTATTCCCATTTCTTGCAAATCCAATCTTGCCTTCACACCATCCTTGGAACTACCTTGTATGTTGATAAGCGTGCCAACAATACTATCACATACATTCTTCTCCACATGCATGACATCAATATAGTGTCTCACATCAAGAATGCGCCAATATGGAAGATCGAAGAATACATATCTCTTTTTCCATATATTTGTTTCTTTTCTACTCTTTCCAGTCTTACCGAAGATGACACTGATATTTTTCACCTTTTTATAAACTTGCTCCCGAGTCAATGCCACCGGAGCATCTTCATACTCTTGGCCACCAAAAAAGGCTTTCTTTAATCGACGATATGGGTGGTCCCGTCTAAGAAATCTCCTATGTCGAAGATAAACCGTCTTTTTTCCATGTTGAAGTTGATGGTAGCATGTTCCTTCTTCACAAACCGGACATGCTTTATGGCCTTTTACACTATACCCTGACAAGTTCCCAAATGCTGGGAAGTTGTTTATAGTACAAAATATGATGGCTCGCATTTTAAACACCTCCTTCTTGAAAGAGTCAAAAACATCGATACCTTCTTCCCATAACTCCTTCAAGTCTTCAATCAGGGCTGAAGGTAAACATCAATGTCATTTCCAGGTTGTTTTGGTCCCAAAATCAACATAGACAACATGATGTACTTTCCTTTCATGCATAACATAGGAGATAAGTTGTAAATAATCAGGAGTACAGGCCATGAATTATGTATGCTGCTAAGGCTAGCATAGGGATTGATGCCATTCGTGCTAAGGGCAAGCCTAAGGTTCCTAGGTACTTCGTCAAAGTTAGGAAATAAGTGATCGGTTTTCTTCCATTGAGAAGAATCAGCTAGATGTCAAAGCTTTCTATCAGAAATCCTCTCATCTGTATGCTTCTGAAGATGACGCCTCCGACACCACCTCCCCCTTCGACAACGATAGGGAGGATTAGATGTTTTATGTTTTTTTTGTCTGCAGTAGTGTTTCCCCTTAGTGGGCAACATAAAAATTATAATAAATAAAATTTGTAGTTCCCATCCTCGATCACATTATCCTTTTCATTTTCTTTCCGAAAAAAAGGAAACAAACAAAACATTGTCCTCATGTATGAGAAATATTAAAAATCACATAATACAACGTTAAGACCATACAAAACAAAAAACATCATTTACCTTGTTTGAACAAATACAGTGACATTCTTCTCAAGGTTGGACCGTCATTGTCGTCGGTTTTACCTCGCCCTGATTTGATAATTTTCAGTGTCCTTTTCATTATCTTTCTTTTTTTCCGACAAAAAGAAAAAAGCCAGAAAATAGGGAGACCAATCATGCTCAAACTCATGAGAGGTAGAAACGACGACTATGAGGGTCCTATCTTGAGCAGAACTTCGGTTGTCTTGAACCCTAATTCATTGTTTGAAAAAGCGTAATCACCATTTCTTATAAATAGATGAAGACTTTTAAGACCGGATTTTAAAACAATATGGTTCTAAATGTCAGACTTTTAGGACCGGATGTTTAACAACTATACGGTCCTAAAAGTCTCTCCATTTTTTTTAAGAATTAACGAAGACTTTTAGGACCGGACGTTGAACTAATATACGGTCCTAAAAGTCTCGCCCTATTTTTTTAAAATTAAACGAAGACTTTTAGGACCGGACGTTTAACAAATATACGGTCCTAAAAGTCTCGCCATATTTTGTTAAAATTAAACGAAGACTTTTAGGACCGGATCTTAAAAAATATGTGGTCCTAAAAGTCGCGAAGACTTTTCAGAGACTCATACTAGTGTTCATTTACAACATCCTGTAGTTGTCACTCCTCAAGATACAAGCACTAAATAGCTTTATCCACCATCCAATACATTTAGAAACCCAAAATGAACACAAGAAAATTGTTCAAAAAAAATAAACAAATTTATTATTGAATTACACAAATTGTGAAATTGTTCATTTACAGAAGATTATTGTTGCTACAACGTATATTTACAAATGAATTTAGGACATTAATTGTTGTTTTGACTTTAAGAGGTCATCATACAGTTATTCACAAAACACTTTGCGTATGTGCTTGATATCATCATCAAAAAAGGGATCAGCACAGGCAAGCCCACTAGTGCAAAAAAGGGCTTTAAGACCGCCTCATTTGGACCAGATCATCGACGCACCGGTCTTAAAGGTATGACCGGTGGCAGTTTTGTAAATATAAAGAACTTCTTATACGAAAAAGGCTTTTAAGACCGCCTCATTTAGACTGGACTATCTATGGCCCGGTCATAAAGATATGACCGGTGTCAGTTTTGTAAATATAAAGAACTTATCATACTGAATCATTTTTTCATAGGTCTTATCCAGACCTGTTAAAAAAACAACCAATCTTAAAAATGTTATTAAAAAAATTGAAATATCAATTACTTTATGGAGAAATATCATGCAGCCAATCTTATATTTTCTACACTCCAAAATAATACGGAAAAATTTAAATATAAAGGTATTAAATTTTTAAGACCAAACGTATATAATAGCCGGTCTTAAAAGTAAGACTTTTAAGACCAGACTTAAATTAAGGCCGGTACTAAAGTTTAAATAAAAAATTAATTATTTTTAAGATCGGAGTTACAGAAAGAGCGGTCTTAAAAGTTAGACTTTTAAGACAGGATATAAAATCAGGCCGGTACTAAAGTTTAAATAAAAAATTAATTAATGTTAAGACCGGAGTTATAAAAAGACCGGTCTTAAAGGTTAACTTTTAAGACCGGACATAAAATCAGGTCGGTACTAACGAATAAATAAAAAATTAATTAATGTTAAGACCAGAGTTATAGAAAGACCGGTCTTAAAGGTTAACTTTTAAGACCGGACATAAAATCAGGCCGGTACTAAAGTTTAAATAAAAAATTAATTAATGTTAAGACCGGAGTTATAGAAAGACCGGTCTTAAAGGTTAACTTTTAAGACCGTGTATACTAATTTGTCCAGTTTTAAAAATGAGGCGCCAAATATATTTCTTCGTGCGGAAGCTTTTGTCACTCTCACTGAAGAACCCCTGTTCACGTTGCGAAACCCTTCCTATTGCATTACCTCTCTTCCTCGCCCACGTACCATTAGCCTCTGTTACTCCCTCATTTGCTCAGGCATTCCTCTCTTACTGTCTTGAAAATGGACGGTGAAAACGATTCCAGTCGTGTTCTTGGAACGCCAAGTACTGGTGTGACTGATATGGGTCAGAACGAACCCTCTTCATCTCACAATGAGCCTCCTCAACGCCGTGCACGCCGTGGTAGAAGCGGCACACGAGTGATGGATGTATCCCTTAGTCGGAATTTTGGGACGAAGCTCGAGATTCAGTTTGATGAAAATTTGCAACCTGTCGGTCCTAATAAAAGCACATATACTAGTTTTGTCGACTGTCTAGTTCACAGCAAGGTTAGCATCTTGACAGCTGATCGGAAAAATGTGGACCAAAGCACAGTAAAGGATCCTATTTGGGACACTATCCGGCTTACATACACCATCCCTGACTCTGAGAAGTTGAAAGACGCAACATTGTCTTATTGTGTTGATCGGTAGAGGAAGTTTAAGACCTTTCTAGCTAACACGTATATTTTTTCCGAGGTTCTTCCTGACCATAAACCCTGGGACAAGTACAAATTTATTAATGAACAAACTTGGCAACAATTTGTTCACCTGCGGACCACTCCTAAAGCTCTGGTGAGTTTATATTTAGTTTTGTTTGCCCTTTTGTTTGCTTATTAACCTGTGCGGATATGTGAATGTTATTGTGTTCATCTAATCCTATTAGTTAAATGGTTTGGTTTGTGAATAGAAGTATACATTTCTTGCCTTTGTCCTACATCAGAGGAGCATATCCTAGTTCCATGCAAGTCTGATATGTAAACTGTGTAATGGTTAGACGTTGTTGTTAGTTAGTTAGTATGTTAACTGTGTAATGGTTTCGGCGCAAGTAGTTAGTTAGTTATTCTAATATGTGTAGGAACCAGTTATGATGAATGAATGAATTGACTGATCGAGTTGGCAGCAATCTGCGACTCCCTTTCCTTTGTTTCTCCCAATTTTTTCTACAATGCTACATCTTCCTTAAATAAAATGTTGAAACTTGATGAAGTGAATTTGACTAATGTTTGACGTTCATATCAAGCAGAAGTTCTCTAATTTCTGTTAGTGACATGGTTGGAATTCATAATTGATAGTTGTTTTCAATCCTGATTCACAGAAAAGAAGGGAAAAAGCACAAGAGATCGGAAGAAAGAATGATTGCCCACACAGGGCTTCTCGCGGTGGATATGAAAAGGCCGAAAAAGATTTGATGGCAGCCAACCGAAAGAGATTGGAAGATGAAGCTGAATCCAATCCTTCTGTGGTAGTTGACTAGCCATCTCCAATACGTCGTGAGGAGTTGTGGTTGTATATTCGGCAAAAGCCAAGCGGCGCCTACACGAGTGAACAAACTCGTGTAGTTGCTGAACGAATTGTAAGTATCGATATTGTTATGTTTTACTTACTAAACATGTTTCATTACTAAGCTTCTCGTTATCTGTATCTTACAGGAAGATCTTAAAAAGAAAGAAGCAGAGGGATCTTTTGCGTCAGACGGGAGGAATGATGTTCTGACCGTTCCCACCGGAAAACCAAATCACTCGGGGCGTGTAAGGGGGATTGGAGGACGGGTAGGCTTAAAGCAATACTTTGGTAAATCCAAACGCCACAGACAAAATATGGTTACCCGGGAGGAGATGGATCAGACGCTTGCGGCCAGAAGCTACATTGAGGGCAATGTTTCAAGCTGAGATGAGCAAGATGAAGGAGGAGATGGATCAGAAAATGAAGTGTCTCCTGAGCTCTCTGCCAGAGACCAGTGTTCTCTTGACACCTTCAGCTGCACATATGCAGCAGAGCACTAGAAGGAACTACATTTTTGGACAGTCAGAGCAACCTTGTCACCTGTATGTGGAGGATCGTGATAGTCATAGACAATTAGTTGCTAAAGGGATTGTCCACAACTTGGGATCAACTGTACACCACCAACAAATGGCTGATGATGAAGTCAGAGTGTCAGTTGAAGAGGTGATTATCGATGTACCTGTCCCTCTCCCAACTGATCAGCTGAAGCTTGTGAGTGATGTCAAGGGAACCTTCATCTCTTGGCAAGTGAAGCTTGTAGATGTCTCTACTCCTCATCAAGCTTCACCCCCTCCTCAAGTTCCATCCCCTCCTCAAGCTCCACCCCCTCCTCAAGTGGAATCCCCTTCTCAAGCTCCATCCCCTTCTCAAGCTCAATCCCCTCCTCAAGTTCCATCCCCTACTGCTCACTTGACGGCCAAGGAAAAAATATCCGATTTGGTAGCCAACGGATATTTTAAAGATAAATCGTGGCCTGTCAATGAAGTAGTAGGCCTCCCTAATCCTGAACCGGTTTACATTGATAATGTCGATGTAAAATCCATGCTGCTTCCTGGACAGGAGGTTAGTAGTGCAATTGTTCAAATGTTTATAAGGTAATTATCTTCTTCCTTGATTACATAATTTAAATGCATCGCTTAGCCACACATACATATATACTAATTCCCTGATCGATGTCATTCTTATAGGTGCATGCATGATAAATCGGTTCAAGAGGGCAGAATCAATGATTTTGGATTCTTGTGCCCAGTCTATGCAAGTTCAACACCTTTGGAATTGAGACAGCTGTACATATCAAAGAGGTTGTGTGAAGTGAGAAAAAAGGTGTATTTGTTTCCATACTTCCAAGGGTACATATCACAATTCTTGTCTGCAATTCACTTAATTTTGCTACATATATATATCACTGAGTACTTTACTGTTGTGAATTTTCAGCCGCCACTGGCAATTGGTCGTCATGTTGATGGATTTGCATACAGTTATCTTCTTATGCTCCATTCACGGTGATCCAGGGCCTACGTTGAAGCAGACCATCAACAAGTAAGCATATCATTTTGATTGTCTTGTCTGAAATATCTGCTGTGAATTTTCAATGGAACATTATTGATAAATTTGTGAT
Source organism: Acacia pycnantha (assembly GCA_025563575.1). NCBI lineage: Eukaryota > Viridiplantae > Streptophyta > Magnoliopsida > Fabales > Fabaceae > Acacia > Acacia pycnantha. Next base: position 1,671,777 of record JAMWYP010000150.1, on the reverse strand, counting down.
TTTGATGATAGTGGCATGAGGACCTTCCAAGTTGAGGTAAAAAAAAAGGCATGGGTTTGAGCTACAAGATCCTAAATGGTTCTGTCCAAAGGTTAGTACATATTTGGACACTGGCATATATAACTGCCTTGTGAGCTTGGTCAGTAAGCTATATATGCTCTTATATATATTTATTGTTATTTTTAGACCCGTCGGCAACCAAAACAATCGAACTTATGTGGCCTGTACGTCATGAGACACATATATGATATTGTGACGGACGGAAGGACTAAATTCGGTGCAAAGGTAAATGTTATGGCTGAATTCAGTCACTGGCTTAATGTTACATATGAAATATGCACGTAAGTTAATTATGTTTCTGTCTTTGATGTTACAGAGGTTTGCCTGTGCTAAGCCATTTTCTGATGATGAAGTGGAGCACATACGCGATGTGTTTTGTGAATATCTGTATAATCAGTTAAAAGAGTCAGGACAATAATTAATGTCCTAAATTAATTCATTTGTAATTAATATATGATGTAGAAACAATATCCTTCTGTACATTTGTTTATTTTTTCGACTAAGTCATTCATTTGTAAATATAACGCAATAATTCCATGATAAATTTGTTTATTTTTTCGAACAATTTGTGTTGTCCATTTTGGGTTTCTAAATGAATGGGATGGTGGATAAAGCTATTTAGTGCTCGAAATTTGAGGTACAGGTGGATGTTGAAAATGAGCCATAAGAGACTCTGAAAAGTATTCACGACTTTGAAAAGACTCTGAAAAAATACCAACTGTTGAATGCTGTATTGAAATTGGTATGCTTGAAGGCATGTCATGGATGGAGCGACTAGAGTTTTTCAGAATTGCTTGAGGCTTTTAAGGACATGCTTCCGGATGATAACGTGTTGTCGCATCTCTACTATGATGCTAATAAAATACTTTGTCCACTGGGGATGGAGTACAAAAAGATCCATGCATGCCCGAATGATTGCGTACTGTATAGAAAAGAGTTTGAAGAGAAGCAGAGTTGTCCGATATGTGAAACCCTACGGTACAAGTCAGATAAGGGGCCTGCAAAAGTGTTGTGGTATCTTCCAATCATACCAAGGTTCAAGCGGTTGTTTGCGAATGAAAATGATGCAAAAAATATGAGGTGGCATGGAGATGAGAGGATTTCGGATGGACAGCTACGACATCTGGCCGATTCTTCTCAATGGAAGAAAATCGATCAATTATTTTCGAACTTCTGCGAAGAACCTAGGAACCTCAGGCTTGCCCTTAGAACGGATGGCATGAATCCCTATGGAAGCCTTAGCAGCATACATAGCTCATGGCCTGTACTCCTGATTGTTTACAACTTATCTCCTATGTTATGCATGAAACGAAAGTACATCATGCTGTCTATGTTGATTTTGGGACCAAAACAACCCGGAAATGACATAGATGTTTACCTTGAGCCCTTGATCGAAGACTTGAAGGAGTTGTGGGAAGAAGGTATTAAAAGTCTCCCTATTAAGACCGGACTTGTAACCAGTCTTAAAGAGGTTCTTTTAGACCAGACATTTTAAACCTTCGGTTTTAAAAGTCGTACTAAAAAAATCTGAAATATTTTTTGTTCAGTCCTAAAACTCAAACTTTAAGACCGGACAAAAACTCGACCGCTCTTAAAAAATCCAAATATTAAGACCGGACAAATATCAATCCGGTCCAAAAGATAGTGGACTCTAAGACCAGAAGACTAATTACCCGGTCTTAAAAGACTGACTTTCAGGACCGGATGTTATGAATGGACCGGTCTTAAAAAGACCAACTTTTAAGACCGGCTTTATGATCAGGTGTTTAAATGTTGTTGTAAATATATACATTTCCTGTTGTAAATGGTTTGTGACTTTTTTGATATTATTTGTATGGAATTAAAATCCAGGTTTTTAAATGTTGTTGTAAATACATACATTTTCTGTTGTAAATACATACATTTCCTGTTGTAAATGGTCAGGTGTTTAAATGTTGTTGTAAATATATGCATTTCTTGTTGTAAATACATGCATTTCCTGTTGTTAATACAAATAATATCAAAAAGTCCCTAGGGACTTCGATTTACAACATGAAATGTATATATTTACAACAACATTTAAACACATGACAATTTACAACAGAAAATGTATGTATTTACAACAACATTTAAAAACATGAATTTTAATTCCGTACAAATAATATAAAAAAAGTTCCAAACCATTTACAACAGGAAATGCATGTATTTACAACAGGAAATGTATGTATTTACAACAAAAATTCCCTTGGGACTTCTAGGTAATTTTGTGATTTCAAGGGACTTTTTTGTAATTTTTTTCCTTCCTTGGGACCTGAACGTAATTTTCCCAAAAAAATCCATAAAAAAAAGGAGTATATGATCCAAGGGAAGTTCAAAATTTTATTGAGAATGAATTGGAAGAGTTGCTTCAAATAAAATTTTTTTAGGATCCCGCCTCTAGTATTAAAGAATACGTAACGGTTGAAGAATTGTTAAATATTGTTAAATAAAATTTTTAAGAATCCCGCGTCTCTATATTTGATATATTTTAGGATCTCTCATTCTTACATATGACAATTATATTTTTTAAAGGTTAAGTATTCTTAAAACATAAATAAGGGTTCTTTTGTGAAGAGTTAGCAAGTATTGTCAAATAAATTGTTTTCTCCTTATGTTTAATGATTTTCAAAATCCCACATTCTTATATATGATAGTTATCATTTCTAACCATTAAGTAATCTTAAAGATTAAATAACTGTTCTTTAAGAAGAACCAACGAACTATCAAGTATTATCAAATAAATTTTTTTGAAATCTCATCTCCTTATATTTGATATTTTTCAAAATCATGTATTTTATTATATAACGGTTATCATTTGTAACCATTAAATATTCTTAAAGAATAAATAACAGTTCTTTGTAAAGAACCATCAAGTATTGTCAAATAAAAGTTTTTCAGTATCCTGCTTTCTTATATATGACAGTTATTATTTTTAATGGTTAAGTATTTAGAAATCATACTTTACCGTTACTTGTTATAACCATTATATTTTTGTTTTTGCTGATAGAAGGTTGAAAGACAAATCGTTTGAAAGTATTACATGAAGATTGTTTCATAAAAACCGTCAATTTTGTCAACAAATATATGACAGTTTATAATTACAATCGTTATAGCATATTTAACCATTATATTTTAGCATTATATTTTAGCGTTTTATATTCTTGCTCAAACTACACCTTGACATACATGACAGTTCTTTATTGTAACTCTTATTTATTAAACGTTATATATACGCAATTATGTAGTAGCGCATAGAACTTTCACGGTTGTTCAAAACTAACTGTGAAATATTGATATAATTCACTTCATGGTTTTTCAAACTAAATGTGAATATTTTAAAAAATAAAAATTATATTTCGTGGTCGTTTATTACAATCATAAAATATTTGTCGCAATACTTCGCGAGTTGTCTTTACAACCTTGAAGTATTGCTTTACATAAGTTCCGCCTCTTGATATTGCATAGCTTCCTCAAAAACCTGTAAAATATTTGGGGTTAAACGTTAACAATTCCCTAGTATACGTATTGTACCACTAATTCAAGGTTTTAACATATTATACTCCTTCCGGTCCTAATTATAGAACATATTTAACCAATTTTGGAAAGATTAAGGAGATGAGTTAAATTAGTTAATTTTACTCATTTTCCTAAAATGCCCTTATATAAATCTAAAATGACATAAGTAAAAGTGAATTAACAATCATCTTGCCACATATATCTCCGACCAATTTTCCTTTCCATACGCTTTCTAATTAAAATAATGGTCTTGCTATATATACATATATGTGTGTATATATGTATACATATAGATTTATCTACACACATATAGACACACACCCATATATCTACACACATATATATTGACACACACAAACATATATATACATATATGCGTACACACACATATATACATACACATACACACATATATACATACATACATATATACACAAACACATATATATAGACACACACATATAAATGCATACATACATACATACATACATACATACATACATACATACATACATACATACATACATACATATATATATATATATATATATATATATATATATATATATATAGACACACACATGTGTGTGTGCGTGTGTGTATTGCAACCCACATACATATACTAACCAAAAACCAAACACACTTGAGAGAATAAAATAAGGATATTTTAGGAAGAAATTGACAAAAACTAAAAAGTTGTCCTATAATTAGGACCAAAACCAACCCCCAAATGATGTCTTATAATTAGGACCGGAAGGAGTATTAACTTTTTGCACCTCTCTACACTGCAGCTATAGTATGTGTGTGTGTGTGTGTTTTCATCTACAGTGTTCATATCATATTCTGGAAAGACGAGGGTAGAATATTCAATTTTTTTTATTGGGATAAGGGTCTTATTTGTCCTGGAAGTTTTCGCTCAGGAGCACTTAGCACCCGGAAGTTTTTTTGGAAGCAAAATTGTCCTGGAAGTTAACAAAATAGAACAATTTTGCCTCAGAAGTTTTGTTTAGGAGCAATTTTTCCCCCTAGAAGTTTTTTTTATGATCAATTTTCTACTGGAAGTTTACAAAATTAGAGCAACAATTTAACGGTCAAGATTAACGGTAGGGCAAGATTGCTACGTTTTTAAACTTTTGGAGCAATTTTGCTCTAAAAAAAACTTCCGGATGTTGAGTGCTCTTGAGTGAAAACTTCTTTGGCAAATAAGACCCTTATCCCTTTTTTATTAGATGAATAATGAATTCAATTGCGTGAGAGTCATTTCTAAATAATTTTACCCGTTTTTTAAGTGTATTGTCATCATCCTAGTGGATGTATATTTCTATTTGGTTTCAAACTTATCTTAACAGTGTCATAAACTTTATCTCTTCGTATTCTATTGACTTTCAGTTTTACCTAATTACCACTCATACCATGACACCATATTGTTTATGCAATATTCTCGGAGACATAAATGTAATTTGGTTTTTTTTTTGTTCATTAATTATTATTTGATCTCTATATTTTCATTGCTCTTTTCTTATCATTTTTTATTTTTAGGGTTCATGTCCGGTTATATATTTTTATTAACTCTCTGCAAACACAGACATAGGCTTAATTTCAAAAATATAAGAAGTAGTTGTCAAGATTCAAATGATATACTCTCTCATCTACAATAATTAGAAAAAGGTAAAATTGACTTGATTGGACCCGAGTCAACTTATTCCCTTTTTTCTTTTTGCTAATAAAACCAGATATAATAAAATATAATTATATATTCCTCCGCATGAAAAGAGAACTCTCAATTCCTAACTCCTCCACTATTCCGGTTTGGATCAGGCATGTGTCCTTATGATGGATTAGTTATCCAATGGCTCCAAACAAACTTGAACTCCATATCTGGGCTTGATGGTAAGAACAACCTCAGGAGCATGACGATAATTCTTAGAAATAGTGAATCTGAATTTAGAGATGAACATGGCCAATATGATCTTGGCTTCCATGAGAGCAAAAGCCTGTCCAATACAGTTTCTGGGTCCGACCGCGAAGGGAATGAACCGACCCGACGAGAATGACTTTGAAGCGAACCGGTTCGGGTTGAACTCATCCGCATCTTCACCCCATAGCTTTTTACTGTGATGCATAGCTAAAACTGGAACCCAAACTGATACTCCTTTTGGAATTAGAAGGTCACCAAGCTTTATATCTTCAAACGCCATTCTTGGGAGTACCATTGCAGGAGGATATAGCCTTATTGTTTCGTTAATCACCATTTGCAACTGCAAAAATAACAAACACAAACAAACAAAATTAATAAATAACTGCCTAAATCACAAATTTTAAATAACATCAAAGTCAACGAACAGTTCAATTGAAGTAAAATTATTAAATAAAGTGACGAGAGAGTTAGGATGCTAAAAATCAGACAAGTCATTGACCCCCTTAATTAGGTGCAATTAGAGATGAAAATAGACTAGGCTATGCTTTACCTAAATAGGTCTGAGTCTGTAAAAGAGATTTAAAGTCTGAGCCTAGGCATGAGACTGTATGTCGTTTTTTTTGGCCAGAAGCTTACTTAAAGGTCTACTCAAAACGTAGGCCTTTAAAGCCTATACCTCTAAAATCACATATAATCATTCATACCTCTAAAATCACATATAATCATTCACACTTATTTACAATCCTACGTTATGTCTTAAAAGCGTAATATCCATTTTTGTCTTAATATTATGGCCTAGTAAGGAAAAAGAAAAAGAAAAAGAAAGAATGTCTAGTGACAACAAATTGTCCAAGCAAATAGGAATAATTAAGAAGAACTGATCGTCTATTGACTAATAAGATATATTTTTTAAAAAATTGATTAAGCATAACAAACAACATGTAAAACTAGATTTTACATCTTTTATTCTTCTCACATAAATTGGGACAAACTCCTCTTACACAGATTATAATATTTCATTAGGCATTAAAATAAACTCATAACAATTATTGTATTATAGCCGACGACACAAACCATGGGAGAGGGAGTGAGTTGGCGTTGCTATCTCGAACGAGAAGAGAGGTAGGGGTGAATGATTGTTACGAAACTAAGGGTTGAGTGTAATAATGATGTGATATGAAACTTAGAATTAGATTTAAGATTATAAGTTGGTAAATTTATAAATAACTTATAAAATTATTTAAATGATATTATATAGGGTCTAATGTTTCTACTTTTGCTACAGAAACATTTTTTCTGTCTCACTCACATAAAAGTGAGTGGGTCCCATTGTAAAGAGAAAAGAGAGAAAATATTATTGGGACCCATTCACTTTTATGTAAGTGTGGCAGAAAAAAATGTTTATATAGCAAAAGCAGAAACATTAAACCTTATTATATATACTTATATAATAGTATAAATTAAGAAAAGTTAAATAAGTCAAGCATGCAGGTTTGTAGGCTAGGCCTTATGAAAAAATGTCTGCTTTGTTTATCTAAATAGGCCAACAATAAACTTGAGTCTGACCTATTTATTAAATAGGGGAGGCTAGACTTTATGTAAGCTAGGCCATAGGCCTTAGGCTTGACCTGTTTCCATCCTATGTGCAATCATAGCTGAACTATAGTGTCAATATATAATCCTCATTAAAATAATATAATTTAGTTAAAATATAAAAATACTGGTATATAATTATAATAAAATAAGTAATATTTTCACAAAATAAAATAATAAAAAATAACAGAAATGATAAATAGATTTTGGAAAGTGGGTGGCCATCAACAAAGGGGATGGACCCACGAACTTTCCTTTTTGGGTTTTTCTTTCCTTTTTTTCTTATTTTATCTCAAAAAAAAAAAAAAAAAAAAAAAAGGCAAAGGCTTCGTGGACTGAATAAGCGTGAATGGTGTGGATCCACCTTTGACCACTCCTACCTAAAGACACCCCTATTCTCGTTTTTATTATCTCTCTAGCCAAACACACCAGATCGCCCGGCGCACGGGTGCTTATATATATTTTAAAAATTATAAATCATTCCACCCCCCCCCCCTTTTTTTTGTTCTTTTTCCAATACCTTTTTTTTTTGGGCCAAACCTACGTTGTCTTCTTTGACATTAAATTTTTTCACAAGAAATCTAGGATCTCTAAACTTCGTCATGCTTTGCCTACGAAACCATAAGATACAGTATAGTTCATTTCCACAACCTTAAATATCATGTCAATTTCAGATAATTATACTTGAATTTTTTAAATTTAGAATTTTTTAGTGGCTTTAATTACTATTAAGATATCAAAAGTTTACTGATCATATCTGAAAATAATTTTTAATTTTTTACAAATTTAGTTATATTTTTATAATAACTTAAATTTTTATTTTTTTGAACTATTAATTATAATTTTCATAAAATTTTTAATTAAAAATTGGCTAAATCTAAATTATTAGCTGTATAATATTTTCTATTTATGTAAATTCATGCACTCCTTCAATCATTTCCTTAATGGGAGGATTTAGAAAAATATAGAGACAGAGAGGTATGGCTCCATGTAATTAAAGTTTTATCTTTTTTCTTGATTTTCTCTATCATAAGAAAAGATTCAAATCCCAAAGTTCCATTAAAAATTGAAAAAAGACAAATAAGGATCCACTCACCAAAACAAGTTCCATTCTCTCCTATTCTTTCCCATACTTCTTGATTCAAACTCAAGCTTTTTATTAAATTACATTTGCTAAAAACACTGCCAAAAACAATTCTCCTTTAAAACACATAATAAACAATAATTTCCTATAAAATTAAGATTTTCCCCCTTATATTTCTTAACTCTCTCTTTTGAAAATCTGTCATAAACCAATATTATTATAATATACTCTTTCTGGCATGAAGTATAAATAATTTCCAACCTTCTTACTTTTTTTTTTTTTTTATACACAAATTTTAGGAAAGGGGTTGGGTTCACCCACGATCCAAGGGTAGGGCGAAATCTCCATTCCTCCTAGGTGATACCGATGTTGGGTAGGGTGAGCCGTTTATTACCCTCAGGCGTTAACCTAGACACCTAGGAGGTAGGATGCCTCCCCCAGTGCGTTGACCAACTTCAAGATCGAACCCTCCCTTTAGTGAGAGTGTCCGACGCTCTTACTTAAATGAACAAAGAATTATATATTAACTTATTGAACATGTCTTAGATTGAAAAAAAAGATCAACTTTATTGTAAATATGCCTACCTTATCTCCTATTTCTCGATTATACCACTAATAAATAGAGTTAAAATTTAAAAATGACAATTAATAACTCTTTGGGGTGAATTAGAGATCAACGATTTCTTTTTGAAAACGACTTACGTTTTCAAAGGGAGGGGAGATTAACCCATATGAGAAAATTATCTGAGAATAAGTTTCAGCTTTTAAACGCTGTGAAGCTTTTCACAGAATACTTTTTTATTTTTATTTTTTTAATCTATTCTTTTTAAAGAAAATTGAATGAAAATATGAAATATTAAAGCAATAATTAAAGAAATGTGGACTTACGAGAGTAAGCTTTGAGAGGTGTTCATGAGATGGAATTCCGCCATTATTACAGACCTCCTTGACCTCTGCTCTAACCTTGTCCTGCCACGTTGGGTTGCAAGCGAGCAGCATCACCGTCCACGTCAGCAACAACGACGTTGTCTCGTGGCCGGCGAAGAAGAACGTCTTACATTCATCCTTAATCAGCTGCAGATTCAAGTTAGACCCATTATTATTCCCTCTCTTCGTCGTCGTCTTCGTCTTCTTCTCCTTCGTCATCATCATCTCATTTAACAGTATCCCCAACAAATCATTCCCAAACGAATTCGTTCTTCCGATCTCTACACAGTCCTTCCTACTCTCTATTATCTCCATCAACAACCTATCCACCTTTGTCTTCATCGCCTTCGTCTCTCTGTTATACTTGCTCGGAAAATACCTGCAAAAAAAAAAAATTTAAAAAAATAAATAAAAGGTGTCATTTCATTTCAGTTTTCTTTCATGGGGTTACTGGAAAAGTCCGGAATTTTGGAGATTCAACGGCAGAGGCGGCGTCGTACCGGCTTCCGGGAAACCAGAGGTGGCGACTTGCTTGAGCGCAATGGGCCTGGAGATTAGTGAGAAGTTGGAATAATTGCTTTCCTTTCTCGTAACTCGTACCAAACTCGGTTTTTGAGATTATATCGGCAGCGAGTTGAGTCATATAGTCACTTATCTCTATTTCTCTGTGCCCTGATTCGAATGCATTTCTCAGTGACTGAAGCATCTCCTTAGTGCATTCTACCATATTCCCAGCATACTCCTGCTTTAGCACCAACCATTTGTGATCAAATCACAGAGTAATATCGCCGTTTTCACATAAATTCCAAAAGAAAAAAGAAAGAAAAAAAGGAAAAAAGAAAAAAGAAGACAGAGCACACTGAACAGAGTGAATCAGTATCTATACCTTAAGTCTTTCTCCTGTGAATGCAGGGGAAACGATGTGACGTTGATGGTACCATTGTTCTCCATTCGCCATTAACAAACCTTCTCCAATGAAATGTTTCGATCCTTGTCTTTGTTGCCAGGACCTGCCCGAAACAGAGTTGTATTTGGCCAAGAACTCCTTGATCAGCTCTGTTTCCATCAAACACAACCTCGGTTCTATGCCGTTCCAGTACAAAAACCTCTGTCCTGTTATGAATCAAGCAGTCAAAAAGTGTTAAACTTGACAGATACATATGCATCAGAAGAATCAAAAGAAGAAGAAAAAGAGAGGGTGGTTAACCAACGTAGAGTTGGTTTAGCAATTTATGGACCCACTAGATTTCTCTGGACCTCTTGTGTTTTGGGAGTTGCAGCCACTAGACCCGAAGCGAATAACAGATGATAATATCAAAAGAAAAAAAGAGAGAGAGGGTGGTTTGGTTTGATACCGTATTTGGGGTACCAGGCCGCGAAATGCGGGACGAGACGGCCGACAATGTCGTGGCTGATGAATTTCATGGGTTCAGAGGTGGCGGACGAGTGAAGAGAGAGCATTTCGGAGATGTTGCCGGTGAGGATGCGGCGTTTAGGGCCACGCACGCCTTGCTTCTCCATGATGCGTTGAATACGCATTGGTGCGACAAAATAGCACAACAGAGTATCATACGCAACTCTGAGAAACATAGTCACAAGTATCACTAAAAGAGTTATCATGACGGTCATCATAACCATGGTGGGATCTGAATTTTGAGCCTCTGGAATCGGTAAATAAGAGAGAGAGAGAGAGAGAGAGAGAGAGAGAGAGATAGAGAGAGAGTTATGGTTATGGAGGAATTTGATGGTGGAATGAACCATGAAAGGACGATAGCTTTGGTTTATATATATAGGCAGAGAGGGGAAGAAAACGCAGTTCTAAACGAAAACAGAAAGCGAGGAATAGGAAATTTGGTAACCAGGGGTCCAGGAGTTTGGCCGTCTACTATGCAAATCCACTGCAGTGAACCGTCTACTGCTCTTTTTTACACTAAATTTGCACTATATGCGGTGTGTATACCGCATGTGGTATGTTTTTTTAAAAAAATTTACACTGTCCAGATCTTCATCCGACGGCTCAGATGAGAAAGATGATGGAAGAGGATGAGAAGAGAAGAGGATGGGAGTCAGATCCAAATTCTATACAGTTAAGTTAATTTAATTTGTATCCGTCGGATGGTTGATTCAATCAAGATCAATGAAACTGGACATGAAGGTGGAAAATCTATTATTCTTATTAAGGAAGTGTGTTTCATGTTGTAGGAGATTTGAGCATGTGTTTGAGCCATTGAAGTGATCCAACAGTCAAGGATCCACAATACACAAGTAGTGGAGATTATGATAATTAATCTGCTTGGAAGGCCACGTGGTTTTCATGAATTAGGGATCTCGGGAAAAGGGATGTTGTTTATTTTGGAAATTAAAAGGAAACTCAATTAAAGTCAAATACAAAATCTTAATTCTAGGGATGGACAATACAACGTATTTCAAAGACAGTCAAATTCATGAGTTTACTTATAGGTGTGGAAAAGGTTATGCTAGGTTAGGTGTTACTTAAATAGGTTTGAGCCTACAATAAAGATTTAAGGGTTTAGGAGTAAAAATACACATATATTTTATCCTCGGGAGGGCTAAGCACCATATGCTTTTTTGGGAGCAAAAATACATATATAGTTACATTTTAGGAGCAAAAGTCACACCACCGTTAAAATCTAGCCTGTTGTAAATATGACTTTTTCTGTTGTAAATGACCAAATTTTAAATTTTGTTGTAAATACAACACTTCCTGTTGTAAATCTAGCATTTTTCTGTTGTAAATGATCTTTCTATGTTCGAAATCCATGTGTTTAAATGTTGTTGTAAATATGACATTTTCTGTTATAAATATGGTCAGATTTTAAATTTTGCTGTAAATACAACACTTCTTGTTGTAAATATAGTTTTTTTATTTTTTTGTAAATGACATTTCTATGTTCAAAATCTAGGTGTTTGAATGTTGTTGTAAATATGACATTTTCTGTTGTAAATATAACATTTTCTATTGCAAATGCACCGTTAAGTTAGATTTTAATGGTGGTGTGATTTTTGCTTCTAAAATGTAACCACATGTGTATTTTTGCACCCAAAAAAAACATATGGTGCTGGGCACTGAGGGTAAAGCACATGTGTATTTTTGCTCCTTTACCCAAGATTTAAAGTCTGAACATGGACTTGAACTTTTATGTAGGCTCCTTTTTATGTCTAGGCCTTTAAAAGGCCTGACAAAGTCGTTTGAAGCATGTTTAAAAGGCTACTTAAAATATAGGCCTTTAAAACTCATGTCTCTGAAAGATAGAATATCACCTAAGAGAGGGTGAATTGGGTGATTTACTAAATTGGCTAAACTAGACTTTATGTAGACTAGGCCGTAAGCCTCTATTAGAGGCCTGACCTATTTCTATCCTTGTTTACGCATACTCGTGACTTAAACTTTTTCGATTGTGAATTCCAATTATGATTTCTTACGAGTTTTTTTTTTTATTAATAAATGGCTATTAAAAATATCTAATTAAAAAATTAGAATATAAAATGACAACAATTTAATTGGTTTAAATATATTTCAAGCCTTCAAAAAAATCAAATCCATCAACGTTCACATTTCACCGTAATGAAGAAATTTTCAGGAAATTCATATATGAAGTCACAAAATATGATTAAATCCAAAAAGTTAACAAATGTAAAAGTAATTTTAAGCATTTTTTGAGTTAGAAACACAAAAGCCTATTATCAAAAAAACAAAAACTCAGTTAGTGAACTCATAAGTTTAATCAAATTTGCAACTAGCATGAGTTTAAGAGTAAGTCGATAGACTGATACACATTTGTAAGCTACAAATATAAAAACTATAAATTTGGTAACTGAACTCACAAGTTTTTCGGGCAAAAAAAAAAAACTCACAAGTTTGACTATAACGAGTATATCAACATCCTATATTAAAGGCAATTAATATCAGCAATTGATGTCCTTCATTAAATGGATTCTTTTATACATTCATTCAAAAATATTGGTTGGCCAAAAAAAGAAGAAATCATACAAAAGTTTTTAAGGAAAGTTGTTGTGGGTCTTATATATAGGGGAAAGAAACGTCTCGATTTATCTCTTTTAAACTCCAATCTATTTTAGTGCTTCTAAAATTAAATCAAGTTTTAATGGTTGAAGAATACTGGGTAAAAAATGTTATTATAACATTAAATATCATAAACATAATATTTTTACATTGTATTAATTCTTAAGACTGTCAAATTCACAAATATAAATGTTCTAACGATTCTCTCTTTTGTCCGATGTTATTTGTTGTGCAAAGCTAATGGATCAGTATGTAATGTAATTCCGTTGCGTGTGGGTGTAATCGACCATTCCGTCATATCACAGTTACGCCCTAAAAACCTTCATTATGCTTAGTCATATATTCATCAATGGGACCAATCCTTATCGGTTTTATTTCACTTTCTTATTTGTCATACTATTCTCCCGTTAATTAATAGATGCATTAACCAACTTAAATTGTCTATTATCAAATATTAAGGCTAATTAGTAAATAACAAATATTTAAAGGTCATACCTATTTGTGAATATTTGTGAATCAGTAAAGGTCATACCACTCTCGTCCTATTTATAAGTCTAGTTTGACAAAAAAATTTGATTCTATTTATAAGTCCGTTTTGACCAAATAAATAAGATTGTGACAATTTTGCCTATATTAATGATGATGAGAAAGATTGGCTAGCTATGTTAGGAAGAGAAAAAGATGTGAGAGATTTGACAATAAATTTTAAAAGGTACCCATTCATAAATGAGGGTAAAGTTGGAAATTTGCTCTATAATCATTGAGATACCTAACTTTCCTTGGTATGTGAGATTTGGTCAAACTGGACTTATAAATAGGACCAGAATGGTACCTATTTTTGAATGACATTATTATAACACTGTTATTTTGGCTCAAGAGGCAATACAACATTATTTAAGGGCTTGTATGGTACGAGGGGAGGGGAGGTAAAGGGAGGTAAAAAATTCTAGAGTTAGATTAGAGAGAGAGAAGTGGGGTTAATTAAAAGTTTTTAATCAATTTTTCTTAATATATTATCTCACATGATCTCTTTATTAAAATTTTGTAATCCTACTTTTCTAATTTCTGAAATTCAACTCGTAAAAATTTTCATTCTTCTCCCCTCATCTCCAAATTCTTCATACCAAACAGACCCTAAAGTCATGCATTGTCCATAAATCAGGTGACTAGTCACAATGAGGTCAACAAAATTGAATCAAGGTGGGTCATCCTTGTTAGATCCAAACTCTTCCATAAGGATATATATATCGGCTTTAAACTTCTCATGTTGCATGAAAAGAAGAAGATTCCTACACACACATGAAATGAAATGGTGAGACCCACATCTTTTTTTTTAAAGATGTGGGTCCCACCATTTCATGTGTGTGTGACATGAGAATACACTTCTCCTACAACATGAGAAGTGTATTTCCGTATATGTATGTCTGTATGTGACAAAACTCAAGTTATCGCTTCTTAAAACTTGAGTTATTCCTTGTTTTGAGTGAAAGTGGAAGTTAAACAAGAGTTCTTGCATCTTTCTACTAGTAAGTCGTATAACTCGAGTTATTCTCTTCAAAACGCGAGTTCCAATCTATTAGCTCATCTTAGGTTTCTCAAAACTTGGGGCTAATCCCTCAATAACTAAAGTCAAATTCTTCGATGAATTGTTCTTATTACTTAAGACTCTCAGTTCACTTCATGTTCTTATCATTTGTCACATGAAGACTTGAAGTTAATTATTCCCTCGTAACTCGAGTTGGTCTGTGTTCTTCTCTTGATCTTCATAACTTGTAGGTATCCTTCTTGTCACTCAAATTATTATGTCCCTCCAATTTTCTTTTTCTTTTTTTTTTTCGTTACAATTAAAAGTTTAGGTAAGTTAAGTCCGGGGCTCACCAAGGCCAGAGCATGTATCTGGATTCGAAGAGTGCTTACAAAGGTACTTATAAATTGTCCATGCCATATTGTCATTGTTGTCATTACCTATATATATATTAACCTGATATTACGTACCTTATAGAGATTTCAAGATACGTTGTCAGTATACATGGAGAACTCAAGTCACCATCCTCCAATGAAACTCGAGTTATGCCACTCTGAACTCTTAACAACGTTTCGAAATTTCTTGAATAATCTCTAATCTCACCATTAGTTGTTTGAATCCATTAATTTCCTAAATACACCTTAGTGTCTATTAACATATAAAAACAAAAGAAAACACATTTTACATGCGATGCAACAACATTTTAATCTCAGCAGATTGATTACACAAGAAAGTTATTTTTTTGTCGGGATTTTCTTATTATTTTATTGAGTGTAAAGGGGAATATTTATTGCGAGATTGCAATAGAATTTTGTACTGAGGTGCTAAGAGCACATTTAATTTTGGGAGTATAATGGAACTCTTAGAAGGTATTTTGAGGACTTGATGCGTAGGTTAGTCAGGTCTCGTGGTTTAGATCAAACCAATATAAACTTGTCGTGTGATACCACTCCTATTGAACCTCACATTTATACTTGTGATTTACTCTTTCTCTATCTCTTTTATTATCTTGGTTATTTGATTTTTAAATTTTGTTAACTTCTTGTTATCACCAATTTACCCCCTCTTAGTGAGTTTTGCAGTAACAATTCCAAACCTATCCCTATGTCATTTTGTTCAAGAAAAGCTGGCCAGTGTCATTTTTCAGGATGAGGCATGGAATAAGGTTGTCCCAGTCCTATCCTATTCCGTGAACACCCCCAATTGCAGCGTAGAATAAAGTTTGACCGAGTTTTTTGCACTCGGCGATCTATGGAAGGAGATAGAAAGAATGGATCATATAGAAATGGGATGTTTGTGGCTCACTACTCTTGTGTGCTTGATGGTGATGGCTTTTATTAAGCAAATAAAAGCAAATAAAAGGATAGAAGGAAGTCATCCAAAATGTTCAAGTGTTCTTTAAAAAATTTACAGCTCAACTAATATATACGGGATTTATAGGTAACAGTGTTTTTCACACCAGCTGTACTGTAAATTAAAATAGTGAGATAAATTATATTTTTCCCCTAGTAAGTCATCCTTAAGAAATTTACAAGTTTTAGTGTGGGAAAAAAACAGTCTCTAACAAATACACTAAGTTATACATTTTTTGAGAATTTGTATATCTCAAAAGGTGAGTTGTAAATTGTGTATGAAGATTTATAAATATTACTCCCTCCGGTCCTAATTATAAGAGCACTTTTATAGTACAAATTGCACTTCAAACATGTTTTTATAATTAAGACTGGAGATAGTACTTTTTACAAGTGATTTACATATCGTAAAGAGTGGTACATCTAAAACTAAATATTATAAATAGAATATACTTACATCCAGAGAGCTATTCCTATTTGAAGCCGCCAATGAATTGTTTTCATAACATAACACGGTTGATTGTGGCAAGACCAAAGTCCCATCTCGGTGGTTTTTTTTGGGGGTCTTACAATATAAAAGGGAAGCCCCCCTCCCTTTTCTCTTATCCCATCAATTGCCTTCTCATTCTATAAGACATTTTGTATTTTCTCCTCTCTTGTAGTATTTCTCTCTATTAGTATTTCACTTGTAAATTATTTGGAATGAAATTAGATTATGGTATTTCTTTTATTGTCGTCTTATTTATTATTTATTAGCTGTTATTATAGTAGTTGTGATTTATTATATTATTAAATTACATTTAGAAATTTTGTTTTCCAATATTGTAAGTTTTTAGTATAATTGGTTATGGTCTATATAACCCCGCTTCCACAACAATTGGTATCAGAGCCAAGATTTTGTTTGAGTATGCTCTATGGTTGCAGCATAGTTTGAACTTCCACATCAGAAAAGAATTACTTTGGACTTTTGTGTTGGCAGCTATTAAATAGTATCTGGAGCATAAATGACGGACAAAAAGAATGAAGAATCCGCATGAAATGTCAACAATTCGTCGTTGGTTTCTTCGCTTTTGACAAGAATTGTGTCCAATGTGAAGTTTACAGTTGAAATTTTTGACGGATTGAGACATTTTGGGATGTGGCAAAGTGAAGTTCTTGATGTCCTTTTGCAACAAGGACTAGACTTTGCTATTGAAGAAAAGAAACCAGACAGCGTGGGGGATGAAGATTGGTGGATCATCAATTTTGTGGTACCATTCGATTCTACATTTCAACAGCACAAAGGAAATTTGTGCATGTAGACTATGGAAGGCACTAGAGGAAAAATTCTTGAAGAAAGTAGTTAGAATACACTCCATATGAAGAAAAGACTATTTCACTTCACTTATGTTCTTGTATCACAATAAATGATTGTATCACCAACTTCAATAAGTTGGTAAGAAATTTGCAAAATATGGATGTGATCTTTGAAGATAAAGATCTAGCCTTGATGTTGTTGGGATTACTTCCCAATGAGTACGAGCACCTAGAGACTACTCTACTTCACGACAAAGAGGAAGTATCTCTCAGAGAATTTTGTTCTTCCTTATACATCTATGAACAAAGAAAAAGAGAAAAACAAAAAGGTAGAGAAGCAAAGGCATTAGTCATGAGGGGACGTACTAAAAATCAGATGAGATCGAGGAAAGGGCGATCCAAATAGAGGTTTAGACCTAGTAAAGATGAATGTGCTTTTTGTCCAGAAAAAGGCCACTGGATGAAGGATTGTCCAAAGTTGAAAAATAAAGCCAAACCTAACAATGAGAAGGCTATTATGGACTCATATATAGCTAACTGTGATGGTGAAAATTTAGATTTCTCGCTATCTATAATGGTGTCGTCAAAATCGTCGGACATATGGTTGTTGGACTCAACTTGTAGCCATCATATGTGTCCTAACTGAGACTGGTTCACTGATTTTCAAGAAGAAGGATATGGAGTTGTCCACACAACAGATAACACTTCTCTTACTGCATATGGCATTAGTTCAATTCAATTAAGGATCCATGATGGATTGATTAGAACATTAAAAGATGTTCATTATGTACCGAATTTGAAGAAAAATCTCATTTATGTGGGAACTCTAGATTCAAAAGGGTTCAAAATCACTACAGAAAGTGGAGTAAAGAAAATATTTTCTGGTGCACTGGTGGTAATGAAGGTTATTTGGAAGAACAATAACACATACCACTATCAGGGTAGTACAATTATTGGGATATTAGCAGTGACATCTAGTGATTGGGATATTGGCACATGCGCTCGGGAGATGCTGGGGGGAAATCCTTGAAAGCTCTATCAGATCAAGGATTGTAATAGGATTAAAGCATTGCATTTTAGAGTTTTGTGAGCATTGTGTAAAGGGGAAACAGAGAAGGTTGAATTTTGGTACAACTATCCATAATACAGAGGTATTTTGGATCATGTTCACTTTGATGTTGGGTTCATTCCAAAACGGCCTTCATTGGGAGGAAAACGTTATTTTGTAACCTTTATTGACGATATCTCTTGAAGATTTGGGTGTATACGATGAAGACTAAAGATGAACTGTCGAGAAATTTTCTCAAATGGAAGGCGATGATAGAAACACAAACAGGCAAGAGGATCAAATGTCTTTGTATAGATAAAAGAGGATAATAAATGAATGATCCTTTTCAAAATAGTTGTGAGGATGATGGCATTGTTAGACACTTCACCATTAGAAATACACCACAACAAAATGGAGTGGTAAAACACATAAATTGGACTTTGTTGGAGAAGGTTTGATGTATGTTGTCCAATGTTGGCTTGGTAAAAGATTTAAGGATGAGGCAATAGCATATGTGTCTCACCTTATTAATCATATACCATTTATTGCTATTGGTGGTAAGACAATGTTGGAACGATGGTATGGAAAGCCTGTTACAGATTATGATTCTTTGCATGTATTTGGCTCAACTGCATACTATCATGTCAAAGAGTCAAAATTGGATCCAAGAGGAAAGAAAGCTATCGTTTATGGTGTTCAGAGACAAATAAATTATATTCAATGGGGATGTTACTTTTGATGAATTTGCTATGGTGAGAAAAGTAGCATCTGAAGATGCTAAACAAACTAATGGTGTTTTAAAGCAGGTGGAGTTTGAAGGAAAATTGATTTTCCCAGTACATGAAACAAACAGGGAAACAAAAGAAGATTTTCTTGTAGAAGAAGAGCAAGTTGAGAGGGAGATTTAAACTCATGAACCTCAACAACAACATGAATCAATAGCGACCAGAAAGACAAAATGAGCAATAATAAATCCTACTCATTTCATGGATATGGTGGCTTGTGCAACTTCAATTATAGTTGATGAAATTCTTTCAACTTATAATTGAACTGTCTAGAGCTGAGAAAAGGATAAGTGGAGGAATGCCATTAATGAAGAAATGCAGTCCCTTCATTTGAATGGTATGTGGAAATTGGCCAAACTTTTGAAGGGTATAAGAAAGCACTTTTAATTGGTTGCAAATGGGTATATGCAAAGAAAGAAGGATTTCCTAACCAAGGTGATGTGCGCTACAAAGCAAGATTGGTAGCTAAAGACTATGCTGAGAAGGAGGGAATTGATTACAATGGGGTATTTTCTCCATTCATGAAACATTCCTCTATTCGAATTTTGTTGGTTTTGGTAATACAGTTAGATTTTGAACTAGTTCAGATGGATGTTAAAACTGCATTTTTAAATGATGACTTGGAAGAGGAAATCTACATGATTCAACTAGAAGAATTCAAAGTTGCTGGAGAGGAGAATATGGTGTGCAAAATTGAAAATCGTTATACAGATTGAAACAGTCTTCAAGACAACGGTATAAACGATTTGACAAGTTTATATTGCGACATAAGTATAGAAGAAGAAAATACGATCATTGTGCCTATTTGTGGAAGGTTGAAGATGGATCCTTTATATATCTCCTTTTATATGTTGATAGCTTCGAATAATTAAGCAGAAATTGAGATGCTAAAGGTTCAACTAAAAAAGGAGTTAGAGATGAAGGATTTAGGTGAGGCAAAGAAAATTCTTGGCATGGAGATAACAAGAGATAGATAGTAAAAGAAACTCTTTTTACCTCAAAAGGAGTATTTGAAGAGGGTGCTAGATCAATTTGGTATGAATGATAAAATGAAGTCGGTTAGCATTTTGCTTGCCCGTCATTTTAAGCTTAACGCCGACATGTCGCAAAAAGATGAAAATGTTTGAGAATATATATCAAGAGTACCACACGCAAATGTTGTTGGTAGCTTGATGTATGCAATGGTTTGTACAATACCTTTCATTTAACAAGCTGTTGGAGTTTTGAGTAGGTATATGCATGATCCAGGAAAGGAATATTGGCAAGCTATCAAATAAATTCTACGGTATATTTGTAATATTGTAGATGTTGGATTGTTCTTTAAGCAGGAAGATGATCAATGTTTAGTTGGGTATTGTGATTCAGATTTTGCAGGTGATTTGGACAAACAAAATCAACTGCTGGTTATGTGTTTACTCTTGCTAACACACCAGTTAGTTGGAAGTCTACTTTACAATTAGTAGTTGCTTTGTCTACAACAGAGGCAGAGTACATAGCAATTACAAATGCTATGAAGGAGGCAATTTGCTTCAAGGATTGCTTGGAGAGCTTGGTATTCGACAAGAAAGCATCATAGTATTTTGTAATAGCCAGAGCGCTATTCAATTAGCAAAGAACCAAGTTTATCAAGCAAGGACGAAGCATATTGATGTTCGATATCACTTTATATGAGAAATTTTAAAAGAAGGTGGAGTCATGATCCAGAAGATACGTACAAGTGAAAATCTTGCTGATATGCCAACAAAAGTAGTGACTTTTGTCAAATTTCAACTTTGTTTGGATCTAATCAACGTTGTTGAACATTGAATATTGAAGAAGGTACAACCATAATTTGTAATTTGGAGGAATTGAGAATATGAGAATCTTGCCAAGGTGAAGATTTGTTGATTGTGGCAATACCAAAGTCCCACATTGGTGGGTTTTTTAGATGGGGGCTCTTACAACATAAAAGGGAAGCCCCTCCCTTTTCTCTCATCCCATCAACTGTCTTCTCATTCTATAAGGCATTTTGTACTTCCTCATCTCTTGGAGTATTTTACTTGTAAATTATTTTGAGTGAAATTAGATTCTGGTATTTCTCTTATTGTCATCTTATATATTTATTATTCATTAGCTATTATTAGATATAGTAGTTGTGATTTAATATATTATTAAATTAGGTCTAGAAACTTTATTTTCTAGTATGGTGATTTTTTTTATAATCAGTTACACTCTATATATATCTCACTTCCACAACAAACACTTGCAACGATGAAAGACAGTGAAAATAGAAAACAATGAATCGACATCATAATTTTAGTCTGATTAATCACATCTTTCAACTATAATCTTAATCAAAGATACATGCATGGTTTTTTTATTATGATTTGCATCAATAATATTAAAAGTTCTTCGATGGAGTTTTTCTATTCCACATAGAAGAGTGTGTTCTGCCGTCATTTGCACCCAATCACAGAAACTTGCCACTTACCACCCGTACACACACTCAGAGAGAGAGCGAGAGATGCACTCAGGAAAATTCATTTTCCTTTTCTAGCAGATTTCTCAGTGTCAGAACTCTCAGAATCAGATTGATTATTTAAGTTCTGACGTTATAGGCATAAAAACTTCAAAAAAATATTAGTGCCGTTGTCAGTTGTCAGTTATCAGTTAAGAGAACAGACTGGAAAGGAATACGTTACAAATATCTACTCGTTCTTCTCATGTCAGCAACTCATCATCAGAGTACTCTAGAAAAGAGTTGAGCCCTTAGATCTGCTAACTCGGGTCGTTTGAATTAAACTAATAGTGAATTTGTGTTCAAACTTTAATATGCAGCTGCGATAATTACTAATGAGATTCTTTGTTATAGGCTTATTCCAGTGAAAAGAAGTTTTATTTCATAATAAATATTTCTTAATTGATTATAGTATTTTCCAAGAAGATACGAAGTCCATCCTCATCAGCAGAATCAAACCTCAGTAGCACCCCATTATTTTTAATTTATTAACATAAGAAGAAGATATGTAAGATTGTCAGTAACACGATAATAACTATTAATTCAATATATATGTGTGCGCTGTACAGTGTATCGTTTCTCACCTGGCAAGAGGCATAAAAGCCAAAAAAGAAGTGAAAAGTGTAAATTAGACAGCAAAAGTTAGAATACACGTCATCCAAATTCATATTTATTTGAGTTGAGTGACAAATATAAATTTAATTACTGCATGCAACACTTTTCTTAATAGGCTAGAATTTAGTGGATCACGTAAAGAACAGCAATTTCTACTCTTTTCTATTCCTTTACAAACTCAACTTGCATGCAAGCTTTAAGTTTAATATAATCAATAATATAACCATTACCACCATTAATATAAAATTTAGAATGCTCAATATTTTTTTTTAAAAAAAAAAAAATCATATTTTCAACAAATTAATTATGAATAATAAGAATAGCTACATGTAAAAGTATGTCTAGTGTTACGTTGTTTCTTCCAGAGTGTGATGCAAATACAGTATATCTAAACCCGAGCTAGTTTCTGCATATATATATATATGTATAGGGGTGCTAATTGATATGATTATTAAAGATATATTTAGAAACTATTACTGATTTACTGTGTAAATTTCGGTTTGTCTTATTGGAAGAGGATTTTTGTGCCGGCCTACTACATCTAAGAAACGACTAGGATTCTTCAGTGAATATATTATGTAGCCGTCTAAACTAGCTATTAACTAGCTAGCTCTGCACTTTATATAACTAAACCGACGTTGACTCAAACAAAACAAGCAGCAATGAAGATTCAATATTATTTATTATTTTAATTTGAAATATTTGTGATGAAGAAAAATATTTCGAATATAAAAAGAGTGATTATTATTATTTTAACTTGAAATATTTATGTTTATTTACTTCACACCAATGTTATTAAGACCAGACCGGACCGGCCGGTTTGGGTCGCAATCCGGCCAACCGGTCCAGTCCAGTAGGTTGGACCAGTTCAGCCTTTCTTAAATTAAAAATTTAAACTAATTTATTATCCAATTTTATTCAGAATTTCATATAAATAATTTTGGAATCTTCACTTTCTCATCCATCTAGCCCTGGGTTAGTTTTGGCTTGACTCCGATCTGACCCAATGACTTTTGACCCTATACCTCAATCGGTTTAGTCACCGGTCTAGGTTTAATAGCCTTGCCTCATGCACACTCATTTTGCCTTACGATTATGGGAAAACTAGAAGGATATTAGAATATATTAATGATTAATGGTAACAAAGAAGATTAGTTATATATATTGAACATCTCCAGCTCTTAAATAATCTTACATTGTCTTTTCATATTGGCTTCATTAATTATTGAACAAAATTGAATGTACATATTGCATTTTTTATTCCCCAAATAGAAATTTAATTTTGTTTTGTTTTTGTTGCATATAGAACTTACATTTGTTTCAATTTCAGTTGTCCTTTTCTTTTAAAATATTGCGAATTTCTTATATTTCACTTAGTAAAAATTATTAAAATAAATATACTTGATGTAACATGTCAAAGAAATTAATGATAAAAAAAATCATTTTTAAAGAAAAATAAATAACATATGAGAAGAATAGTAATAAATAGATATGTCATGCGAGCTCAGATGGTACTTGCTTATACATGTGGATAGTGGTCTAAAATTTTAAGGTAAAATATAAAAGAAACAGTGTAAAACTTAATTTAACTTTTGAATTAGGTGATTCTAGTAGCTTAATTAGAGGAAGTCTCTCGATGCATTGATTTTTCTTTTGTATTTAAATATTCATATCGATAAATTAAAATGTCCAATCCTCCAGAAGTTCCCAGATAAACAATATATACATCTCAAAGCATCAAAACCATTTGGTTTTAAAAAGAAAAATGCTTTTGAGAAGGACAGAATTATGCCCCTACCTAATATGAACAAACTACTAGATAGTAAGATGGAATTTCTTGTTCGGCCAAGAAATTGCAAATGGAATAATACTTGAGCTGAATTTGAATTAAAATTTTTTGGAAGATCAAATTAAATTGAAGATAATGCAGCCACGTTTGTGTGTAATTGTGCACAAGTGTGAATTTGAAAATTCTGGAGGGGGCAAGAATATTAAAGGACTTGGGATTTTAATTGATTGAAATTAAAGCTAGCTATATATTGTAGGAATCAAAGACTGAGTAGTAAAGTAAACTGTGATTTTCTTTTGGCCATCCCTTTCCGCCAATAGACTATGTTTTAAGATAACGGTGAAGTCCTTTTGGACTCTGTTTGCCTTTGAGTGTGTGTGAGTGTGAAATTGACTAATTAAATTAATCAAATATTAAACACTATAAAATACAAACAGTGGGTAGTTATCTAGAAAAAATAGAAATCTTTTTGGCTTTCTGATCTGTATATGCATTGTTTCGGTTTCAGATGTCCATGCCCTTTTTTATTCTTTCTTTGTCTAGAGAAATATGCCTCTGCAGTAAATTATTGTTGATCATTCAGTATACTAATTAATTAAGTCTCCTTTGGTACAAGAGAATCCTCTTATCAGCAAATATATTTGTGTTTGGTGTGGCGGAAAGTTAAATTTTGGTAGTGATTGAAGAAATTAATGCACAATATCAATCTGATGGAATCATGATTTCACGACTAACCCAGGCCAATGAAATTTTGTTACTTTGTGTATAAAATTTAAATATGGGCTTCATGTGTGATTGAAATTTAAGAAATAAGTTGTATAGTTTAAAATTGAACAACATAACTTTTAAATAACAACTTTGCCCCACTAAAAGAAAAAAAAAAAACAATTTTACCGCCAATTGTAACATAAGTGCTTCTTTTGGGGCTCCATTACCCTCACGTCCAGAGGACCTGAGGTATTTTAACTTTATAAGACATTTTTCATTCTCTTTTCTAGTTAATATAGGACTTCACAATCTAGACTTTTATGAGTCCAGTGTCCTCATTAGCACATCGACTCAGCACATTGACTCGATATTGTAAATTTTGAGATCCTAAAGCAGACAATGTTAGGAGAGAGGCATTGGAATATTACATTAAAAATCTTATAGCCTAGTGACATGAGAACCTTTTATTATTAAGTGGAAGGTTATGAGTTAAATCTTGATTTTCTAACACCCATACAACCAATGTGGATACATCTATATAGAAAGTATTGGACTTTCCACGCTAGCTTTACAAATGGTCTTGTTCTACACACGGTTTTCCCTAGATGCCAAATTTTGTTTTAATTGGACTAAAAAAAAAGGTTCCAGTACGGCCAATTAATTTTTTCTTTCATGTTCCCAATTCCAATGCCCTTAAAGATCCTTTCAACCAGTGGCGGAACCAGAAAAGAATTTTAGCCCGGGCCAAAAAATAAATATATTGAACTACTCTCTTTAGTTCTTATTATAAAGCACCAACTAACATGTATATTTGGTTCTTTTTATAAGGCATTTGCTTGTTTCCAAATTGCATTAAATATTTTTCCCATGTATACCCACAATTATAAAGGTAGTGAGTGAAAGTAATAATTAATAAAAATTAATTATTACTCTTTTTTTTGAGAAAAAAAAGAGAGTAATAATTAATATAATATTAGAGTTTAGTGTAATTAATAGGGATAATAGTGAAAAATACTTAAATTTTAGGATAAATTTAATGACTTTAATTGTTTTTATTGACTTGTGAAAATTGTTAGTTGGTTTCTTAAATAATGATCAAAGGGAGTATTTACTAAATAGTATCAAATAACCTTGAAAATACAAATAAATAATAACCGATAATTATAAATCAAAACAATATATAAGATAATACTGACCTTTTCGATATCTTAAACAAGAATTTTACTTTCCTCTCATAGCCCAATGAGTAATTAAACAAACATTATCCTTACGAGAGAAGATAAAAATTAGTTGGGGCCAAATTTGTGGCCAAATAAAATATCATATAATAAATACATACATATACTAACGTATTTTATAAGATCAGTCGGGGCCAAGGCCCCAGCTGGCCATAAAGGCGTTCCGCCAATGCTTTCAACATATAGAAAAAGCACCCAAGGACATCTCTAATGGAAAGCATCATTAGTTATTAATTATTAAATTACAAAAGAAATTCAAGTGTTGATTATTCTACCAATGACAGAATATTTCAGTTAAAGTGAAAGATCACGATAGATATTGGTAAACTTTAGCCAAAAAACGACTTCTGATATATATATATATATATTTAAAGAGTAAATACTCTTTCTGGTCCCTGAAAAAAAAACTCGATCCCCATTTTGGTCCCTAACAAAAAAAAAAAGTCATTTTTAGTTCATAAAAATGACGAATAAGGGTCGATTGGTTGACATTTTGATCCCTCACAAATTTCCAAAATGTCATTTTTAGTCCCTAAAAAAGGACAAATAAGGGTCGATTTTTTTTAAGGGACCAAAATGGGGTCAGTGTTTTTTGTCAGGGACTAGAAAAGGTATTTACTCTAAGATAAATAATTTTCCGCATTTGCAGAATATAAGACATAGAGTACGAACTTTGAAGAGAGAATATCTGACTCTTAATATAAAAATATAGAAAGGAATTAACTTTAAACTTTTGAAAGGCCTTTCATTTGAAACAGAACATAGAGCATGGAGAAGAGTCAACCTTGAAGAATTCTCTCATAAAAAAAGCATTCCAACCATCACATGCATGCACACCACAGTTTTTCAAAAGCTATTATTTAACCTGGACTAATTTGAATAGTCAGATTTGATCATATCAGGGTAAGTTTCAACAACAATGATACGATTTCTCTTCATACAGTTATATACTTATATATAAGATTCAAACTAAAGATCTTACTTAAGTAAAAAAGGTTAAGATTAAATATATAATCCTTCTGATCTCAAGTATAAATATTTTCTAGCTAATTCAAACATAACAATAAAACAATTAAAAGCATTAAATTATCTAGGAAATCAAGTGATTCTTGATACCCTTATTAAAAATTTTAAATTATAACATAATATATTTATTTTTATTCTCTATATTTGGAACTCCATACTTAACAGTTTTCATGAAATTGTTAAATATAAATAGGCAGAATTATGGGAAAGAAATATATAATGGTTATTTAAAACAACCGTTAAGTATATGACCACCGTGATATATATAAGTTTGGTTTTTTTGAAAAAAAGAAAACACATCATTTACTTGATTGTTGTGTCTAAAAAATCATTACATATGTTCTATCAATATATAACGGTTATGTATCAAACACCGTGAAACATATATATTTGAGGATTTATAAAAATAAACCATCAAATATATGGCTTTAAAATCCCTTTTTGAAACTTATTCTTGCGATTTCAGAATTCTCACAATTTCTCCGTGCACTCATCTAACAACTCTGACCACTCTTTTTCGGCATCCCCACCATTTTTCCCTCTTTATTGTTGCAGAAATCGTGAATCTTCTCCTTCCCGTGTTAGTGCCTATCTATGAAGGCGTTCGTGTCTTGTTCTTGGTTTGGTGTTCTTTGAACCTTGCAAGTTTCGCATGAATCGCATAAAGGTTAGCAATTTCTGCCCTTAACTAGAGTTAATAATACGAAATTGATGATCTATGCTTGTTGGATGGGTTCTGGGTTTAGGGTTCTTTGAAATTGAAGATTTGAGTTCAAAACTGAGTAGGAAATGGTTGATATTGAGTTTAAACATGGTCATCTGTGATGCTATGAAATACTTCTATCATTTTGTTTCTTAGAGGAAGTCATTTTGTTTTGCTTGAGTTCGAAACTGCTGGAGCTTACTTTGCTTCTGTGGCAGCACTACCGTCAAGTGTAGAGACTATCACATTTTGGTCGAGACTTGTGCAATCTTGAATGCATTGATCTTGAATTTGAATCTCCGTGTTTTTACTAATTAAAAATTCTAAACAAGACATTTGATTACTGGAAAATGGGATTTTCTATTGTCAGTTGCTACATTTTGTTGCGTTTATGGTTGAAAATCTGAGTTAAGCATCCCACTATTAGAAAAGAATAAAATAAAAGAATTTGACTTGCCTGCCATTGAACTTGCTTATTGAAACATGACTTTTTTATGACATTAGTTTTTCTGGAAATTTTCCTTGTCTTTTTGGATTGTTGTTGTCAACTACATTTTTATTTATTCTATTTGTTACAGGTAAATATGTTGGCATCTTAAATACTAAGACTCCTAAGCCCTCTGCCGCCCGCCACCTCCGCCAACCCCTCTAATGCGTTGCAGGATGTTGACACACTACTTATAGAACAAGAGGAGATGTTGATACACTACTTATAGAACAAGAGGACAGAGCACTGAGGAAGTGCCTGTTAGTGCCAACATTTAACCTAAGAGGGGGTGAATTGAATGATATTAAAAAATTTAAATTGAAAGTGATTAACAGTTAAATCAAAATGTAAGAGAAAGAGAAATATATACCAGCGAAGTATACACATGGGATTATATTGGTTCGACCACAATTTCTTGACCTACATCCAGACCATAGAGCATCTATGGCATTTTCACTATTCTTCTAAGATTCCATGGGTTCTTGGAACCACAATACAAAGAATGATCCTCAAAAAGACTCACTCCCCTTACATGTAATTCTACAACCACACTCAAGGTCCTACTACCTTAAGATTTTATGTAATACCCGGATAATTATTTATCGTAAATATTATATTTTGATAAATAATACCTATTGGAAATAGGTGAATATGTGGTCTCAAATTTTATAGTGTATTTTTATCCCGGAGTGGGTTATCTCCGAAGTTATTTCCGTAACCGACGAGGTTTATCCTAAAATGACTAAAAGGCTAGTAAAGACCCCTAATTGGACTAGAATTCTTGTTGATCCAAATACTTCTCAAGAGGATACATAAACTCAAAGATTACCTCAAAAACTGTTTAAGATTAATAGGTATATTCGATTAAAACACTGAGCAGGGGAATTTATCGCTAGGAGGAAAATCCCTAAAGGATAAGATGACATAAGATGATGTCATTTTTGGAAGAGAGAGGGAAGGGGGAGGTCGGCCATGAGCATTGGAGGGTGAGGATGACGCCTTAAATGAAACCCTAGATCCTAAGGCCAATATTGAAGATGAGAAAGTTGGAAAGAATTACAAGATTTGCCATAAATTTCTCTATAAATAGCCCTCTCTTCATTTGAAAATTCTCACATCAATTGCAAGAGCAATTTCGAAAATCCTAGAGGGTAGAGAGAAGGAGGAGCTTTGGAGAAAAAGGGTAGCAAAGTTCTGGGTAAGTTTTTTGGTCCTTAGCTTTTAGATTCTAGTCTTTAGTTTAGTAGTTTTAGTAGAAATGTTAGTTAGATCTAGGAAGTAGGGAATGAAATTCCTATTGTTGTTTTTAAGCCTCATTGCATTGAAAGATGCTTGACGAGGTAAAAACATGGTAGGGATTGAGTTTCTGAAAAATTGGGAGTCAGAGTAGCGAAGCTCTGGCGAAATTTTATCGGGTAGCGATTTCCTAAATTAAGGGGTAAAATAGTCATTTATGACTAAAATATCTGTTAGGATATTGTTTATTAATTAAATACGATCTTATCCTTATAGGATATCTGCGATCACGTTTCGATCGTCAGACGTACCGTATTTCGTCAACGAAGGTACGTTCGCGTACTAGTAACACTAACTCTGATGTTTATTATATGCGTATATGTGTTATGTGTATTATATGTGGTAGATGATAGCTCTGCTGTGTGTTTTTGTACTGTTGATATGTTTACGCTTGCTAAGGGACACACATCTGTTAGGGGGCTTATGTGCTATTGGATACGTTTGCTGAGGGCCACACATCTGCCAGGGGGGCTTATGTGCTATTGGGATACGTTTGCTGAGGGCCACACATCTGCCAGGGGGCTTATTTTCTATTGGGATACACTTTTTGTACATTTGGTTGTGTGCTCATATACTGTTAATATTGTGAATATCTGTAACCTATATATTGTGTATATAAGCATGAGGTTAACCGTTACCTGAGGTCCGGTACGCGTTGGACCTCAGCTCTTAACATAGCTTCAGGGTTAGGAGGACCGAGGATAAAGGCAAGCAGCACGCTTAGAGACCCGGCTGAAGACTTTCTTTTGTTATGTATTTACTTTTACGTTAGACACTCGGATTAATGTACCGCTACTGAGATTAGCCAGACATACTACAGTTGGCCTTTTAAATATATGTATCAGTTACTCTCTTACTCCAATGCTCTACTCTGATGATACAAAAAAAATTATTCTGCTTTTGAAAATGGGATGTTACATTTTACAGAGTTGAATACGTTTGATAAAGACTCTTTCATAGAGTAAATAAATAATTACTAAAGAGAAAAATGAATATAAGAAGATATTATAGAGAACGAACTGACCAATTAATGAAAAGAAGATTTGTCATTGGCTTAGGGTCTGTTTTGCATAGCTTCAGAAGCTAAAAAAGGTCCAATGACAACCCAGTGAAAGTGGAAGCCCAATTATTGGGTGTTTGGGATAGCTTCATACTTGATGGGCTTCAAGGTTTGAAGCTACTTTTTTTGTGAAGCCATACCTCCTTGCTTCTGATCCCATCACCAACAACCTACATCTCCTTTTTGCTGACAATGATCGTTGCACCCCCCAAAAAATAGTCTTGCTTCTCTCCTCTTCAATTCATCCGCTAGTCCTTCATTCATTTTATTTTTTGCTAAGTTTTTCTTCATTCAAATCTGGGCATAACTTGGGGCTCTGCTCTTGGTCTGTCGAAATTGGTAAAATGAATGTCAAATTTATGCTCTGCTCTTGGAAAAATGTGAGAAGAGAATGGAAGATGAACAAGTTGTAGGGGATAAGTTTATTTAAGCATTTCATTGTGTTGTAATTTTTCTAATGGTGATTTTACTATTTTATTTAGCAAATTTATATTTATTTTAAATTTTTATCCCAAATTATCACATTTTATACAATATATATGATTCATGCCATTTTCAGTCATTTTCCATCTCAACTATTTTTTCAAAAGCTATACCAAACAAGTGACCATAGGAAAATTAAAAAGCCACTTATGCCACCACTATCTCAAACACAAATCACATCAGGAAAAGTCCAGCAGAAACAAAGTCCATCAGGAAAAGTCCTTCAGATGCAAAAGCCACTTCTATTGAATGCTTGGCTATTTATAGGCAGTCGTCATTAATAACAGTTGTGAGTGTAACATCCCAATTTTTTATTCAAGAACTAAGTAATATTTACGAGAAATTAATTTATGAAAGTTAAAATTTACCATGTAATTACTCTATGAATATATATATATATAATGATATATTATATGACATAATATTATGAAATATAATATATTGATACCTATATTAAAAAGGGAGGGGATTATAAATATATACCCCACACCACACCAACAACAGTCACGACCCATACACCTGATGGCGCGAGAAGAGTGTGAGAGAGAAGGAGAGTTGTGAGAAGTTATGGTGGAAATGATTTAGTGTCAATAGGAAGAAAGTATTGATAAGAATAAGCTTGGATAGAGGTAACCCAGATTACTCTTTTATATACTTGTCAATTACACACACACACACACACACACATACATGTATTATGTATGTACATACATTATGTATGTATGTGTGTGTGTGTGTGTGTTAACTTGTTTTGGGAATTAATGTTCCTAGGGAGGACTTGATATAGAGTTGTATATTTGACTAAAATTAATTAATGAGATGAGAAACTATTAAAGCATGCTTGTTGTATATTATAACTCATGGTTATGTATTTTGGAAACCATTTAAGCATGCTTATGTGTTATGATGAAAATGTCGTTTATTATAAATGATTTTAAAATAACACTGTATGTTTTAGATGATGTTATTTGTTATCTTAAAGATGATTGAAGATTGATTATTTGACAAATCCTATTTGGAACTATACTCGTGATTTGAAACTTGTATATATATGTCAATATTGTGATTGTTTGTCATTGATTTATATGAATGGTGGTACATTTGTGATGGGTTGGAGTGAGGAGGAATATGTATGATGAGATCTCTTTATACCATTACTCGGTGCACAGTGTATGGTACTTACCATGGCCCCTTCTTCCATGTTTTCCTTTGGCCAGGATTGGAGTTGGAGACATATGACACCTCCTTAGTTGCGTTCAAGGAAGGGAGCCATAGTCCAAACTTAAACGCAATACTTTGTCCGTGTGTATCGTAAGATTTGGTAAGCTTGGGACTATCCAATTAAATGGATAAGTTTCTGTTGGACTATGTGTTAGCCCATGGTTCCAATCAGCAGTATAAGGATGAATGGTAATATAAGGAAGGCATATTGCATATTTTATAATCATGTAATGTATATATTATGTGATATCTCTAGTGAAAAATGTTTGGAAAATGAATTATGATGTTTGGAACTCTTTTTGGGAGGGAGTTTTGGTAACCGAGTCGAGAACCAATTTGTGAAAAGTTTTGTGTAAAGTATAATATAAATATATTTATTATGAGATGAACTATATTCTTGAACCTTATGTTCTCAATCTTTGTTTGCATGTATATTTCTGAATAACCAACGGTTACAGAGATCTTTGGATCTTATGGCTACTATTTTTTAGGAGATTAGTAGGGAGTAAGGGAAGACACCTATGGAGTGAGTCTTGAAGGCTCTTTCATACTTCTAGAGCTCATGTTATGTCATTTGTATTTGTCATGATTCTAATTAAGACTTCCTCATTTTATTAACTTTGAAATAATTTTGGAAATTTATTCTGACACTGTAAATATGAGTTTTTGCTAAACAAAATTTTGTATTTTGATGATGAGCATCCTGATTGAAAATATTTCAAATACTTTTTGTTAAGTATTTGATTGTTGAAAATTGGGGAGTTACATTTTTGGTATCAGAGCCTAGTTTCGATTTTGGGACCTATGGGTTATGGGCCCATGGTTACCAAGTAACTCTTAAGGCACGTACTTATGTCTCAAGTTGTGGCCTCGAGTCCTTAGGGAGCCTTTTGGGTGAAGTATGTGTTACTTTCCAAGGAACAAATCCTCTAGAGGAGAGAACAATACATGCCCCAGTAGGGGCCGGCGTCACTCGGAGTGACAGTTGTGGCTAGAAACCGGTTATTCCTGAGGGTGGTGGGTCTTTACATAAAAAAGGTGCTTTTTTATGTAACGACCCACTCCAAAGGTGCTGACCCCCACTCCAACGGTAGGTAGGTATTGTCTCCTCCAATAGAGGATTTGTCTCTTCAGAAGCAATAACTTCACCCAAGAGCAGCTCCCCAAGGACTTGAGGCCAAGACCTGAGGCATAAGTACATGCCTTAAGAGTCACTGGGTAACCATGGGCCTATAATCCACAGGTCCCAAGATTGAAACCTTGCTTTGATACAAAAAATGTAACACTCCAATTTTCAACAATCAAATACTTAACAAAAAGTATTTGAAATATTTCCAATTAAGATGTTCATAATCTAAATCATCAAAATACAAAATTTTGTGCTGGGAAAACTCATATTTACAGTGTTAAAATAAATTTTCAAAGTTAATTAAATGCGGAAGCCATAATTATGATCATAATAAGTACAAATAACATAACATAAGCTCTAGGAGTATGAAAAAGCCTTCAAGACTCACTCCATAGGTGCCTTCCCTTGCTCCCTACTAATCACTTGAAAAAAAGAGTAACCATAAGATCCAAAGATCTCTATAGCCATTGGTTATTCAGCAATATATATGCAAACCAAGATCGAGAACATACGATTCAAGAATACAGCTACCAAGTGACTCTTAAGGCAGGTACTTATGCCTCAAGTCGTGGCCTCGAGTCCTTGGGGAGGCGCTCTTGGGTGAAGTTGTTGCTTCCCAAGAGACAAATCCTCTAGAGTAGGGGACAATACTTGCCTACTGTTGGAGTAGGGGCCAGCACTGTTGGAGCAATCCATTACAGTAAGCATTCAAATTTTCCATCAGAGACAGATTGGAGCCATTGAAGGATTTTAATGTTTGGTCGCTTTCGTCTTCGCTTCAATAAAGACTTCAGGCACAATCCCTTTAGTTTGCTCTGTTTTCTGCTTTGCATTTAATGCTCTGAAAAAAAATTTACTTTTATTTCTTTGGGAGTAAATCCGTGCTTTAATTATCTGAAACTTATACATAAACATGATTAGAAGTATTGAGAACATGAATAAGTAATAATTAAGCTTAAACAAATGTTTATCGTGAGTTTCAAATTTATCGAGATGTTGATTTTCAAAAGAAGGTGAATTGGTACTCAAGTGTCATTCAAGATCACTCGAGTAAGCACTTATCACTTGAGTGTTTTGTAGTCTAACTCGAGTGTCAGATGAACTTGGAGTTATGGTAGTGAAGTGTTCAAAGATTGTATCACTCGATTGTTCAAAACGTGACTCGAGTGATCTTCTGTTTGTTTGAAAGGAGTTTCATCAATACCAGTGACTCGAGTGAGTATTTGGATCACTTGCACGCATTTGCAAGTGATCTTGGATCACTCGAGTAATTCTCAGGATCACTCATGTAATATCTTGAATTTTGGGCCTACAGACTTGAGAATAAGCTTGTATCAGGCAGACGACTATAACCAGTTCAGGAAGGGTGATATTAAATTTTGTAAACATTGTATGGAATCTTCATGAAGTCCATAGTAAATGATTTTTATTCTCTAACATGAATAATTAATGTAAGAGAAGGATAAGGAATTGTTTAATGAAGCTTGGTCAAATAAATTTGGTCATGGACAATCAAAAAGCTTGTGAAAGAAGCTATGCTAAAAGAAATATTTTGATGGCATTTTGGTCAATTGCTATGAGGGACACATGTGCATGCAATTAATATGAAAATATGACTCAAAAGCTTCTTTAATAAGCCTCAAATTCGTGCAAAACAAGGAGGAGAGAGAAAAGGCAACAAAACTTGCAAAATAAGCCAAGTTAAGAGGATATTTTGTAAGGGCACTTTGGTTATTTGATTTGGGGGATTTTTAAGTGCCTGCTTGACATATTTTAAGACATTTTGCACTCCCTTTTGCATGAGTATTTTGACCAAGAAGGAAAAGGGAAGAAACATAAGTGTATTCAAAAAGCAATGCAACATCTAGAAGGCAAGAAGCTTGCTTGAGAAGCCAATTTTAAATTTGAAAACAAATGAAGTCATGCTTATGTAAGCAACATGACATCATCATCATAAATGCAAGAGATCAAGAGTGTGCTTGAAGGCACCATTATCTTTCTAAACAAGCCACAATTTCGGTTATCAAGGAGAGGAGAGAAGACAAGACCAATGCCTTATGTAAGAAGCCACAAAATCATCTAGAAGGATTTGGAGAAAACTTAGAAGAAGAAAAAAAGACATAACTTGGCCATTGATAATTGAATATTATTTCACTTATTTGTATCTCTTGGTTAATAAATTTAGGAATAATTAATAAATAATGGGTTTTATTACTTATTTGGGCTTTTAATGGGATTTAATTTATTTTTACGATTAAATTCTAGATTTACAGTGCTTACTATTTTATCTATAACTTTTGATCTAGATATCCGATTAGCCTCATTCTTATTTATTTTTTAGATGATTCAGAGAGCTACAATTGTTATGAAGACTCAGAAGTCTGATTCGGACAAGAAGATGGACGAAATTGGACCTAAAGACAATCATGTTGTTCTGGATTTTAATTGGGCCCGAATTTTGTAATAAAAGACCAGTTATTATTAGAGGTTTCCATGTTGGGTCTATTTTGTAGCCCTAGCCTGTTTTGAAACCCTAGCCGTCATTCCCTTTTAGGTTAACTTTGTTGGATATGATTAGTTTTGATGATGTCTTATATAGATGCCATTATCCAGAGCAAAAAATTTGCATACTTTATTTATCTTCTACTTTGACTAATTCTTATATTTAATGTAGATGTGAAGTTTAATACAATGAAGAATGATCAAGAATGTAGATGTGAAAATCTGGTACTCGAGCAACATCGTTTTTCAGCACTCTGTTCGACTCTGTTTCACGTTTCACTCGGGCAATGTCTGGTAATTCGATGTATCTCCTAAACCAGAGATCCGATTGAGGTGAAACCAATTTTGTTTAAAACTAGACACCCAATTAATCAGTTTTACAAAAATGAAAGCCCAAAGTATTTCAGATGAGAGAGCTATGAATTTTACAAGTTCCCATATCAATCAACGTCACACTGCAGACCCTGCTTCAATATTTTGAGTGTATCTCACAAACGAAAAATCCAAATGAGCTAAAACTAGTGCCATTGGAAACTAGACTCAAATACCTTTTGCAAAACCATAAAAAGGATGAAAAACTAAGATCAATTGAAGGAGATATGATGTTTTTAAATTGATGGTCAGTTCAGGATATTGCAAAAAACACTGATCAAGAACAACCTCCATTCATCTGATGATAACGAACAAAAACAATGAGGTTGGAGCTAATTATTCTTGCAAAGGAAAGAAGACTTAAAGAGCTTTCTTAGCATGGGTAATTTTCCAAATTTGGAGCTATATCAAAGACGTTACGCTCACTGGAAATTGACTATTGTGCTATCAATATTCTTGTATCTTGAAAGTCTCTACATTCTAGAA
This sequence comes from Acacia pycnantha, assembly GCA_025563575.1. Lineage (NCBI taxonomy): Eukaryota > Viridiplantae > Streptophyta > Magnoliopsida > Fabales > Fabaceae > Acacia > Acacia pycnantha. The sequence continues at coordinate 1,634,998 of JAMWYP010000150.1, read as the reverse complement.
GTTGAACTTTGTACTGGAGAGTATTATGCTTATTCACGCATGATCAGAAGTCTCAAAGATAGAAGTTTGCTCGAGCAAGGCATTTTTTGTGCCTGAGCATGGTCGATCTAGAACGAAGAATGCTTTCTGTCAAGCTGCTACTCGAGTAGTAGGTAAGTAATGCTCGAGCATGATACTCGAGCAGAGGTAAATCTACAACTTGTAAGGGGGAGTGAATCCTAGTGAGAGGATTACTTTGAGTATGAAGTGTGTAATCAAGTGGGTGTATAGATTACATCTTGTAAGGGGGAGTGAATCTTAGTGAGAGAATTACTTCGAGTAAAGAGCGTGTAATCAAGTTGTATAGGCTTCTCTTGTGCTTGGATTAAACAAGAGGATAGTGGATTGAAAATCTCAAGTAGAGCTTGGGGACTGGACGTAGGTTAAGGATTGGGCCGAACCGGGATAAATCATAATTTTCATATTCTCTTCCCTGATCTCTTATATTTCCAGCATATATGTTTGAATGATGGACTTTCATTTTATAAATTATTACTATCATACAAACTGCTTTCAATAAGTTTCTAAAAGATTTTAAAAGTTCCTAAAGTTTAATTAGACACCTAATTCACCCCCCTCTTGGGTGATACCCAAGTCTAACAAACTTAAATGGCGGTTACAAACACATTCATTATTATGTTTTATGATATTTTTGGATTAAATTAGAAGCTTTTTATTTTGTCTGAGCTGTTTATCATGTTTATGACGTTCTTCATCTTCTTATTTTCATTTTGCGCAGCCATGCTTGGCAAAATCTCTCTGATCGGCCCATGGATTAAGGATTCCACTGTCTAGAAGACTCGTGCTTAATCGGTAACCATCTAACTCATTTCTACATTCTTTAATTGGATTCGATTTTTGGATTCATATTAGGTTTTTGATTAAAAACCCAAATCGATATTTCCCAAGGGCATAGCTCGAACTAGGTTAAAGTATTACTGAGTGATCGTATAGTGACACGCCATTGATTCAAACAAATTCTGGACATTGTTTAGTTGAGGGAATTGCTGGACAAACACAGAGATTTCAGTTTGTCCAAAGACGATCACGAGTTCGGTTATAAATATGCTTTTGTCCGAGGAAGGAAAATGGTGGAATTCAAAATCCTGGGATGATATTTTGTTTATCTGATTAATCTCGTTTTAGAATTTTAAGTGCATTCTATTTATGATTTAATTCTGTTTTATTCCTCAAACTGAAAACCCCCCTTTTCCATGATTGTTACTGTTAATTGGACCCACTGTAAGTTCCTCTGAGAAACGGTCCACGTTTCCTATACTACAAATCTTTGAATCCTGGTTATTTTGAGAGAGCCCGACAAATCTCTATCATCCATAAGAGAAGGACATTTGGACACTTTAATTAATGAAGTTTGAAGGCCCAAAACCCTCCCCCACAACCCCTAAAATTGTGGCCTAAGCATTAGCAAGAAAGAGGAGTAAAGAGCAAGCCAAGCTTTCTAGAAGCTAGTAGAGAAATCCAAGAGTAAAGAGACTTCTAGAGCAAGCTAAGTTGTCTTGGGGAGCAAGTAGGATTGGGAGAGTATTTGTAGGGTTTCATCCTTTCATTCTCCCATGCTAAAAATTTCGAACAAGAGAGAGAGAGGGAAAGAGAGGAAGAAGAAATCTTGGAAACCTAAGAGTTCTAAGAGCAAGAAGAAGATCAAGAACAAGGTAGGTAATGTTGGATCTTTTTCCAGCTTCTTCAATGTGACCCTAATAAACAACTCTCTCATCCTGTTTGGAGCTAGGAGCCTAGGCTGAAGAGAATTGGAGCACAAGGAGAACAATGTTTGAAGAAAGTTGAGTATCCAATAACAAGTAAGCTTCATCTTTGATCTCCTTGTATGAGATGGGTCTATTTGGTTGACAAATAGAATGAATAAAGGATTAAAGTTAAGATTGGTGGCCTAGAAAGAAAGATCAAGCATGATATAGGAAGAATATGTTGTTAAAATGAAAACTTGATATGTTGCTTGTAAATCATGATTTTTGGCCAGGCATGTGAACATGAGGATATGATTTGATTTTGATGATTTTAAAGTGTTTAGAATAAGATTTTGAATGAGGATGAGCTTAGATCATAATTTTGGAAACATTAATGTTAATTTCCAAACAATTGTAAATCTGTTAGTTTTAATCCCTGGATGGTAGCCACTTTTACGTTGCATTTTTGAAATGGTTATTGATGTCAAAAAGCCATGAAATTTTATGGGCATAAAGTAGACATCTCAAGCTTTAATTTGATAGGTAATTCATAATTTTTGGAATTAAACTCAAGGAGATATGAATTTTTGTAGACCCTTATTTTTGTAGTCAAAAACTGGACAGCAAGGGTATTTTGGTAAAATGGAAAAAAATGAGGATTTTATGGACACAGAAAGAAAGTATTTTTAGTCAAAATTAGACATATCAAGGGTGATATGACTTTTTGAATCACTCCAATTGGATTTGTCTACAATTAATTATGAATTTTCAAAGTTGGTCAAAGTTTCTGGAATTTTTCTGGATATGCATGAAAATGAAAGGAAAGTGACCAATGGTGAAATACTCTTTGCTAAAGGGATTTCATGGGTCCGACATGACTAAAGAGTCCTTGTTACAACTTAATTGATTAAGTAAATTATAAAGGAAAGTTGCACAAGTGATTAAGATTTGTTTATATTTATTTTACTTTAGGTCTATCATTCCTATTTAATCACTAGGAATTTGCTAACTTGTCGCTCAGCTATTTCTAGGTAGTTACCTTAACCTCATATATTTTGTATGTCTTTGTATGTTTGTTTTACCATCAATATGTATGCATTCGGTTTATTGTGAATTTCCAAGCGCTATGGAACCGAAATGTGTTGGGAGCATAGGGTTGTGTTGTGTGCCGTGCTCTACAGTCTGTGCTGTGTGCTATTAAAACTGCTAGTTCTGGATTGATTGTGTGTCTTATTGTATGCATGATATTGGATGCTATGTGGTATATGTTTATTTGTGGTTTTCCTATATGCATTGCATATACATCTTATATGAGATTAACAGTTACTCTGAGATTCAATTTTGAATCCCAAGCCATTATAAGTCTACAGACAGTTCCTTTAAGGTTGAGTAGGGAGTAAGAAATAAGAATGCAAAGAAGGATTGAGCTAAAGGGGTAGTTGTGGGTGGCTCAAGGAAATGATACCTAGATGATTCTCAGAATCTCCTCCATTCATTGAATCCTAGCAGATTGTTCTTGTTTGTAATCAAAGAGAATCTTGATGTTGTAGTTGATTCCTTCTATCATAGTCTTGATCTTATAATCTATCTTATAAACCAACGATTCATTGAACTACTCCATTATACTAAAGAAGGACTCATTGGATTTCTGGAAAGTCTCAGTAGCAGCCTATAATCCTTCATGGATGTATGACTGGATAGTAGCTCCAAGGAAGGAGATACAGATGGCGAACCTATTGAGGACTAAGCCTTATCTGCTTCACTCTCTTAGGCTTTGACTGTCTACTGGCTTCAATGAATGATATTTTCATCCTAGCTGAGTAAATTTTCCCAAATATCTCTGTCTTGATGGACTTCTCCCTTGGAATCAAGTACCATATATTTTTTAGATAGGGGATATAGGAGACAAATAGAATGGAAAGGAATAGTGGTGGTCACATTGAATTGAAATCTAAATTGGTGCATTTCCTCAATAATCTAGGCCGCAATGTTCCTTAGCTCTTTTCATATGAGAGAAGCTATCAATTAGAAATTCTTTCTAGCAAAGTGCGAGAAGTTCTTTCCCTTATTAACTATGCTTCGGGATTAAATATACCATAAGACTCTAAATAGGCCACTCATAGAACTGGGAGCAAATGTTAGACAACCCAACTCTTCACCTGGCTTCAATATTTGAAAGATCTTAGGTATGGAGAACTCATTGAAAGGACTAGTAGGGGCATTCTCAATCCCTAGGTAAGTATTGAACAGTTCAGCAGTCAGGCGAATCTTTTTACCTCTCATTGTTGAGTCTAGTACCTCCTCAATGATATTGTCATCCTTATCAAGTTTATCGGCTACCTTCATGTGAAGATAAAATACTTTGAGAATGGACGGGCAGTAGATACTCCTAATCCTCAACTAGGAGGCCTTTGGCCCAAATATAGAGACATATCGATATTACACTTAGAATTCAATTTGTCCAAATCGACACAAATAGAAGGGCAAAAAGATCTGTTACCATAGTTAGCTTCGAATGCGGCCTAATATGAGATCTATAGGTCCTCGGTAGTGAAGTCTGAAGGAGGAACAAGAGATTGGGCTTCTTCGACTATATGTGAAGGAGTTGGATTCAGTGACCTAAAGGTAGCCATGGTTGTCTGACTTGTAGTGGCCTCTTTTGAAAGGCCATATTTGTATTTGTGAGGAACCACTATCTAGCTCTGATGTGTATCTCTAATAGGCAGTGTTGAGTCTAGCCATAAGATTTTGGGCTTGAAGATCGGCCTCTTGAACTAGGACCTCCTTTTCTTTGTCTTTCCCATATATTAGTGGTTTTGGAGTGGGTGTAGTCACAAAAGGCTCCTATATCATTACTCATTTGGCCTTTAGACGAAGTTTGGAGGTTTGAACCTTACTATGATACTTCAGACTCTTTGAAGGTTTTGAAGGGTTTGATGCCTTCGTCTTCTTTGGAGGAGGAGGTGGAGATGAGTCTCTATGTATAAGTGGTCTCTTTGTCCTTGCCATTAACGGGAATGAACAATTCGTCGTGGTTGAAGGAGATAGAAGATGAAAAGCTGGAAGTAAGAGTATTAGGGCTATTTGACGAAAATAGTGAGTAAGCGAGAGAAAAAGTATAAGAAGAGGGAAATGCCAGTAAAGTGTCAAAATATGGTAGATGAAGAGTCTGTAGAAATTAAACGAATAGTAACAACTCAACAGTTACAAATTAGTAGTTGGAGAATTTGAAAGGTTGAGAGAATTTTGAAAGGGAATGTGGAAGGGGGTGACTTTGAAAGTAAGAAAGTGATAATCGAGTGAAGTTCTGATGTAATCTTTCTTTTCATAGGTTTGTACTTGAGTGGTGTTGAAAATTCTATATCACTCGAGTGGCTTAGGCATTACTCGAGTGATTTAGGTTGTCACTCAAGTGCCTGCTCAGATGCAACAAGTTATATATATAAGGCCTCACTTGAGTGATGCGTTAACGCATTCGAGTGCTAAACAAGAAAGGTACCTCACTCAAGTATGTAATGTGAACACTTGATCCCATTTGATAGTTAATGTTGTGTATCAATCGAGTAGCATCTTCTTACTCGAGTGAACCCTTGTTTTGGCGTTCTAGCTTCATTTTCATGTTTTATGTTTAGGTCCTTTTCTCTCAGCACTAGAATTCTTATGTAACTCACTCGAGTTCATTACTCAAGTGCCCCTTTTATTCACTCGAGTGGAGTCTGACCACTTAAAGTGATTTTCTAACTTTTCTTGTCAATACTTGAGTTGCATCTTTGTCACTCGAGTGATTTCTTATCACTTTCACAATCACTCAAGTTTCCTTACAAGTGATCCCTTCTTTGTTTGACTTTGTTTTTCAATGTAAGACATAAGGGATTATGCAAAAATAATTTCTAGGAACTCTGATGCTCAAGTTAGTAATTAAATCATCAAAACATGCTTAAAATTGATTATAATGAAAGAAATCACTCACAATTCATTGTGATTTACCATTCACAATTCTTTTCATATGTAGATAAATTGATCATTTGCTACCGATTTCGTGAATATATAAGCTAGCTGGAAGTGAGTGGGTATAAATATCACTTTCATATCTTTCTTTTGAACATAATCCTTAATGACGTGATGTCTCACACATATGCTTGGTTCTGGAGTGTTCGGTAGGATTCTTTTCCAAGCTTATTGTACTAGTGTTGTTCTAGTATATGGGAATTTCCTTCAGATAGATATCCAAATATTGAAGTTCTTGTTTCAGCCAAAGAACTTGAGTAGAACAACTTGAGGCCGCAAGGTATTTAGCTTCAGTCGATGATAGGGATACAATATTCTGCTTCTTATTGAACCACGATACAATAGAGCCATTGAGGAACAAACATTGTCTACTGGTACTCTTCCTATCAGTTTGTATCCTTCATGGTCTCAATCTAAATATGCAATAAGATATTCATTTCCTCCTTTGGGGTACCTTATCCCAAGTTCAGCTATGTCGACAAGATATCAAACAATCCTCTTTATAGTCTCAGCATGTGATTTGTAACGGCCTCCCCACCAAGAAAGGACCACTGTCTCTTGAGCCATCGCCTTGAATGCCTACATGGGTGCTGGCCTCCATTGAGGCAAGTATTTTTCTCCCTTTTAGAGGATTTTTCCATTGGGAATAAATTCCCAAGAGCACCTCCCCAAGGACTCAAGGCCACGACTTGAGGCATAAGTACATGGTTACCAAGTAACTCTTAAGGCATGTACTTATGCTTTAGGTTGTGGCCTCAACTCCTTAGGGAGGCACTCTGGGGAATTTATTCCCAAGGGACAAATCCTCTATAGGAAAGGACAATACCTGCCTTAGTGGAGGTCGACACCTACACAGGCATTCAGGGTGGTGGCTCTGGGGAAAGTGGTATATTCTAGGCATGGGATCCCAATAGGGAGGTCGTTACAAGATTCGTTAGTCATAGACTGATATCTTGCACACATCCCTAAACTAAATTGAGTATCTTGCCTACTAGTGTTAGATAAAGTAATAAACCAATCATTCCTCGATATTTGGTGATATTGAAGTCTGGTCCCTTTACATCAGCATCAAGCAGTGTTGTTGAACTCATTGGAGTGTCAACACCATTGGCATGATCCAAGCCATATTCCTTCTTGGCTCTGTTTCTATAGTCTTTTTGGGAACAGAAGGGGTTGCCTTATGACCTGAGATGGTCCTGGATCGATGAGCTGCTACTACGATGATGCTATAGCATTCCTTATTGGCTCCGATATATGGTCATCTAACGTGACAAATGATGGAGATTCTGTAGCATTGATACCCCTATCAAGTTGATGTGGCATTGGAGGCTGTTGTTGTTCTTCAAAGGAATACTCTGTAGTTTCTTTGCCTCTCTTTGTTTGACCAAATCCAGGATCAATGTCCTCGATTGGCCTTTCGGTTACTTTCATGGGTACCACATTCTTGCCGTTTTTGAGTTCTATGGCCTTTATCTGTTCCTTTACGTGAATCCTGGGAACTTTAGTTCCACTCGCCAGAGAGTCGGAGGGTTTGTTGTTAAGCGCAGTTGTGAGATGTCCAACTTGGGTCTCAAGGTTTCGAAGGTTTACTTGCTAGTTCTGAATGATTGCATCGTTCTTCACCATGTATTCCTTCACAAGATATGTCATAGAGTTCTGAGGGTCCGAGTCATTGCCTTGCTTATTGAGTAAACCTTGGTGGGTTTGATGGTCTATTTGAGTACGATGGGCCTGTTGACTTCCTGCCGCTTGTTGACCCAGGGAACTTCATGAGAAGTTGGGGATTTATCTTCATCCTAGGTTATATGTATTAGAATAAGGGTTGTTGGTGTTACTGCCCCTGTTGAAATTGTTAACATAGTTGACTAATTCAGGGTTGGCAGAGCACTGAGAGTAGGAGTGCTCTTCACCATAGTACACATAAGCTACCTAGGCTGGCTACATTAGCGTGTCGTTAGGAGGGAGGGTCAGTCCTTTAACCATTTGGTTAGGGATGACACTTGGGCTGTAAGGGCATTCATAGTATCTAATTCGTGTATTCCAAAGAACGATTACGGAGAGAGTTGCCCTGTCAGCTGGCCATTGATGGCTTTTCATTGCCATTCGTTATAACAGTTCATGAGCCTCTTCATAAGATTTCATCATAATGGAGCCGCCTGCAGAAGCATCCACAATTCAGCGTGTTTGTCCATCTAGTCCCTTGTAAAAGGTTTCCAACTGAATCCATTCAATCAATCCATATTATGGGCCCTTCCGGAGGAGGTCCTTAAATCGATCCCATGCTTCATATATTGATTCACTAGATCTCTGTCGAAAACTGGTGATATCCTCTCTGAGTTGAGCATCATTTGTTGGTGGGAAGAATTTGAGCAGGAATTTACTTCCCAGGTCATTCCAAGGGGTGATAGAGTTAGCAAGTAGTTTATTCAGCCATGTTCGAGCCTTATCCCGAAGAGAGAATTGGAATAGCTTAATTCGAAAGGCGTCGTGTGTGACTCCTGGAATGACGAATGAGTCATAGAATTCCATGAACGACTTGAGATGCAGATGAGGGTCTTCAGACGGGAGTCCTCCAAATTGCCCAGCTGAATTTAGCATTTGAATCATGACACCGTTAATCTCAAAGTGCCTTGTATTGAAGGTTGAGGAAGTGATGGCTGAATTAAGTTTGGTCAAATCTGGAATCCCAAAATTCATAATGGCTTTGTTCAGATCAGGATTTGGTGGTGGAGGAACCTGATTATCTCCATTTAAAACTTGTTGCTCCCTTCGACCCTGGTCATGATTAGCTGATATATTTTCCATGTCTGTGGGGTCACCGGTGTGACTTATTCGCTTCTGCCTCCTGCACCTTTGCTTCTAAGTGTGTTCGATCTCAGGATTGTAAGGCTCAAGATTTATAGAGGGTGAGTTGCGCATAAGCTACAGAATGTACCTGAAAATCTAAACAAAGAAGGGGTGAGCTTATTGTATAAAACACAACTGTGCAACAATAAACTTGTAATCATAAAAGGTATCTACAGTCCCGGGCAACGGTGCCAAAAACTTGTTGGTCAATTTCCTTGATGGCAAGTGAACCAGTCAAACAAGTAATAAAGAGTAAGTAGAGTATCATCCCACAGAGATCGAGATACTGATGGTGACACTGCTTTCAAAGATAGTTGTGTTTAAAAAGAAAGGAAAATTATAATTGGTTTGGGTGTTTTTGATTATAATTACTAAACAAAGAAATAAACAAATGATCGTAGTCGCAAGAAGATATCAGTTTGAAGATAGGTTGAGCTCGAATTTCATCCTAAGCATATTACTCCCCCAGTTTGCTTTAGCGCATTGCTATAGCAATTATGCTGCATAGCTTCCGCAATGCTACAGCATAGCCGCCTTCACAATGTTATCCAGTTAACTCACCACTATGCTATACAGAAGCTTTCGCGTCCTATATGTACAATCCTAGCTTTATTTCTCCCATATTCTTATGGCAATTTTCTAGTTCGGATTATCATTCCTAGTCAAGGTGTATGGCAATGAGCAGCAGACCCATTCTTGTAGCCTATAATGTTAGGTCAAACCTTGCACCAGCCTTCCCAGCAAACACTGTCTATCAGATGTCTAACCCCGACTTCCTTCCAGTAAGCTGAGGCCACTGATCTAGCCCTTAGCTTCCGCTAACCGACAAGAGATTAAAATATTGATAAACAAACTGAATTTATTTAATTAAATAACTAGCAAACTAGGTTCATTCTACACTCAAGAATTCATCCTCGCTGAGCCAAAGGAAATTTAGTTCATGACTAACAAGGGAATCACATAACAAATCACAACAAAATAGCCCATAGAAAAAGATAAACTAAAAATCAACAAAACAAAAGGGAAAGTTCACCGGAGGGGTCGACGACGTAGGAGGCGTTTGTCACGTAACGTCTCCTTGTCTTCTACTCTCCGTCTCACTACAGGGAAGGATTCTGGGTTTCTTCAAGAGCTTTTGCGGCTTGTAATTTCTCTCGCTCTTCTTTCGAGTCTAGCCGAATAAGAATATCTTTGACTCTCCAATGACTCGATAATCTTTAGGGTTGGCCGTCTTTTCCTTTTATAGTCAAGTTTCCTTGCGGCATACGTTATGCGAGTTGGACCTTTCTAAATTTTATTGATTGATTTTGTTGATACTGTGGGATTCTTCAAATCTTATCTTCGATGCTCTACATCTTCTAATTCAATACGTAAACAATTCAATCATCATCTAAACGTTCGTCTAATACCTTCACTTAATTTCCTGGAACAACCTTGAGGAAAAGTCATAACATAAGACGCATAGCACTACTTCACTTACAATGCTATAGCATTCTGGTTACGTTGTACTGTGGGTACATTAGGGCTTACTCGATGCTATAGCATGGTATCGGTTATGCTATGTGCTTTCACATTAAACCTCAAACTTATCTTTTCCTTATGCACATGTATAGTATAATTATGCAATTACCATGAATTATGTGAGATTCATCCTACCTTTCCCTACATGCGTGAATTATGACATATTTTCTCAGTTTAGACACATTTAAGTTCACATTCACCATACAAAATAGTCACACATTATAGGGAAAACATGGCATAAATAGTACTCATCAATATGGTCATTAAAAGGGTACCAAAGAAGAAGAACAATTTTTTCTTGGCGCTTTACTCCAACATTCTTGTTCATTAAATTGGAGGCTCATTTTTTTTCTTAGTTTTGTTCTCATTATGTTTAATGTACATAGGGGTTATTAGATGTTCATCATGCTAAATCCCTTCAAGGAAATGATTTAGTAATTTGATTAGGTTTATGGGGATGCAAACAATCGACCACAAATAGTCGAGGTTTTCAATAAGTAAGTTGATGAATTTAAATTTGGTATTTTAATTTTTTATTGTCTTGTTAGAGTTTATTATGAATTTGGTTCTTTAATTTCTTATTTGATATATCTTGTCAGAGTTGTTTACTATTATGCCACGGACAAAAGCCTCGGCTGCCCCTCGTTAAAAGGTAAAGGCATTGCATTTGCTTACAAATGATAAAAGTAGTGGTAATTCACCAATACTTACCATTTTGCGTTAGATTTGTTAGAGTTCATTTTTTGTGTTAGATTGATACATTTCATTTGTTTGTTTATAGTGTCCGCGCAACCAAATTAGAGCTCTTATTGTGGGTACTATGTCATGAAGGACATAGTCACCCACAATCCCAGCTCAATTGATAAAAAGGTGTGTGTGTGTGTGTGTATATGCATGCATTTGTGTTTAAGTTAAATTCAAAGTAAAGTCATATATATTTTAACATACTTTGTTTTTGCATGCAGTACTTTGAGGATAGTTATTCTGAGTAATATTTACCTGGACAAATTGAAGAAGTCATAAAAGAGCTAGCTATGGCAGTTTATCGTCATTATTGGATGGGAGCAAGTAACATTTTTTATCATCAATGGATGTTATAGAGTTGACTATGACAATTTTGGTTCCTGCTTTTCATTTATGTTTTGTTTTCTCTTTTGCTCTAACAATTTGCTTTTGGTTAATAATTTGGATTAGCTTTTGATTTCGTAATGTACAATTTTGTATATGTACTTTTTGATGACTTCATAGAATGGATATGTTTAATCGGTTTCTATAATGGATATGTAATTATATTGATTTTTGTAATGTACATATGTATGCAATATGCATATAGGGGCTTATCAAAAGTGAACCCCCAATTTTTTTTTTTTTAAAGAAAAAAACTTTTCACGCATACTTAACGGTTATTCGCCAATAATAGTCAAATATTATAAATATATAACATTTTTTCAAATAATCATCAAATAAACCCCTTCCTTGGTAACAAGTATTTTACCATTCACAATTTTAACCGTTAAGTATTGTATATAAATTTTTTTTCATGATTGTTATTCAACAACTGTTAAATATAGATAGATATATTTAACAGTCTTTGTCTTACAACCGTTAAATATAGTGTCCGGTACATCTTGGTTGTATTTGAAAAACCCATAAAATATAATCCCCAATATTTAACAGTTAAAAACCATTATATATAAATATTTTATGCTAGAATATTTAATGGTTAAAACCATTAAATATAGGTAAAAATAACCGTTGTGTAACATCCCATTTTCAAATGCAGTATAATTTTTTTTTTCATATATCAGAGTAGAGCATTGGAACAAAAAGAGTATTGAGTAAGTGATACAACATAATACAGTGGCGTAGCTCCCTGTTCATAATGAACATTACATTATCTGTTCAAATATTAGATGTTCTCGATCGATTCTTTACGCGTTCTTCACACGTGCTACTATTCAGCTTACGCTCATCTTCCGTCCGGGTGTCTCCGGACCCTGAAGCTATATAAGAGCTGAGGTCCAATGCCCATCGGACCTCAAGTAACGGTTAACCTCATGCTTAGATAAACAATACATGTACAACAGATATCTCTAGTATTACAGCATAGATCCATACAGTACATCGTATGATCAATTGATAACAACTACTCTAACATGTAAAGTTATCCCTGGTTTGGAACATCCGTGCTACGATGTACAGTCGTGTCCTTAGCGCTAGGAAACATAACGGTATTATTATGACTATAATCCGTGAAAAGCTGTATTTAGTGATCTAGATACGGTTCCCTAGTCATAGTGCATGTCCAGGACAGAGTCCCGTTCATGGCTTTATGAAATTATCCATAACATATATAAGGATATAAACATCAGTGTCATTGTTACAGTACGCGTCCGTACCTTCGTTGACGGTATTCTGGTATGTTTGACGGAAACGATACTTTTGACGGAAAACAGCGGGTTGACAGCGGTACGTCCGACAGCGGAACGACAGCGGTGCGACGGCGGTTCGTGATCAAAGATTTCCTATAGGAATAATACCACGTTTGTCAATATTTGACATCATAACAGGCATTTTAGGTACAAATTACCATTTTGCCCCTAGTTGCCTAATCGGCGGAATTTCACCAGAGCTTCGCTACTTTAACTCTAATCTTCCAAAATTTTGCCATATCTCCGACTCCAAAATTTAATTAATTATCCACTAATTGTTGATAATTTTCTTAATTAGAATAACTCATTACCTCACAACTTTTACACTGACATTAGTATTTTATGTCTCATGCATTATATTAAAATTCACGGGGGCATTTTGGTCATTATATTACTTTTTTAAATTTTCCCCCTTTATTTTTCCAAGGTTATATTTTATTAAATTACCAAAATTAGAGACAATATACTCCCTTAATTTTAATAATTATTTTATTGCCTCTAAGGATTTATCACAGTATTTTATAACTCTTAGTTCAATTAGGGCATTTTAGCACTTTATTTCTTCTAATTTTACCAGAAATTTCCCTAGAAATTATGATAAATCCCTTCCCATATTTGAGACCTCATATTTACCTATTGTCAATAGGTATAATTTTCCTAATTTTTATTATTTACCCTAAGTCAGTTTTTAGGGTATTACACGTTGAATATAGATAAATCTGTAGTAGTAGTGTTCACTACCCTCATTAATTAAATATGAGCATGTATGAAAGAACAATATTTAATACTCCTTAAAACTAACTATAAAATGTATTATAAAAGGGATCAAGAACACCTAAAAGATGCCGGATATATGAGACCAGAGGGAATGCATATAGCTTTTTATAGGCTTATATTCCAAAGTGAATTAAATAGTAAGAACTTTACTGCATGGAATCCAACCGAAAGCAAAACCAAAAGAAAAATCCTTTTATCTTAAGAACTAATCACGCTTTGATCGTTACGCTATAAAAAGAAAAAAAAAAAGGTGGTTTAGAATCCAATCCAAGAATTAATCCAAAACCTCTTTTTTAACCTATTTGGCTTGGAATATGTGTGTGTGTGTGTGTTCTAGTTTAATTCTAATTCCCTATATGGATCCTAAACGCATGCCCTAATTCACTGCGATGATTTGGCAAGTGGTTGCTCTAAAATTATTATCCGTGATTACTGTGAATTCTGTTTTGTTTGGATGTTAACTTCAGATAGTTATTATTATTATTATTATTGAAAAAGTAATAGGAAATTAATAAAGACAAGATCATTGTCTTTGTGTATACTTATTCTGAGTTGAAAAGTCAAGCTTCATAAAAATGTCATCGTTGGCGGAAAGCTAGAAAGGGCTTTGGTATAATAGAAAAAAAATATGGTAATCTATGATGAATAAAATGCATTAGTATTCTTGGCATAATTAAAGAGATCTTGTTGTGTTAATACTCATAATAAATAAGGGTTTAATGTTTCTACTTTTGCTACAGAAATATTTTTTCTGTGACTTACATAAAAGTGAGTGGGTCCCATTGTAAATAGAAGAAAGAGAAAATAATAGTGGGATCCACTCACTTTTATATGAGTGTGGTAGAAAAAAATATTTCTGCACCAAAAGCAGAAACATTAAACCCAATAAATAAATTGATATAATAATAGGGCGTACAATTAATAGGGCGTTAAACGGACATATTCCCACACATACGGGATTCAACATAAAACTGATATATTTAACAGCCTTTTTTTAAATAACATTTCAACTTAAAAATGAATTAGAGTTTACAAGGGGGGAAACAAAACTCATTGACTCTTTACAATTGTTTTTATAACTTCTATCGTGAATTGGGGTATTATGCAAAAATTTTAAAAAATAAATTGAGTAATAATCTATAACTTATTCAAATTTTTATATTGTATATAAGTATATAGATTACATTATATTAGTTTATATAAATTCTTAATGATGTTTAGAGGAGATAATGATTCTAAAGTTTTTAAAAAATTATAATCATGAAACATTTTAATGAGGTTTGAATATTTAAAAAAATGTGTAAAATATTGAAAAACAATTTAGTTATGAATGCTTGTATAGCACATGATGATGGATTAAGTAAAAATCACCAAGCAGATAGATTGTTTCCAATATTTGAACACTTGATTTCCAGGTCACATAGCAACAATTTTATTACTGCACCAAACTCACCCTCTCATTCAATAAGACATATAATTAGAAAATAAAAAATATGGAGTAAAGATGTAAATCATATCTAATACTCCCTTCTGTCCTAATTATAGGACAACATTTGGGAGTTTGTTTTGGTCCTAATTATAGAACAACATTCTAATTTTTGTCAATTTCTTCCTAAAATACCTCTATTGATATGAATGAGAGATTATATGAAATCAATAAGGTAGTTGAAGTGTAAAATTTATATAAGGGCATTTCAGGAAAACGAGTAAAATAAACCAATTTAACCTCTATTCTTAATCCCTTCAAAATCGATTAAATATGTCCTATAATTAGGACCGGAGGGAGTACAACAACAATAACCACCATAAAATATTTATTATAAAAAATTATGATACTAAGAGCAGAATAAAATGAAAAGTAACAAACAAGACAGGATAGATCCTGGACGTACATTATGTTAATGGCATATATGCTTGTACGGACAGGATGGGAAAATAATAGACATATGATAATGGAAATTGGGCCTACTTGAGCCTTTTTCGGGTTTTCGAATCTTTTATTTCACATGATTCACAGCGAAAGCCTTCAGTTTCAACTGCCCCCAATACTTGGAAAAAAATTGAAAAGAAAACACTTTTACTATTATTTGATTTGACTTTTTTCAGTATAAAGAAGCAATAAATTCATAAACTTTATTATCTTATAATTTATAGAAAAATGGTGAAAAGGTATTTGTTAGGAAATTTTATTTGTGAGGAAGAGCTTGTATGTTTTTATACATGGAAATTATCATTATTCACTAGAACTTCATGCATAGAAAGTATCAATACATAAATTTGAGTTCTGCTAATTAACTAATATAATTTTGAAATATGGATGTTTCACCAATTTTCTTATAAATTAATGACATGGTTATTAATTCATTTTTACATCACTTATTTTTTCTTTTGAATGAATATCTTTAATTTTTTTTTAAACATTTCATATTTATAAATGCATAGAATTATGAACTTATATATATGGGAAAAACACTTCTCATGTTGAAGGAGAAGTGTTTTCTCATGTCACACACATATGAAATGGTGGGATCCACACATATATATAATACTAATTATATGTATATGTGGGTCCCATCATTTCATGTGTGTGTAGGAATCTTCTTCTTCTCATGTAACATGAGAAGTATAAATCATATATATATATATATATATATATATATATATATATATATATATATATATATATATATATATATATATATATAAACTCTATTTGCTTGTCTTAATTAGATGTAATTTTTTAATTAAATCTTGTCTTGTGGATCTTTGTTAACAATAATAATTCATATTGATAAATTTGATCAAAATTTTGTCCTAAAAAATCATTTTCCTCTACAATATTTTTATTTTTTCATAACATTTAATAAATATTGAAAAAAAAACTATTCTAGCATGCATGCTATTAAAAAAAATTAAATATGAATTGAAAAATACACCTTTTAAAGTTTTATAAACAGATTAACATTAGGGAAAATCCCACAAAAATACCATTTGAAATTCAAAATGACATATAGGTGATTTTACAACAAAATGAGTTGTTAATCTCATTACTGTTTTTATTAACAAGATTTTGAAATTTAAATGGTATTTTTCTGTCTTTCTCCCTTAACTTATAGCCGAAATCTATTTTGCTGGCCATCCTTTTCTCAAGGAAGGAATACATGGATGGTAAACTTTACAACTTTCACGATTAGGAAATTAAAAATAATGAAGTGTTTAGCATGTCGAGGCATTGTGGCCCCTATGACACCTAGCTTCCTATTAAAATTTTTCTTAAGCACGAAGTTGTGAGTTCAAACTTCTATAGATATAAATAATAAGTGCAAGTTTGTAACAAAAAGAAAGGAAGTGTTTAGTGTCATTGGGTTTGAAGGCCTGACAATTTTATTTATTATTGTGTTTTTATTTAGTTGCAATTGGTGAATGATATACCATCCTGGTCTTGGAATTCTTGAGATGTTTGGAGTTGAAATCAAACTAATGGAGGAAAAGGAGTCAGATAGTGGGTTTTTAAAAGCAATGAGACTGAACTGAAGGACAATTTATCTGGAATTTCCTTATAATAACATATGAAGGATGAAGGACGAGGGATGCGTCCTTCATGGATAGCTGCCTGACGCCTAAACCAAATAACATTGAGCAGCACAATAATTCCCTTTATCATGAAGGTTTGGACAATTTTATATGAATTAAGAAATTTGCTTAAAATTAGTTAATTAAATTACTCTCAATCTAAGTAAAGGACTTTTAGGGAAAACAAAATTAGACAACTTTCAAAAAATCTTACGATAAGGACTATGAAAGATCACAGAGTGGATTTTGCAAGAAAGTATACTCACAAATAATCATATGTAAAAGCCACATCAATGGATATTCAGTCATCAAGTAGTATTAATTAATACTAAATATAAAAGCTACATGGAGTCATAGCATTGGAAAATATTGTATTGCATGCCTCTCTCTCTGTAACATCCCAATTTCGGAGCCAAATTTTTTTTTAAAACATCAGAGTAGAGCATCGGCGAAATAAAAACATTGAGTAACTGATTATAACAATAATGGTGGCGTATCTGCCTGTTCATAAAGATTAATACATTATCTGATTATGACTTTATATCTCATCTACCGATCATTACTCGGTCTTCACGTGGTCTTCATCTTCATGTGTGATGTCTCGCTTGCTTACTCTTACCCTCCGTCCATGGTCTCTCTCTCCGCACCTTGACGTGATGCTATAGTAAGAGCCGAGATCCAACGTTCATCGGATCTCGTGTAACGGTTAACCTCATGCTTATATAACAAGATATGATCAACGAGATATTTCTAAAAATACAACAATGATTCTTGATCATTTAATAACAACTACCCTACAAGCAAAGTTATCTGTCTGCACTTTAATTGTGTGCCGCGATGTACTGTCGTGTCCGTAGCGCTAGGAAAACATGACGGTATTATACTTCATATAACCCGTAAAGCTGTAAGTGATTATCTAAGTTTATTACCTTAGTCACTGTGCATGGCCCGCAATGAGTTCCACCCATGGCTTATGAAACTATCCATATCATATATAAGCGCACTATAAGCATCGAGTCGGTGTTACAAGATGTCGCGAACGTACCTTCGTTTGATGGTACTTCGGTACTTTTGACTAAATGACACGTTTACTTAAAAAGCAATAAACGTCCAACAATGGCACTTCGGACAGCGTAATGGCAAGAAATCGAGTTTTTGATGTCCTATAAGAGTAATATCACTTTTATTAGTGATTTGACAACATAATCGGCATTTTAGGTAAAAATTACCATTTTGCCCCTATACCCCTGATTGGCGGAATTTCGCCAGCACTTCGTTACTCTAGCAAATTTTCTTCCCGAAATTTCGCCAGAACTTCGACGCAATTATGATTCTCGAAAATAATGACTAAAATAGCCCTCCCATATGATACCCAATCATACTTGAAATTTAAAGGCTATTCTAACATTATAACCCCTACTTTTGAAAAACTGCGAAAGCTTCAACTTTTCTACGACTCGATCCCTACTATGTTTACACCTCTCGCATATTTTTCAACGCAAACAAGGCTTAAAACAAGGATAGGAATCTTGTCACCTACTTCCTAAATCTAACTAACAATTCTACTATCTACCGAACTAAAGACTAAAGACCGGAGGACTTACCCGTGAAGACTTCGAGAATTTTCCCCAGAGCTTCTCTCTCTTGTTTCTCCCTCTAGGCTCAGCCAAACAAGGGAAAATGGTGTGAGATTTTGTGAAGGAGGGGGGGTATTTATAGGATTTTGAAGGGACAAGGTGGGAATTTTAAAATTG
This sequence comes from Acacia pycnantha, assembly GCA_025563575.1. Classification (NCBI taxonomy): domain Eukaryota; kingdom Viridiplantae; phylum Streptophyta; class Magnoliopsida; order Fabales; family Fabaceae; genus Acacia; species Acacia pycnantha. The sequence goes on along the minus strand of JAMWYP010000150.1, from coordinate 1,616,341 downwards.
TTCACTTTATGCCCGGTCCACTAGATTTTCCCCGATCGGTCCCCGTTTCGCGTAATCTCGGAAACTCCCAAAATTCTAAATCCATAACTTTGAAGATCTTCTATTTCTCATAAAAATATCTAATTTAACTTAGATTTCGGTATCTTACTGTGGTTCCAACCGTCACCAAGTTCCTCGAAAACGTGTCCGTACGGTCCTAAGCATTTAAACGCATTTCTGGAAACATCATTTTCTTCAGAAAAGTTTAATGATTCCAAATATGTCCATATAAATTCAAACTCACATCTAGATATTGAGTTAGAATTTATTTTCTTTATATCCAAAAATATGTCTATATGCATTTTTCCCTATTTTGTTTTATTAGGAAAATGCACAAATGGCCTCAGAATTTACTTCCGGAAAAGCCTAACGGAAGATAAAAACCCACTGATCAATATTTTACCTTGACTTTGAAATTCCCATTCCTAGATCTCTAGATAGGATCAGTTTCCTAAATATTAATTTACTATTCATCCTTTTTAATTATATTATAAAATAATATAACTTTAATTAATTATATTATATAATAATAAAACTTACCAACTAAGTTTTTTTTTTATATTTATTTTTTAATTATTTAATTATTTAATTAATTAATTAATTAATTTTTTTTTTTTTACAAAATTTTCCTATTGGTCTATTCTTGTATTTAGGCCTAAAAATACCTAAACTCAATTATTTTTCACCAAAATTTCCAATTAATTGGTAAACATGTTTTTACTAATTTTAAACCTTTTTCCACTCATTTTTGAGCTTTACATAATTATTTCATAATTTCCTTTGCTTATGCTTAAATAATTAGCTAGAAATTACCTAATCACTTTATTATCATTAGTTGATAATTTTCTTAATTAGAATGTCCCATTACCTCATAATTATAACACCGACATTTCTGTTTCCATGTGTTCTCGCAAGATTTTAGAATTTGTGAGGGCATTATAGTCATTACAATACTTTTTGAATATCTTTGTTCAATTTCTCCAAGTTTGTAATTTATTAAATTACCCTAACTAGAGATAACATACTCTCTTTATTCAAATAATTATTTCACTTGTCTTTTAGGATTTTTCACAATTTTCCTAAATCATTTATGTCCCTTAGGGGCATTTTGATCATTTGGCACTTTGGCCCTTAAATTCTCTAATTTCCAAGAGATTTTTCCTTAGAAAATAAAATAATTATATCTTAACATTTGATACCCCATATTCACCTACTTTTTATAGGTATAATTTTACCAAATTATAATATAGATTTTTAGGGTATTACATTTCTTCCCCCCTTAAACAAAATTTCGTCTCGAAATTTGTACTTAAATATCTAAACTTTGTACTATCTAAACTTCGTCCTACTTGGTCTTTGGACTATCCGCGTCGGATCTTCACTTTGTCTGTTAGCAGCTCCCCTTGATGATCGAGAATTTGCCTCGGTTTGTCCATAAAGATCTTGTTACGTCGTATGGAAGTCTAAACAGGTTCGGGGATAAGGCTATCTAATAGCAACTTGTTTGTTTTTCAACAACTACTTCGAATGATTTCACGAAATGCGAACCACATGTTCGTCTTTGAGGTGTTCTTTTGACACCGGCATCTGGGGATGCACGATCATCTCATTCACCAAAAGATTCTCACGATCTTTTGTGACTTGTACAAACTATTAAGAGACGTGATCAATCATATCCCAACTATGAAAAATCTCTGCTCCGATAATTTTATCGAGCAATATAAGTGATTCACACTTTTACCCATTCAAGGCGTTAATCTGTGCCATCTTGATTGTAAGAAAACTTGGAAGTTTGGCTTCATCAGGCGCATTTATAGCTTCGCGGGGAATTTCCTTTAACAGGATTGCGCTCTCATCATACTCTAACAGCTTTCGATCTTAAAATCGTCATATGAGATATTGGTAAAAATCTCATTAGAGAGTACCCACTCGATAGTTTTATCCATCCGATTGCTACTTATTTTCTACATCGTAGCCTTTAGTAACTGTAACTAGCGAGAGTTCACTTGAATCTGCGGTACTATCCCGCTAGACCCAAAACTACACATTACGTTTACTACTTTCTCGGTTATTCTTATTCCAGAAAAGATCCTTCTTTGCCCAAAAGTAGTTTACAACATCGTTGTATCATGTAACATGACCCAGAAAATTTATTTCTGACAGCCAACACTCACATTTTATTAATCTAGTAAAGAGTCACATCCTTTACCTACTACGGATCAATTGAGGACGTCGTCAATCAATGCATTCATTAACCTGCCAGCTGCTCCTCCTGGTGATTGAGAACTCGTTACAGCTTGATTATAAAGTTTTTATCACGTTTTAAGTTGATATATAATGTTTCCGTGGTGTCAAAACACCGCGTACTTTATATATATATTGCTTCCGTGGCGCCCATAACACCGCGTACTTTAGTGTTTTAACGTTTCCGTGGCGCCCATAACACCGCGTACATAAGTGTTTCCGTGGCACCCATAATACCGCGTACTACACATTCATCATGTCGTATTTTGATATACAGTATCCCCGTGGTTCCCATACACCGCGGTAACACCATATATCTCATAATCATGGATATCATGTCGTACTTCAATATATTATATTCCTGTGGTTCCCATACACCGTGGCAACATAAGATACATTATACTTAGTGATACAATCGTGATATGTTTTATAGTTACTTAAGAAATATGATAATACTTATCAATATGCTATGTGTGGATTGGTTCGACTTTAAGAGACTTGAGAGTGGTAAGTTATCACACTGTCATGCTGCAGACTAGACATATCCCAATTCAGTACCATAAAAAAATATTTGGATTTGGGATAACCAATTTCTTGGTGCGGCAATCAACTTCTCACTCAATTTATGAAAACTTGTCTCACGTCTTTGTTCAACATTAATGATTTAATTTCCACTCCCGAGCCTTGTTTATTGGCACGTTACGCGAAATTTACTTGAATAAAGATTCGGTTTCCGCATCGTTCTATCTCTCGCTTGTGAGAATCATATATTCTTTTTGTCACCGTTCTTCATCACCGTTAGTTTAACACTATTTTGAACGTCGTTGACACTATGAAGTGGTAGTACGATTTATATTATACCCGCGACTTGGTTCAAAACACGCTTTACAAGCTAAAAGCTCACACCCAATGGTGTAGCTACTATTACAGCGTAAGGAAATATACGTATGCATCCCAAAAGGATTCGTACAAGCATCAAAAGGAAGTGATCGGTTTAGAACTTGGATCGATTCATATCTGACATAAATATCTACTGAACTAGTTTTAACTAAACGATAGCATCTGGAACCATCTCTGAGGATTCTCTGGCCTTTGCATCGAGCGATGCTAACATCTGGTCCATGTTCTGTGACTCAAACTCCGTAACTATCTCGACTCCGAGTTCGTAGCCCTAGCTCTTGACACTTGAAGCATAACAGCTTCCCATTACAGTTAGTACTTTGACGATGATATCTCCCACATTTTGGGCATGGTCGGGGTCCCGCCACTCCAGGGTTGAACTGTTGTTTATTGTAATTAATATCTTGGTGGTGCATTCCGCGCTCCAAACAGTCTTTAATAATGTGCCCCGACTCCAGACATTGATAGCAAACACGTTTCTCTGTAGCTTCCTCAGGACAGTTGGCTATAATGTGTCCTGGTTTTCAGCATCCGTAGCAAATCCGTCTCCTATTACATCGAACATTGGGATGGTAGTTCCCGCAAATTGAACATGGTAGAAGTCTCGGCATTTTTGGACAGCTCTGCTGTTCAGTTTGAACTATCTCTTTGCCCTTTCCTTTGTTGTTGACCCAAGATAACTTTCTTTTCAGTGTGGGGCTTTTGTGGCTAAGTCCGTCATGAATCGCTTTACTATTGCTGACATCACTTGATCTATGCAGCTCTTCCAAGTTACACTCCATCAGACGGCGGGATTCCGGTTGTTCCTCAATCCGCCTTCCTTGTTTTTCACCAAGAGAGTATCAATAAGAATTTGTTGTTCCCTTAGCTTCTCCCGTTGTTCTTTCGGTTTTCCTCGAGTCTTCGCTCCTTAAGCCTTTCCATCCGAGTTATCGGCTCATTAAGTTGTTCCTCGCCCTTGCAACACACTTTGGTGGTTCAAATGTTGTCTTGGGACTGGTATTCCTCGCAGTTGCCTGCCTTTATTTCCACCTCGGCATTGGCCTCCCAGAGGTAGATCTTCCATCTGATCTCTCTAAAAAGAATAACGGTCTTTAAGGAATAATTTAATCTTCCAAGTAAACAGGTAAGGTACACAAAGTTCATGGTAGGATGTGTTATGATATTTAGCTAGTTATCTAACTCTAGCCTTTGAGAATGATTTAGAAAGAAGTAGACATCGGTCTTAAGCTGCTCATCTAGGAGTTTATTTGTTTGTTTTGTTCAGAAACGGTTTTGAGACAAGAAGAACTTTGCTTCTGAACCGAAAAGCCCTAAAGCGAAGGAATTCGTTTACTCAAGGCTTAAGACATGGCTTTCCCAACTGGGGATTTCAAGGAGTTCGCTTTTCATCAATTCCCATTGTTGCCCATAATGCTTCATCGCAGACGGTACATGTCTTAGAAAAACGGGCCGACCTGCTATAAAAGCGAGAAGAGAACATGACCCTAAGTGGAAAATAGGGAACAAGGTGTTGAGGGATGGTCATTCTGTTATTCTATTCGTCTCCACCATGGAAGGATGCAACTGCTTGGTAACCGCTATGTTATGCTTAAGAACATTCCCTATCACTTCCTGCAAAGACCTATCAGATCTTGGACGATTACCCGTTATTCGAGGTGACAAGGAAACGTATAAAAACTTTGGATCGGATCTCCTCCTAAGAACTCGTTTGTGATTCCCACTCAAGAGTGGTTTCAAGTAGAAATGATGAGGAGTGGATCTAGTCCAAATCTCCAGAAAGATACGGAATTATGTAATGGTTCTTCCGATAGACATCTTTAACATTGGTCGAATACCGCATGTATTTCTGTTCGTCGGTCTTAGAGTTTCGTCGGCGTGGCCTAGCTCCACCTACAAGCTTTGTGCTAGGATAGAACTATCGTTCGAGTACAAACCGACGACTTTAGAGTTATCAGAGCAGGTTATCAGAATCTGTGTCAGAACTGATTTTCAAGATCTATGATCTCCCGGGTAGTCAAAATTGTCGTCGGTAGGTGACATTACCGTGGTTATCGTGGTTATCGAGATCGATATCGTGGGTTATCGAGCTACCGAACCGATATCGAGCTATTAGAGCTATCGAGACCGATATCGAGTTATCGGAGTCCGATATCGGGCTATCGGAACTATCCGAGATTGATAACAGGGGTTATCGGGACTATCAGATGTTGATATAGGGATTATCAGAGGTATCGGAGACTGATATCAGAGTTATCAGATACTGATATCAGGGTCATCAGGGTTATCTTCGGTATCAGGGGTATCCGAGATATCCGGGTTTTTAGTGGTATCAGTAGTATCAGAGATATCCGGGTTTTAGTGGTATCAGTGGTATCAGAGATATCCGGGTTTTAGTGGTATCAGTGGTATCAGAGATATCCGGGTTTTAGTGGTATCAGTGGTATCATACCGATTCTAGGTTTAATCGAGCCCTATCTTACGGATATATACACTGATGCTTTCTTTGCCCTAAATATTTTATGCAAAGGACCTCATTTCTGTCCATCTCTAGAACATAACGCTAGAGTTATATCAGTACTCATTTTAAAAATATGCTCTGAGTTTAAAAGGCTTGAGAACCTAACTCCGTTATCCGAACAGAATGGCTGTGCAAGTGTCTACCATAGGGGCCTCACCGACTTATACGGCGACTCAATGGCATACCCACGTAGACTAGCCTTGCCTTAGGCACCATACTATTCGTGGTAACATAGTTAAACACTTGCCAGAAAGTTTAGCTCTGATACCAAAAATGTCTCACTGGCGATCACACGCCGTGGCAACAAACTGTACCTCAGCCGCTATTTTTACGCACCGCCTCACGACGGATACAACCAAGACGGTGGGCGGCATGCAGCCATGTCGGGGTAAGAGCCAATGCTTCGCCACAGATCACACTGTGAGAACCCCCGATCATGAATCGAATTTGCCATCAGAAAAACTAGCACTGATACCAAAAATGTAACATCCCAATTTCGGAGCCAAATTTTTTTTTTAAACATCAGAGTAGAGCATCGGCGAAATAAAAACATTGAGTAACTGATTATAACAATAATGGTGGCGTATCTGCCTGTTCATAAAGATTAATACATTATCTGATTATGACTTTATATCTCATCGGCCGATCATTACTCGGTCTTCACGTGGTCTTCATCTTCATGTGTGATGTCCGCTCTCGCTTACTCTTACCCTCCGTCCATGGTCTCTCTCTCCGCACCTTGACGTGATGCTATAGTAAGAGCCGAGATCCAACGTTCATCGGATCTCGTAACGGTTAACCTCATGCTTATATAACAAGATATGATCAACATATATTTCTAAAAATACAAAGAATGATTCTTGATCATTTAATAACAACTACCCTACAAGCAAAGTTATCTGTCTCGCACTTTAATTGTGTGCCACGATGTACCGTCGTGTCCGTAGCGCTAGGAAAACATGACGGTATTATACTTAATATAACCCGTAAAGTCAGTAAGTGATTATCTAAGTTTATTACCTTAGTCACCGTGCATGGCCCGAACGAGTTCCACCCATGGCTTATGAAACTATCCATATCATATATAAGCAGACTATAAGCATCAGAGTCAGTGTTACAGTACGTCGCGAACGTACCTTCGTTTGATGGTACTTCGATACTTTTGACGGAAATGTCACGTTTTACGAAAAACAGCGAAAAGTCCAACAACGGCACTTCGGACAGCGTAATGGCAGCAAATCAGAGTTTTTGATGTCCTATAAGAGTAATATCACTTTTATTAGTGATTTGACAACATAACTGGCATTTTAGGTAAAAATTACCATTTTGCCCCTATACCCCTAATTGGCGGAATTTCGCCAGCACTTCGTTACTCTAGCAAATTTTCTTCCCAAAATTTCGCCAGAACTTCGACGCAATTATGATTCTCGAAAATAATGACTAAAATAGCCCTCCCATATGATACCCAATCATACTTGAAATTTAAAGGCTATTCTAACATTATAACCCCTACTTTTGAAAAACTGCGAAAGCTTCAACTTTTCGGCGACTCGATCCCTACTATGTTTACACCTCTGCATATTTTTTCAACGCAAACAAGGCTTAAAACAAGGATAGGAATCTTGTCACCTACTTCCTAAATCTAACTAACAATTCTACTATCTACCGAACTAAAGACTAAAGACCGGAGGACTTACCCGTTGAAGACTTCTGCAGAATTTTCCCCAGAGCTTCTCTCTCTTGTTTCTCCCTCTAGGCTCGGCCAAACAAGGGAAAATGGTGTGAGATTTTGTGAAGGAGGGGGGGTATTTATAGGATTTTGAAGGGACAAGGTGGGAATTTTAAAATTGTTCACTTTATGCCCAGTCTACCAGTTTTTCCCCGATCGGTCCCCGTTTCACGTAATCTCTAAAAATCTCAAAATTCTAAATCCATAACTTTGAAGATCTTCTATTTCTCATCAAAAATATCTAATTTAACTTAGATTTCGGTCTCTTACTGTGGTTCCAACCGTCATCCAAGTTCCTCGAAAAACGTGTCCGTACGGTCCTGCTATTTAAACGCATTTCGGAATCATCATTTTCTTCGTAAAATTTACTGATTCCAAATCTGTCCATATAAATTCAAACTCACATCTCGATATTGAGTTAGAATTTATTTTCTTTATATCCAAAAATATGCCTATATGCATTTTTCCCTATTTTGTTTTATTAGGAAAATGCACAAATGGCCTCAGAATTTACTTCCGGAAAAGCCTAACGGAAGATAAAAACCCACTGATCAATATTTTACCTTGACTTTGAAATTCCCATTCCTAGATGTCTAGATAGGATCCGTTTCCTAAATATTAATTTACTATTCATCCTTTTTAATTATATTATAAAATAATATAACTTTAATTAATTATATTATATAATAATAAAACTTACCAACTAAGTTTTTTTTTTTATATTTATTTTTTAATTATTTAATTATTTAATTAATTAATTATTTTTTTATTTTTTTTACAAAATTTTCCTATTGGTCTATTCTTGTATTTAGGCCTAAAAATACCTAAACTCAACTATTTTTCACCAAAATTTCCAATTAATTGGTAAACATGTTTTTACTAATTTTAAACCTTTTTCCACTCATTTTTGAGCTTTACATAATTATTTCATAATTTCCTTTGCTTATGCTTAAATAATTAGCTAGAAATTACCTAATCACTTTATTATCATTAGTTGATAATTTTCTTAATTAGAATGTCCCATTACCTCATAATTATAACACTGACATTTCTGTTTCCATGTGTTCTGCAGTATTTTAGAATTTGTGAGGGCATTATAGTCATTACAATACTTTTTGAATATCTTTATTCAATTTCTCCAAGTTTGTAATTTATTAAATTACCCTAACTAGAGATAACATACTCTCTTTATTCAAATAATTATTTCACTGTCTTTTAGGATTTTTCACAATTTTCCTAAATCATTTATGTCCCTTAGGGGCATTTTGATCATTTGGCACTTTGGCCCTTAAATTCTCTAATTTCCAAGAGATTTTTCCTTAGAAAATAAAATAATTATATCTTAACATTTGATACCCCATATTCACCTACTTTTTATAGGTATAATTTTACCAAATTATAATATAGATTTTTAGGGTATTACACACACTCTTTCTCTCTCTCTCTCTCTCCCTCTTTTTAAATGCATGTAAGACATTGATTTATTAATTAAGAAAATCTTTTAACATGCTAAACCCTTTGGTTCTTAATATAAGATATATTTGTGGAGTTGATCTTGATCCTAAATATAAAAAGTAGTTTTCATATTTGTCAATCATTTCCTAATTTACCCCTATTGTTGCTCCCTCCACAATAATCAAGAAAGAGAGGAAATGAGGAAATTACGGAAGATGACTTGGGTGTTTTAGAAAATACATGTTATATTAACTAACTTAATTTATTTATTTAAATCTAATTAAATTATATAAATATGTCTTATATTAAGGACCAGAGGAGTAGTATTTTATCAGGTTGAAGTTGACAAACAATTCAAAAGTTTTTAGATTTTGATAAATTGTTTAATTAAAAATTTTGTGACATAATTTAAGTAGAAATACACGATTAAATAATTGTATGTTTTTAAATATAAAAAGAATAAATCACATGTTAGTGGAATTATACTCGACATTAAAATATGCTATTAATCGTATGCATGACTCATTTCTTGATATGGTAAGCTATTAATGGTGGTAAGCTACATCTTGATATGCTATTAATCTTATTTATGACTCATTTCTCAAACCTTATGCAATGAATTAAAAACACACATAGTTTTACGAAGAAAAAAAAATATTTTTAAATTATTACTATAACTACAAATTTTCTAGCTTAATTTTAGTCGAATTGTAGTGCTACCACCGTCAATTTAATTTCATCCTAAGTTTGCCTGATGGTGACAATCCATCTGCTATAATTGAGAACTTGCTTCCAAAACTAACTAATTAATTCTTTACAGATTAAACTTTTCAAAGGCATATTGATTTGACCGTGTTTTTGAGCCTTGAGTTAAATACAAGATATTTGTAACCAAGAATTGGAGTACAATGCAACACTCAGGTCAGGTCATTTCACTTGAGGAGCCTTTATTGAGCTTCTTAAGTTAACTAAGAATTTAAAATGTAAAAAAACATGGGGTTGGTTTTAATTTTTTTTTTTCCAACTAAAAAATGGGATGCAATAAAATTAAATCCTAAGCTACTACTTTTGGTGTTTTATTTGTAAAATGGAATGGTTAATTAATGGAATGTGAATGAAGTGATGAATTCTCTTGAAAAGTTTGTTCAATGACTATCCTTGTTCAATAAATAATATGAGAGTCGAAATTCATCAAGTCTAATTAAAAAACCTTAAGTAATCACATTGGGTCCAACACTTCAAACCAATAATTACTCATACAATCGCATCCATAGTCATTGTTTAGAAATATTATTAAAGTACCACTTGTATGTGAAATAAATTGAATTAATACAAATGTTTCCTCTTGTATGAATGCACAATCGCGATATTCACACTACTACAAAATATAGCTTTTACTTCCCCAATTGGCGTCCTATTTTTAAAAAAGGAAGTAAAAAATAAAGGCGATGACATTTTTGTAATTATATGTGTGAAAAGTTGAATTTTGACATCTAAATTATCGAATTAGATGCCAAAAGTGACACTTTTGGCATCTAAGCGGGAGACTTAGACACCAAAAATGACACTTTTGGTGTCTAATTCGAGAACTTAGACGCCAAAAATGACACCTTTGGCGTCTAAGTGGGAGACTTAAACGCCAAACCCCCCCCCCCCTCACAAAAAAAAAACACCAAAACCCAGATCCACATATCAAAGATGCACGCGACGTTCCCTCTTCTCTCTCGCCTCTACCTTTGCGCCCACCCACTACAACCACTGGCAACCTTCTTCTCCACACATTGCGAACATCGCGGCGACCTTCTTCCACTTCGTCTTCTTCCTCTTTCCCCCAACCTCCATGGCTAACCTTCATTTTCTCCACAAGATCGACGGCACAATCGACGTCGTCCCTTCATTTTCAACCTTGTTTTTGCTTTTGATTTTCCAAATCTACAACTTCCTACTGTAGGCAAGCTTCGACTTTTTCGGATTTGTTTGACTTGTTCGACTTTTCCTGATCTATTCAACTTTTCCAGATCTGTTTGATTTTTCTAGAACTGTTTGAGCTGTGATTCGTATGTGTTCGACTCCAGATCTGTTCGACTTGCTCCAGATCTGTTCGACTTCTCCATCTCACCTCTGGATTTTTTTATTTTTTACTTTTTGATTTTGAGTTGATCTTGTTGGATCCGATTTGTTGTTGTAATGTAGATCTACATGTAATTTGTAGAATTTTTTTTTATTTGAGTTGATTTTGTTATTAAGGAAACACCATTTGATTTTCAATTTTGGATCTGATTGAATCTGGTATGTAGATCTGGAATTAATATTTGATAGCTCCCAATGTGGTGTTGGTTTTTTTCTTCTTAAATTTAGACGCTTAAGCTTCCACTTTTTACGCCTCCCAAATAGGCGTCCGCATAAAATAGGACATAAAAAGCGGGAAAAATAGGACGCAAAAAAGCTTTTTTGTAGTAGTGTCAAATTAACCCAAATCAACTACACAAACTAGTAATCACATAGCAAGCATAGCCTCATTGAACTAATAGAAATACATAAATAAAATCAACCAATTGCAACAATTCAAATCCAATCACCATATAAACAATATTAGCTCAACAATATGGAGTTTAAATAGTTCAAAACAAAATCCTACTAAAAATACCTTAGGACATAGCTAGAAATTACAATAAAAATAGGAAATTCATAGAGTAACTAAGAAAAACTCCCCATTGAAGCTCTTAAACTCAAACCAAATCACCAATCCTCAAGAGGCTAAAAAAATTAGTCACCCATGAATTTAATTGCAGCAACAACTCGTCTAAACCCATTGCCAACCATAGAAGAAAAGGACTGAGACGGATTAAATGATAGATGGTGAAGTGAGACGAATCTGAGAGGGGAAATACATGAAGATTGCGGAGTGAGAATGGAGAGGTTGTGACGAATCTAACGGAGAAGAGAAGGGACGATGGTGGTGGTGGAAAGGGGAAACTAATGTTGGAGAGTAAGAGCCGATGGTGGTTGCAAAGATGGTGAAGCGATTGTGAGAATAATGTAAGGTGATGGTGGAGAGAAGGAGACATCGGTGGTGACGGTGGAAGTTGTCGATAAAGGTAGTAAGAGTTTGTCCCGTTCCCTATGATTCTCTCTCTCTTTCTCTATCGCCCTAGTCAGCCTCCATGGAAAAGGTTGAGGTGTGTTGGCTCCTTCCTCTGTAAAAAACCTACCCTAAAATCATATTTTTGGGTTGTAAATAAAACATTGGTTTTGAACTTTGAACCCTTCAGCAATTTTTAGAATTTCTAGGTTTTTTTTTTTTTTTTTTTTTGTAATTTTGTCTGGTCTTTTTCAACAAGAATGTGAAGCTTTTAGAAATTCTGCGTCATTTTCTGTAATTTTCTCTAAATTGATTTGCAAAGAACTAAACCCAAAATGTAATACCTTATATTCCAAAAATCAATCAATTAAGGTAAATCATTAAATATATGACATTTTTACCCCTTTTAATATTAATTTCATGCAAACAACTTTAATCACAATTAGTGCAATTTAAGTCCAAAAATAGTGATAAAATCCCCCAAATATACCATGAAATAGCTTATCAAAATATGGTGCAATCAATTCCCCTACACTTAGACCTTTGTACTCCTAAACAAAGGCAATTAATCCCAATAGATGCCAATACCAACACCGATAGAAACTAAAGAGTTATGAGAATTCATAGCAAGAGTGCAATAGCCTATCCAATGATGTCCATAAGTAAGCAATATTCATAGTCCAAATCAGTGCAAAGAGATTATCCAAATATGCAATTAACCAATGAAAGTAAACAAGAGAGATCACTCAAGGAATAATAGTTTTTGGCTCAACTCCCCTTATTGGGATAATTTTGTCTCAAATCCATATTCTGTAAGACAGAATATCACCAAGAGGGGCTAAATTGGGTGATTTAAAAATCTTTTTGATTTCCTCTGGAATTCACGCACAAAAAAAAAGTCTAACAGAGAAAGTAGGAGAAAGATGAACACAAGAAAGTTATACTGGTTTGGTCTTAACTCTTGACCTACGTCCAGTCCCAAGATTCTCTGGGATTTTCACTATCACTTTAACTGATTAAACACTCTGTACTCGAAAGTAATCCTCTCCCAAGATTGCTCAATTTGGTGCTTCGTTTTCTGGAGGCGCATTTATTGCATGTGACATAATCAATTGCTTTTTGATTAATATGCATTTAATCATTCATCGAATCATCTAGAACTCGTTAACAAACTGATTAAACATAATTAGGAACAATAATGAGTGAAAATATGAAGTATACAAATAATACTTAAGTATTTAATATTTACAGACACAATGATTGTAAAACAGAGATACATTATGCTCAAGCTCATTTCAACTAAATTGGATCAGAAGACTCGAGTTAAGCATTCTAGGCTCGAGTCACTGGATCCTCTTCTTTGAAAGTATGTTTGAAGTTTAAATGAAGATGTCTCTGTATGGCTTATGCTCGAGTTCAAAACGTTTAGCTCAAGTGCATGACTCGAGTCAATATAGGTTAGCTTGAGTCAAGTTCTTCTTTCACAAATGAACTTTGAAATAGCTTTTTGAGAAAGGTTTGAAATCATGCCAGCTCGAGTCATTAAGTGATGACTCGAGTCAACTAAATCATTTGAAAATAGATTCAAAAAATCATGCTTGAGTTATAGACCACTGGATCAAGTCAGAGATTTCTGTATCTTGAAAATAAGTTTAAGTCCTCAAAATATGACTAGAGTCAGTTTTCATAGGCTTAAGGCAACTTCATTTCTTAAAATATTTTACAACAGCTTATGACTTGAGTTAATCATGACTAGCTCGAGTCAATCTAAGTTCAAACATTTTGATAACTCTCTGTCTTGTATTGACTCGAGTTTTACAACCCGAAACTTGAGTCAATTTGACAGCATGTTACTGATTTAAGTTTAATCTAAAGATAGAATATCACCTAGAGGGTGAATAGGGGATTTCAAAAAAAAATTTCGGATTGAAATAAGAACACAAAGAACAGAGACAAAGACAGAGATAGAGAGAATGGATACAAATAATTTATACTACTTCGGTCTAACTCCTCTACCTACGTCCAGTCCCTAGACATTCTAGGATTTCACTATCTAGCTAGAACTTGATTACACACTCTGTAGCTCTCGAGTAATCCTTTCACTAGAACTTACTCCTCTTTACAAGTTGTAATAAAAAAGACACAGACACAATTACACACTCTGTACTCGAGATGATCCCTTCACTAGGACTCAATCCCCCTTACAAGTTGTAATTGTACACCCACACTTAAGGTTTCACAACCTTAAGATTTAACAACTAAAACAAGTAATCAAATAAATGTTTAAAATCCTCACTGAGTAGATAAATGATAAACACTGAAGTACAAAGAAATATCTGAAGATATTAAGCGAAGTTAATGAAACAATAGATTGCAATAATTTCGAATTGAATGCACAGCGTTTTGGTGGTTGGCGAATTCAATGATTCTGGTATTTATAGTTGATGCCATTAATAACCGTTGGAGAAGCTTGAAGATTATCCGTTGTGACTCTTCAAAATAGTCGTTAGACAGATGAAGTTCGAAAGTCACTTTTGTAAGACCTGGCTGTCACCCAAGAGGGGGGTGAATTGGGTATCCGATAAAACTTTGAAACTTTGAAGATCTTTTCGCAACTTACTAAAAGTAGTTTGTATGACAGTAAATATTTATAAAACAATAAACAAACATACAAATATATGCTGGGAACATAAGAGATAAGGGAAGAGAATATGCAAACAGAGATTTATACTGGTTCGGCCAATCCTTGACCTACGTCCAGTCCCCAAGCTCCACTTGAGATTTTCAATCCACTATCCTCTTGTTTGAACCGGGCACAAGAGAAGCATTTACAAACCCACAAGTTTACTCTGCACTTGTGAGGCCGAATCTCTCACTGAGATACTCCTTTCAATCAGTTACACTCTGTACTCGAAGTTATCCTCTCACTAGGATTCACTCCCCCTTACAAGTGTAAACTGATAACCCAATCTCCAAGTCCCACGACTTGAGATTCTTACAATGATTAAATAATCAAAAATGATCTCTCTAACAGAGAAGATGAATAAACACTGAAGTACATAATCGATCATCTCACCCTCTAATGTAAACTATATAGACATTGAGAAACAGAGAGGTGTATGTGTATATCAGAGTATTGGCATTTTGAAGATGTAAGCTTGTGTCTCCAACTTCTTCTATCTTGAATGCTTCTGCTTTTATAGTTGATGAAGAACATTGTGCAATTCGTCCAGGGTTGAATATGATCGTTGACATCGTATATGACCGTTGGAGCTATTCGACTGTTGGAAAAATATTACCGTTGAAGCTTTTGACGTCATCATCCACTTTTGATAATCTGATGTTAATCCTTCCTTTGATCATCCAAAACTTGCTAACAAACATGTTTAATAGCATTGAGGAGTATAGCAAGTAGAAATCAATTAATAACAATGATTTTAGAATTCTCAGAGATGTTGCTACGATGTGACCGTTGGAGCTTCGACAAAAATGTTGCTATATTGGAGATTAAATGTTAATCTGTAATACTCTTCTCAAAACTCATCAACACACTTGTTAAATGCAGTTTGGATAAGTAATGAGAGAAGATAATCAATCTATAAGCCAAAATCAAAGATTAATCGAAGTCGGAGAAACTGATTTTCCGAACTGATCTTTTTGGCTGGAGTCAGAATTTTGGCTAGAGTCATTTTTACATAGGTGAAGATGGCTTGGCTCGAGTCATCATATTTTGGCTAGAGTCTAGGACTAAACTGGAGGCAATCTACTTTCACCGTTAATGTTCCAGGTGGATTTGTGCCATCTCAACATTCTTTCACTCCTTCTGTTTTGCCCGTTGTGAAATAGCATTTATTGCTTGATTGGAATAAAAGCAAATGCTTTAGAATGAACAGAGTATTGGTTGCTGAGAATATGATCCATTTTGGTAATAGCATTAAATGCATTCTGACACAGAGATTGCTTTACAGCAATTTGTTGTTAATCCATGATATAATCATATGAAACTCATTAGCAAACTGAAATTAGGAATAGTAATGACTGATGATAAGGATTAATAAAATCACAGGCAATGATTTACAGTTTCCGAAGACAGTGTTTTTCAAATCTGATAGAATTAACTTCAAGTTAAAATAATGTTAACTTTAGTCATTTACTCGAGACAAGAAATATTGTAACTGGAGTCATGTTAACTCTTTCACAAAAGACTTGAAATCACAGTTAAAGAACGTCTTTGAAAAGTTAACTTGCGTTTTGAGAGAGTTAACTTGATAGTGACTGGAAAGTTAACTTAAAATATTGACTTTAAAGTTAACGTGATATTGGAGCAAGTCAAAAGCTCAAGTTGAAAGAGAAAACTTGAAATATGACTTGAAAGTTAACTTGATATATGTGAAAGTAAAATACGATAAGTATAAGAAGAGAACATCTAACTTGATACATACAGTTATTGATTGGAGGCAATTAGTGTTTAACTTCAAGTTAAATGTTTTTTCTTCAAGAGTTAAAAACACAAGATGGAAGAAAACAACATTTAACTTCAAGTTAATAAATATTTTCCTTGAGTCATTGACTTGAGGCAATGACTTCATTTGTAAAAGTTAAAAGCTTTCATTTCAAAATAGCGCATGTCTTGTTATTGACTGGCGGCAATTAGTATTTAACTTCAAGTTAAAAATGCTAAATGCCTTGAGTCAATTACTAATTGACTTGAAGTTAAAAATGATACTCATTTAAAAAGGAGTTCAGAGAAAACATTAACTTGAGTCAATTCGATTTTAACTTCAAGTTAAATATATTTGCCTTGAGTCTAATATGATTTAACTTCAAGTTAAATAGAGTCTTGGCATGAAACAAAGAATTTAAATCTTTGGGCACGCTTAACTTGAGGCAAAGCATAACTGACTGGAAGTTAAAGTTTTAAATAAAACTTTTTCAAGACATTAACTTGAGGTTCTTTATGATTCCAAGTTACTTTATGACAGAAAATTCACAATGAATTCACCTTGAATTCCATTATAATTGTTATCATCAAAACATAGAGAACTAACATGATCAAGTTAAAACATTTTTGACTTAAACCATTAACCTCATTTTATTTACAATTGTCAGTTATCATCAAAACACATAGAGAACTAACACATTCTATCATAGGCTTGTAACAACTCTACTATATATCTTCATTACAATCATAATTATGCAATTAATCATGAGGGCTATTAATGGTTGTAATGATGGAAATAGACAACATGGAATGGATGAAGGATATGGCAAGGAACATTACATGCACAATGAATAATAAGCATCCAAAGTAATTCCCAACATTCGACATTAAAAGCATTCTTAGCACTAATATGTTTGCTACTCTAAAAAGTTTAAGAGGAATGCCTTATTCAAGGCACAATAAGGGGATCACCGGCAACGACGCTATTTGATGAGGACCTTTTTGTTATTAGCCTTATGGTCCACAATAAAAAATTAACCAAGGATTCATATAAGCAAACTTAATATCGCTATTTCTTTTTTATGAGCCTTTTGTTAATTCTTAAGTAATCTAAATGACATGCAAATACAATGAAAACAAGGGAGAACTGGTTTTGGGTTTTGCAATTTAATAACTAGAAGAGTAATGCAATTTAATAAAAAGCTAAACTACTAATTTTTTTTTTATTTTTTTAAATGACGAATGAGTGAATGAAATGGTATGGAATTGAAATTATGAATGATGAAATGAGTCTTGGTAGCAAAGTTAATGGCTTTCCTAGCTTAAAATAATTTGGAAGTTAATTTATCATCAAGTCAAATTGAAAACCTCAAGCAATCACATTAATCTAATTTATCTAATTAATGACTAATCCTATGATCATATTCATAGTCATTTCTTAGATAAATTTTTGAAAACCAATCCATGTGTGTTTGAAAATCACTTTAAGACACTTACTTCATCTTAAATGAGAGAACAATCACAACACTAAATATGAAATAAATCAACTACCACTACAAAAAAACGATCATTAGTAGTGGTTAAAATGACGTATTTGTAGCGGTTTTCGTCGCAACTAATGACATTTGTAGCAGTTAGTCTAACCGCCGCAAAATCCACCGTGGCAAGCTGATTTGTAGCGGTTAAAAAAAACCGCTACTACATATATAGGGACCGCTACTATATCTGTAGCGGTTACCACTGACCGACACTACATGAGCTGCGCTGACGTCTGGTTTGAGAGCTTAGTCGCGGTTTCTAAACCGCTACAAATTGATTTTGTGCAGACTTGTAGCGGTTAAATAACCGCTACAAAATATGTTTTTGCCGCCATCAATTTTAATTGTTTTGAATATTTGTCGCAGTTCGTAACCGCGACAAATATTCCCGCCATTTTTTGGCAAAAAAATTTTTCCGTCACTAGTTTTAAATTCTTGTGAATATTTGTAGCGGTTGGTAACCGCTACAAATATTCCTGCCAATTTTGCGCAAAATTTTTTTGCCGCTATCAGTGTAATTCTTTTGAATATTTGTAGCGGTGGGTAACCGCTACTAAGACCGCTACAAAAAAATCCCGCCATTTTTTCCCAGAAAAATGTTTGAACATTTGTAGACCGTTATAAATTCTTGACTGTAAAAAAATTATTATTTATCGAGGTAATTAAGTAAATATTGCGTTATTAATAATTTATCTTTTTAATGAAAATAAAAGATATTAAAATATGATATTTAAATATATATAAGGTGATTATATAGGTGCAAAATAATGAGAATATGTAAGTATAATAAGAACTAATAATGAGTTAATTAAAATAATACTCATTGTTTAAAAAATGTGTGTACAAGTCGATTGAATAATGTATATGGAAGTAGAAGGAAAGTTGAAAAATATATCCGGTTCAACTGCAAAATAACAAATATTAGTATCATAATCATTAGATTTGATCCGGTTAAACGGCACTTACCCCCTTCAAACAGTTAACCTCTTTGACAAAACGTAAAAATATGAGAGAAGACGGAGAGAAAACGTGTGTAGAAAAGAAACTGAAGCATATTAAATGTGGTTTGGTGGGGGTATTTATGGTGGTATCTGTGCATCATTTTGTAGCGGTTGAGGTCTCACTTTTGTAGCGGTTTCTATTAGTAACGGTTAGGATGCGTATTTGTAGCGGTTGGGAACTGTAGCGATTATGTAGTGTTTGTAGCGGTTATATAACCGCTACAAATTATGTTGTGGATTTTTTTTTTTATAACGTAATAAAAAGATTACATATTACAGCGTAGGCATAAGTTTTTCTCTCAATCTTCTTCACCATCCCTACAAAGAAAATTTGCATAAAATGTTACGTCTAAGGTGAATATGTTTGAACACAAATAAAAGTCTAGTTAAATGTTATTATTTCATAAAGCGTAAATTAAAAAAGTACCGAACTATAGGTAAATTGTCATCGTCGTCTGGGAAGAAGTCTTCGAAGCTGGCGGGCTAGAACGACTTACAATCGTAGGCGACGTTATCACCATCGCCCATGTCGTAAAGGTCCCGAGGCTTTAAGTGAACCACCATATTCCAATCCTTGTGCCTCTCATCGGCGACACAATAAACCTGATGGGCCTCTGAGGCAAGAATATACAGCTCGTCATCTTCAGACTGACGACTGTGAATAGGCCGGGAGAAATTCACTGATGTGATGCCTAAGTCGTCAGTCGTGAGTCCCCTGGACATTGTTGTATTCGCCCAGGCCTTGGTAACTTATCCTAACCACATCAAGCGGCTTTCCATAATCCGCGACGTCATCGAACTGCATGTTCCTGTCACTGCTGCTCGCATAACTCCTCGTCCCAAACGTGCCATATACACCAGAGTTTTGGATCAGCAATCTCTGATCTCGTGAGACGGTGCAAAACTTAAACCCATTGACATTGTATGCCGTAAATGTTTAGGCGTGGTCAAGTGGGCCTAGCGCGAGAGCTCTGAATTCTGGTGAGTGCGGGTTGTGGTCGTTCATTATTCTCCTCCTAATCCAACCCTGGAATTCTCTGTGGACCTTTCTATCAATTTTAGAGGATGTCTGTGTACGGATCCTCAGTTCACGCTTCACATGACTCCTGAATTCCCTGCAATTAAACATGCAATGACGAGCATGAAATGTGACTACAAAATGTAAGGAAATATATAGAATATATATATATATATATATATATATATATATATATATATATATATATATATATATATATATATATATCTATGTGAAATCCTTACTGAAGATACAGTTCAACTTTGGTGCAATTAATCAAGACATGTCTATGTGCTTGATGTTAGTTTTGATGATGTCTTATATAGATGTCATTCTTAATAGCAAAAAGGTTGCATACTACATTTATCTTTTATTTTGACTAATTATTATATTTAATGTAGATGCAAAGTTTTATGATGGAGAATGTTGATTGAAGAAAGAAGTTCTTGCTCAATATAATGAGAATATTATAATATCAAGGAAGCAAGAAGTTATCAAATGATTTTGGGGGATAATCTAGAAGAAGAGAAGAAATTGAAGAAGGAAGAACTTGCAATGCAGTGGAATATCTTTACTCAAGTTCTTATATTGATGCTAGAAGTCTCCAAGATCATATGGGAATTGGAACGGATCACTTCAGAGTTAAAACCAGCAAAAATCAGTTCCAAGATGAGCAAACTCGAGCCCATCATTAGCAAACTCGAGCATGTAATGTCTTCAGCAACTCTGACGCCTCTGGAGGAGTCAAACTCGAGCTTAGAACTCAAACCTCAGGTTTGGAACTCCAAACTCGAGCCCATCATTAGCAAACTCGAGCCTGTAGTGTCTTCAGCATTTCTGGTGTCTCTGGACAAGGCAAACTCGAGCCTATTAGTTGGCAAACTCGAGCTTACGGTGTTCAACATTTCAGCTACTCTGTTCCACGTTTCACTCGGGCGACGTGTGGTAATTCAATGATATCTCCTAAACTAGAGATCGGATTGAGGTGAAACCAGTGGAATATGAAACTAGACTCCCAATGCGTCATTTAGATATATAATTCAAGCCAAAAGGAGTTCAGATGAAGGAGTAATGAATTTATGAAGTTGACAGTGAAATCCACGTCACACAAATGACCAACCTTCAATGTTTTGAGTTTATCTCACAAATGGAGAATCCAATTGAGCTGAAATCTGTGGCATTGGAAAGTAGACTCAAAGGGCTTTCCATCGATAGGTTAAACAACTAAACCGGAGTTCAGACCAGGGAGATATAGCCCTCGAAAGTGGACCGTATTTCCAGGATGTTGGAGGTTTGCTAGCAGGAGAAGCAAACTCGAGCCTATTAGTTGGCATGCTGAAAAATGTTACAAACTCTAGAGTTTGCTCGAACCTCCGGTTTGCACCTTGCAGAAGCTGAACCTGGCCCTTGCAAACTCGAGCCTACTTATCCAAGCTCGAGTTCATGACCCTGATTCAGAAAAACAGCATTTCGAAAGTCTCGTTTCTCATCAAAGAACATCCACATGATTACCCAAATGACTTATACTTCTTCTTAACATTATTTATATCATTTGTGTACATGTTTCAGATTATTAAAGTTTGAGAGAACATCAATCTTGACAGAAATCAAGATCTAGAAGATGAACTTGCTGCAGATTTTCAGAAACACGAAAGAGGACTGAATCCAATCGAAACTTGAGGAAACGAAGCAAAATGGGCAACTTCTTTGGAAAGGAGGATAATTATCCTCAAACGGTCAGAAGGCAACGAGACATGATTTGTTAAATCTATTTTAGGAAACACCGCATCATGGGCAAATATTTAGGACGCTCCAACAGAAAGTCTCCATCTAATAAAGATTATGCAGAAATGGGAATTATGCATAAATGTTCCCAACAGCTAGAATTTCGAATGGATTCGAATCAGAATTATTCCTAACAGCTATATCCATCATAAATGCTCCCAACAGCTAGAAATTTCAAATGGATTCAAATCGAATGGATATGCAACGGTTCATCGTTCATAACGGTAATATTTTTCAACAGACAAATGCTTCAAACGAAGTGAATTCAGTTGTCTATAAATAGAAGACAGATTGAAGACAGAAAATGTAGAGAACAAGCTTACATCTTCAACATGCTAATACTCTGATCTTTATATCATTTACTCTCTGTTTTTCAATGTCTATATATCATAGAGAGTGAAATGTTTTGTATTGTACTTCAGTGTTCATCCATACACTTCTGAGAGAGAAGATTCATTGTAAACATCCTATCTTTATATTCATGAGTTACTCAAGATTGGGTGATCTTGAGTGGGAAACACATTGTGTTGATTACAACTTGTAAGGGAGTGAATCCTAGTGAGAGGATTACTTGAGTGCAGAGTGTGTAATCAAACAGTGTATTGATTACAGTTTGTAAGGGGAGTCAATCCTAGTAAGGGGTTTACTTCAAGTACATAACGTGTAATCAAGTTGAAAGAAGATAGTGGATTGAAATTCTCAAGTAGAGCTTGGGACCTGGACGTAGGTCAAGGATTGGGCCGAACCAAGATAAATCACCGTTTGCATATTCTCTTCCCTTATCTCTTACATTCCAAAGATATATGTTTGAATGATTGCTTATCACTTTATAAATTATTATTGACATTCAAACTATTTCCAGCAAGTGAAGAAATGTTCTTAAAGTTCTAAGTTTTTAATCAAACACCCAATTCACCCCCCCTCTTGGGTGATAGCCAAGTCTTTCATTTGGTATCAAAGCTAGGCTCTTGTTTAAAGGACTTAACAGTCTCAAGAGTTATCAAATGACTAATTTTGGGTGCTGCTCGTTTTTGAGAGGTTTTGACTTTACCATTCCACCACTTTTCAAAGATATTGATTTTTGGTTTTGGAAAGCTAGAATGACTAGTTTTATCAAAGCAACTGATTTTGATATGTGGAAAGTCTTTACAAACATTTTTGACTTTACTCCAAGAAAGGATTGGACAGAAAAAGAAAAGAAAATGTTTTCATTGAATATTAGAGCAATGAAATTTCTTTACAAAGTGCATTGATGTAAAATGATTTTGAGAAAATCAGGTTGTGCTCTTGTGCTAAAGAAATTTGGGATACTCTTGATTCTATTTATACTTCTAACATTTGTGTTGAAGTTGAAAGTGTTGTCATCCATCTAAGACTATATGTTGTACATATATGACTCGATGAACAACTGGAGAATGAAGAACAAGAGAATGAGGATTCCCAAGAAGAGCTCATTGTGCACAATTGTGATCAATCATTATCTGGAGCTCAAGATGCACAAGTGGTAAACAATTCCAATTCTTCTTGTGTAGTTAAAAATGATTCTCAACATCTCGCATAAAATTGTTCTCGCATCCATTTACCGATTCTATTTTGAAAAACAAACATGTTTTCAAAAATCATGCCGAAAATCATGTGGGAAGAAAGAATATACAAATATGGGTCATTTGACATTGCATCCACTTGACCAATACAATTCTTGCAAAACCGCTCATAATACGCATCATTCTATTGTTTGCAATTATTGTGGTAAATCTGGACATATTTCTCATACATGCTATATTAGGAGAAATTATAATGTGAGAAATAAATCTGTTTGGGTTCCTAAAGAACAAGTAAGGTCCAATACTATCATCAAGGACCCAAGTATAAATGGGTACCAAAACGTCCATCTAGTGCTTTATGTGTGCAGATTGATTTGAAAACCAATGGACATAAGGGTACCGAGAAGATGAAGAAGAATCCAATAGTTTCTCAAGAACCTACAAGAAAACTCATATCAGTTAGGAGAACTTGTAGAAAAGCCATTGCTGGAACTACAAGGTCAAATAATAAGAAGCAATGGATACAAGCAAGAAGAGTATCTTCCACCTCAAGAACAAACTACCATAGAGTACCATTCAACTATCTTGAGGAGAACCTCTCAAGTATCAAATAGAAGACTCTTGAAGTCTACATTTTCTGAGAGAACTTTGCAGATACCCATGGAAAGACATATGAAGAACAAATGGGATCAAGGAAAGCTTCTCAAAGATGCAACATAGAGAAATGATCCAAGTCTTGAGAAAGCTAAACAAGCTATGCTGGATGTTGATGGTGAACATTGGAAAACGAGTTATCTACATCAATCCATCTCAACCAAGCAAGCTTCTATGAGGACAAGAGGAATTACGGTGATATCTAATTCTTGCCTCTTACTATGATTATATCTAAATTCATTTTTGGTTTGTCTTTGGTTAAGTTAAAAGGATTTGGAATTTATTCAATTTCAATCAGAATTTTTCACAAAGCCAAACTTCGTTTCAAATGCAAACTCCAGCTTGAATCTTCCAAGAAAATGAGTTTAAAGAGTTTACAAGTATGTAAACTCGAGCCTCGCAGATGCAAGCTCGAGTTTGCCTCAAGCGGAAAGTTTCCCAATTGAAAACCATTTCTTTAAACTCCGTAGTTTTGTGTAGAGTTTGTTAAACTCCGCAGTTTTGTGTAGAGTTTGCCCTTGCGTAAAGCTTCCAAGTTTTTTATATTTTCGCAAACTCTAGAGTTTTCTTTTAAACCTCCGGTTTGCCACTGTTCCAAAACTCAAACTCGAGCCTAAGAATTTAAACTCGAGCCTGAACTTTAAATTGAGTAAAGTTATTTTACGCTAAACTCCAGAGTTTACACCAAACTCTAGAGTTTACGCTAAACTCCAGAGTTTGCACCAAACTCCGGAGTTTACTCTAGAGTTTATATTTAAACCTCAAGTTCTCGCTAAAATGCTTAATTTTGTTTTGACATGAATAGTGTCAAACTCGAGCCTAAATTTCTAAACTCTAGCCTAAATTTTTGTGTAGAGTTTACTCGTGGTTTGAGAAATAAAAAGAATTTACAAAACATGTAAACTCGAGCCCGAATCTCTAAACTCGAGCCCGACCTTTGAAAATGAGTAAAATTGATTTTCAAACTCCAGCCTTATCTTTACAAACTCCGGTTTGAATTTCTAAACTCCAGTTTGCCTTTCCAAACTCCAGTTTGAGTCAACCACGTTTTTGAAATTATCTTGCTCGAACTTGTGAAATCTTATTGTTTGATCTTTATATTCCATATCATCAATCACTAATATTCCTAATTACATTTAATCAAATTGTTAGTGAGTTTCTATTGATCAAACAAGTAAATTTTTGCATAACTTTATGAGTTTATATTTTTGAAAATGCACAAGTCTTAAATTTTCTTGGATTTCAACTTACAATGATGTTTTGAAAACATATCCATATTTTGATTGCATTCAAATAATGTTTCAAAATTGGAAGTTAATATTGTATTCTGAATGTTGGATATGCTTCAAACTTGTCTAGTTGAGTTTTCCTATCATTTACATATTGATCTTTAATGTGTTGCTTGAACTCCTTTGTTTTATCTTCTAACTAGTTGGACTTCATGTCTAATGAGTTATCCATATATGAGTTTCAAGCCTATTTTCAAGAAAAGAACTCAATTCGTGAAACCGTTATTGGCCAAGTTATTCCAAGATTTATAAATGTTCATTAGTGCATTGAATGATAATGCATTAACCATTAAAGGAATAACTTACTAGGATAAAATTCTGGAACTCTAATCATTTGGATTAATGAGTTTGGCCTAGTAGTCATGTTACTCAATTACATAAACTTTGTCTTCATCCATCTTTGAGTAACTACATTCAAATTATTGCTTTGAATGTTCATACACTTTCAAGACTCTTTTCTAAAAAGCAAGTTTATCTCATAGCAAAGTCATTGTGCTTATATATCTCTATTGTGTCAAGCATGTTTCGTTAATGCTTTACCTTCATGACTTTTGTTGTTGAGGAAAATGTTCAACATGTTCTCTTAACCTTGAAGCATTCTCGATTTATTCATTAAACATGTTGACTTCCACCATGTTTTAAAGTGAGCATTGTTTTCAAGCATGTTTCAAATATGACTCTTTCATTCATCAAAATTTTGATCATGATTTGAAAGAACATTCAAGATTTGAAACAATTTGCATAGTTCATTATCATTCTTGAAAAATTGATTTCATTCATGAACTATGATTTGATAAATGCTTATCATTATGGATAAGATTTTTTATGCTCATTGATCATTTGTTCTATAACTTTTTGTTACCTCTCTTATATTTGCTTTTGAAACTCTACTGCACTCTGTAATATTTTGAATACTCTAAGTTATGCAAGATGTCGGTGTGATTTATGCTTCATATCTAAGTTATGCAAGATGCTTATTACTTCATTCTATTTCTGCGCAAACTCGATTCAAACTCGATTCTCGATGCAATTTATGTTTCGATTCAAATTCGATTCTGCATACTCTTTGCTCAAGTTTCATATGATTTAATTGCATAAGAGCATAAGAGTTGTTACCCTTAGTCATGCATTCATAAGGGGGAGCTTCACATTCTCATGTGTTTTATATCTTTAAAAGCTCATCTCCTTTATTGGAAGAAAACCTTTTAAGCATTATCATCAACATCTACTATGCTGTATTAGTTTTGATGATGAATTAATATCATATTTTCCTTTCATTATCCTAATTTGAAAATATCATATAGAAATGAATATATTGATATCATGCTGCACTAACAAATCTCTTTAGCAAAGAAAGTGTTCAATTTGTAGCAGGAGATTCTGTTATGTACTAGGACATTCCTCAACATACTAAAAGGATAAACCATTACATTGAGGAAAGATATTTTGATGTTGAAACTGTGATATGAAGTACAAGAAAACTTCTTGAAGCCAGCTCAGACATGTTCTCGTAAGAGCTGTATGAAGGAAAAGAGAAAAATGTAAATGATCTCATACAAGAAGAAAGCAAGCAAATGGACTTCATTGATCATTCATCAATTTGCAAAATCAACATGAGCATTTCTAATCTCTATCTTTTATATTCATTAGAAACCTTGCACATGTTTGGTATTTATATGCTTTAATTGTGAAAGATGTTTTCAAAAACCTCCCCAAACTCTTTCAAAATTGTTTTCATAAAAACATTATTGCATCATATTAAGAATGAAAACAATTTCAAATTGGGGAGAGAAAATCAATTCTTTGATTCTGTATAATTTAGTTATATACTTGTCTCGCTACAAGTATCTCTTCTTTAAACTCAACTTTTTGCTAATGACAAATAAGGGGGAGAGAATGGCAAGAAAAATATGTTGGGTTTAATACTTTTTCATATTCATACATATTTTCCTTAAAGTATTTGCCATCATCAAAAAGGGGGGAATGTTAGTTTTGATTAGTTTTGATGATGTCTTATATAGATGTCATTCTTAATAGCAAAAAGGTTGCATACTACATTTATCTTTTATTTTGACTAATTATTATATTTAATGTAGATGCAAAGTTTTATGATGGAGAATGTTGATTGAAGAAAGAAGTTCTTGCTCAATATAATGAGAATATTATAATATCAAGGAAGCAAGAAGTTATCAAATGATTTTGGGGGATAATCTAGAAGAAGAGAAGAAATTGAAGAAGGAAGAACTTGCAATGCAGTGGAATATCTTTACTCAAGTTCTTATATTGATGCTAGAAGTCTCCAAGATCATATGGGAATTGGAATGGATCAATTCAGAGTTAAAACCAGCAAAAATCAGTTCAAAGATGAGCAAACTCGAGCCCATCATTAGCAAACTCGAGCATGTAATGTCTTCAGCAACTCTGGTGCCTCTGGAGGAGTCAAACTCGAGCTTAGACCTCAAACCTCAGGTTTGGAACTCCAAACTCGAGCCCATCATTAGCAAACTCGAGCCTGTAGTGTCTTCAGCATTTCTGGTGTCTCTGGACAAGGCAAACTCGAGCCTATTAGTTGGCAAACTCGAGCCTATTAGTTGGCAAACTCGAGCTTACAGCGGTGTTCAACATTTCAGCTACTCTGTTCCACGTTTCACTCGGGCGACGTGTGGTAATTCAATGATATCTCCTAAACTAGAGATCGGATTGAGGTGAAACCAGTGGCATATGAAACTAGACTCCCAATGCGTCATTTAGATATATAATTCAAGCCAAAAGGAGTTCAGATGAAGGAGTAATGAATTTATGAAGTTGACAGTGAAATCCACGTCACACAAATGACCAACCTTCAATGTTTTGAGTTTATCTCACAAATGGAGAATCCAATTGAGCTGAAATCTGTGGCATTGGAAAGTAGACTCAAAGGGCTTTCCATCGATAGGTTAAACAACTAAACCGGAGTTCAGACCAGGGAGATATAGCCCTCGAAAGTGGACCGTATTTCCAGGATGTTGGAGGTTTGCTAGCAGGAGAAGCAAACTCGAGCCTATTAGTTGGCAGGCTCGAGTTCGCGGGTTACAGAGAGCTACTGTGTCGCGAAAATCATCCAAACTCGAGCCTATAAGTGACAAACTCGAGCCTAGACAAGACAGAAAGCAAAAGATGATTTTGAAGAGACCCAAACTCGAGCCTATAATTATAGACTCGAGCCTAGATGCTGAAAATGTTACAAACTCTAGAGTTTGCTCAAACCTCCGGTTTGCACCTTGCGTAAGCTGAACCTAACCCTTGCAAACTCGAGCCTACTTATCCAAGCTCGAGTTCATGACCCCGATTCAGAAAAACAGCATTTCGAAAGTCTCGTTTCTCATCAAAGAACATCCACATGATTACCCAAATGACTTATACTTCTTCTTAACATTATTTATATCATTTGTGTACATGTTTCGATTATTAAAGTTTGAGAGAACATCAATCTTGACAAATCAAGATCTAGAAGATGAACTTGCTGCAGATTTTCGAAACACGAAAGAGGACTGAATCCAATCAGAAACTTGAGGAAACGAAGCAAAATGGGCAACTTGCTGGAAAGGAGGATAATTATCCTCAAACGGTCAGAAAGCAACGAGACATGATTTGTTAAATCTATTTTAGGAAACACCGCATCATGGGCAAATATTTAGGACGCTCCAACAGAAAGTCTCCATCTAATAAAGATTAT
The DNA here is from genome assembly GCA_025563575.1 of Acacia pycnantha. NCBI lineage: Eukaryota > Viridiplantae > Streptophyta > Magnoliopsida > Fabales > Fabaceae > Acacia > Acacia pycnantha. Next base: position 1,587,386 of record JAMWYP010000150.1, on the reverse strand, counting down.
GCAGAAATGGGAATTATGCATAAATGTTCCCAACAGCTAGAATTTCGAATGGATTCGAATCAAAATTATTCCTAACAGCCTATATCCATCATAAATGCTCCCAACAAATAGAAATTTCAAATGGATTCAAATCTGAATGGATATGCAACGGTTACTGTTCATAACGGTAATATTTTTCAACAGACAAATGCTTCAAACGAAGTGAATTCAGTTGTCTATAAATAGAAGACAGATTGAAGACAGAAAATGTAGAGAACAAGCTTACATCTTCAACATGCTAATACTCTGATCTTTATATCATTTACTCTCTCATCCATACACTTCGAGAGAGAAGATTCATTGTAAACATCCTATCTTTATATTCGTGAGTTACTCAAGATTGGGTGATCTTGAGTGGGAAACATATTGTGTTGATTACAGCTTGTAAAGGGAGTGAATCCTAGTGAGAGGATTACTTCGAGTGCAGAGTGTGTAATCAAACAAGTGTATTGATACATATATGTTTGAATGATTGCTTATCACTTTATAAATTATTATTGACATTCAAACTATTTCCAGCAAGTGAAGAAATGTTCTTAAAGTTCTAAGTTTTTAATCAAACACCCAATTCACCCCCCTCTTGGGTGATAGCCAAGTCTTTCACTTGAAACTTTTCAAGTGCCGTGAGTTTGAATTTCTCACTTCCGCCAACTGGTTTACCAACACGAGGGATTAACAACTCTGTTGCTGATGGCTCCGGCTCAGGCTCAGGACAATCGTCTACACGAGGTGGTCGATTGAATGACGTTTCAATGTCATCGAAGTACCTGGAACAAAAATACAAGACCTCATCCCTGATATAACCTTCTGCTATTGAACCTCAGGCCACACCTTATTCCTCACGTAAGATTTCAGTTTCCCAAGAAACCTATAAAGTAGAGAAGGAAAAATTTTGATGCATCAATGGTTAAACGTGCGACTAGGGAGTAATGCTAAAGTAATTATTTTTAAATGAGTGCCTTAAAATAGGATACATCCATCGGTACTGAACTGGGCCAGCGAGCTTTGTTTCGTGAACAAGGTGTACTGTCAGGTGAACCATGACCGTGAAAATGACGAAGGAAAGATCATCTCCAAATGACACAGCATAAGAGTGATTTTCTACTGCAGCTAGTCGAGCTCCTCCATTATCAAAACCTTGGAACACAACTTCTGAAAGAAAGTAGAAAGCTCGACCAAAACGAGAGACACATCGAGAGGCAGCGTATTTTTATGGCAAGTGGAAGTAACTGTTGCATAAGCACATGTGAGTCATGACTCTTCACCCTGTAACCTTTCGAGCCTGCACGTCAACACATTGTGATATGTTGCTTGAATACCCGTCAGGAACTTTTATTTTCTTCAAGGTCGCGAGAAAGATTTCCTTATTCAGTTTTTTCAGGGTGAATCTTGCCGGTTGAAATCTGTCATGCTCATCCATCCACACGTCTCCACAAACGCCCATCTCCCGTAAATCTTTCCTCGCTTGCAGATGATCTTTTGACTTGCCTGGTTCGTTGAGAATCGTGTACAACACATTGTCGCACACATTCTTTTCAATGTGTATGACATCCAGACTGTGTCGGAGCAAATTATCTTTCCAATACGGAACAGTAAAGAAGACACTTATCTTTCGCCATTGCTGGGGCGTAGAACCAAAAGGCCTGATAGTCTTTGTCCCAGCCTTTGCTGGATCGTCCTTTTTCCCATACTCAAATTCAACATCTTGAATCTACTCTATGATTTCTTCACCGGATAAATTCCGAGGAGGTCCTCTTTTTCCCTGTTGCCCATTAAAACGATTGCATTGCAACCTAAACCTGTGCGTACCATCAAGAAACCTCCGCTGACCCATGAAGCACCACTTACGACTGTAGGGAATGCGCACTCAATCAGACTCAAAATTGCAAGCTGGGCACGCAAGGCCGGTATGCACATTCCACCCGGATAATGTCCCAAGGCCAGGAAAGTCACTTATCGTCCAAATCAAGGCCGCACGCAAGTTGAAAAGTGTCTTCTCGTGCGCGTCATACGTCTCCACACCTACATTCCAGAACTCCACCAACTCCTTGATCAGCGGTTGGAGATACACATCGATGTCATTTCCCGGTGCCCTTTGCCCTGGAACGATCATGGACATAATGAAGGAGCTTTGTTTCATACACATCCACGGAGGCAAGTTGTAGGGTATCAACATAATTGGCCATATACTATAGCTTGTGCTAAGATTCCCAAACGGCTTAAAATCGTCGGCCACCAAAGCAAGACGAACTTTTCTAGGGTCCGTCCGCAGCAAAATCTGGAAAGACTGAGTCAAACGCTTTCCACGCTTTAGCATCCCGTGGATGTCTGAGTTTACCATCTTTATTCTTATCATCTTCATGCCACCTCATATGCTCAGCTGTCTTAGACGACTTAAACAATCTTTGTAAGCGAGGTTTTAAAGGAAAGTACCTTAGAATATTTGTGGGTTTCTTCTTCTGCTTCTTCCCTTTTTGAACTGTCCTGAACCTCGAAGTGTGACACTTCTTACAAGTCTCCCTCCGAGCGTCCTCTCCCCAATAAAGCATACATTCGTTTGGGCAGGCATCGATTTTTTCGTAGTTCAAGCCTAATCTGTTGATTATCTTCTTGGCCTCGTAGAAGGATAAGGGAATGTCCGGGTCAGGGAAATCATCTCAAAGTAATTCCAGGAACATCGACATTGCCTTATCAGTGATCCCACACAAGCACTTGATATGGTACAATTTGATTAGAAAAGATAACTTTGAGTATTTCTGAAAACCTTGATACAAAGGACGATCGCTCTCATCCATTAGGCTAAAAAATTCTCGAGCTGCATCATTCCTGAAGAAAACAGGTTTTGGACCCTGAACTTCTGCTGTGAAGTTGCTGTCTTGAACACCAAAAGCATCATGAACAGCTTCATTAACCGGATCATCTTGATGTACTTGATTTTCTACTTGTGAGGTTTGAGGAAGATGATCCCCATATCTCATACCACATTGCTCACCATGAACCTCCCAGAATGTATATGCTTCTGGGAAAGGCTTTATAAGAAGATGTTCCAAAGCACATTCTTGTGTTTGCCACTTCTTAAACTTGCATCGCAAACAAGGACACACGATCTTGCCATTAATGCTAGCGTGAGAGAAGGCGAAATATAAGAAAGTGTTCAATCCCGCTAAATATACAGGAGAACTACGCGGCAGCTTGATCCATGACTTATCCAAATGTAACAAACAAATCTAGGATAGAACATAAATGTGGATACAATGTTTAATTACATTCAAAGCAGAACTTGAGATCTTTAAATGCATGGAATACTTTGTAGCGATTACGAAACCGCTACAACAACCGTTGCACATATACGAGACACATTTGTAGCGGTTCAAACATTGCGACAAATTTGAATCCATAATCCCGCTAGAGTGTTATAGTGGTTATGAAACAGCTACAACAACCGCTACAAAACGATGACCGTTTGACCTTTGTACCGATTGTAGATAGAAACCGCGACAGAGTGTTGGCGCCCTTTCATCCATTTTAAAATTCAATTTTGTTGCGGTTAGGTTCCACATAACTGCTACAACATGATGACCGTTGACATTTGTAGCGGTTTGTATGAACCGCGACAAACTTTGGCGCCCTTTCATCTATTTTAAAATTCAATTTTGTTGCGGTTAGGTTGCACATAACCGCTACAAAGTGAATTTGCAGCAGTTTATCCATTTAAACCGCTACAAATTTTTAGTTTCACTATTTAGGATTTAGGGTTAACATTTTAGGAAATATTTTTCACTACGTTATTTGTTGTACAGTATCTATTTTATTTGACTATAAGTCACATTAAAAACATAATATAAATGAATTATAAGTTTTGAAATAATGTACCAAAATTAATGATAACAAATATTTAACAAAATCATAAGTTGAACAAACCAAATATTTAAATGCATGAAACAAATATCCAGTGGTACAAAATGAAGAGATCAAAATAAAAACTAACTATCAGGAGCATGATCATCAAGTCCTGTCTCAGGGGGGTCTGTCTCACGGGGGCGTGTGCACGACCAGAGTTGACAACGTCCTCATCATCAGCAGCAGCACGCGACGGGGATTCCTCATAGATGAACGAAGGGGGCGGTTCAGGAGATAGAAACCGTCTGTTAGGTAACAGCTCTGTCAAGGCCCCAGTAACAGCATCCCACCGCTGCCTATGACCAGCGCACCAACGGTCGACTCTCTCCTACATGCGCCTATTCCTGGCCTCATTCTCGGCCCTCTGTGCAGCAACCTGCTCGGCAACCTTCTCAGCAATGATCACATCAACCGCCTCTGGTGGTGGCCTTCTTGAGCTGGAGGGTCCAGTCTCAGAGTAGGAGCCCTTGGGGTACACCAGCTAGGCCTGACGCCTAGCCCCATACCCTTAACGCGGCCAGGATGCTCGACTGGGCCCGCAGCAGTTTTCAATGGGGCCGTTGGATCCACAGCACTCTCGTGACTCCGGGTCTCGCGACGCCTGCAGTCCGCCCGGCTCGCTCAATCCGGGCCTGACGCACAGAGTTCATGAACGATTAACAAAATAATTAAATCAATTTAAATATACAACATTCATTATATAAATAATGTTTTTGTAACTTACACTAGTGCAAAAAAGGCTTTTAAGACCGGACGAAACAGGTACATTAGGACCGGACCCGCGATCAGTCTTGTTCCAGGCGGTATTAAAAGTCGACCTTTAAGACCGAACTTTTACACGGTCTTAAAGAGCTTTCTTTAAGACCTGACATTTTAAACATCCGGTCTTAAAAGTGTTTCAAAATAATTAAAAAAAAAAAACTCAAATGAAACAATCGGTACCAAATCACCAGATATGGCAACATTTTGAATGTCCCTCCGTCATCAACGACGGAGAACCAAGAGAAGATTGGAAGCAACAACAACAAGAAGAAAAACAAAAAAGATGATTACAAAGTCCAGAAATAAACAAAAATAACAAGAAACAGAAATCATTCACCATGAAAATCGAATTTGAAGTCCAGATCTACAAAAAAAAAAAATCACAAGTTAAAGCAACCAAATCTGAGCAGGATCCTCTTGTCAGTGCTAGCAAAGCTTCAAGCAACCAAAATCGAAATCCAGATCTGAGCAGGAGCGGTCAATGTAGGAAATAAACAAACTTAAGCAAGAAGATATCTGAGTTTGATTTCAAACCGGATCTATACGAAGGCGCGTGGAAGGACCCATAGATCGAAGAGGAAGGAGCCGCCGTCGTCCCGTAATCCTCAAAGTAGTACGCTTTCGCTTGCCGAGGATTAGAGTCGACGCCATCGCAAAACCCTCGAAGCATCTCACCGCCAACGTTGCCAATGATTTGATTGTGCGACTTTATGATGACTTACGAAGATTGCGAGTAGGTTAGAGGAAGAGGATGACATTCTTGTCGAGGATTTGCCCGTGAGGCTCTTGGGATACTCGTTGAATCTATAACTAAGAAAATGTTATATCACCAAGAAGACAAAGCAAACTCACTGACTTAACAGTTTAGCGAATGTAGTTTTTTTAACACTTTTAAGAACAGTTTTTTGAAACAACCGGTCTTAAAAGTATATTTTTAGGACCGGTTGTTTTAAATAACCGGTCTTAAAAGTGTAAAAAAAAATTGACCGGCGGCAATTTCGATTTTAGGAATAAAGTTAGCAGATCATGATTTTTTGAATTTCGTAATTAAATTCTTGATTGTAATCATCTTAATTAAGATGTTAGAGAGATTTTAGGAATTAAGTTAGCGGATCATGGTTTTATGAATTTCGTAATATATTCCCGATTGTAATCCCTAAATTATAGGAACTCGCCTAGGTTTATTTACTTATTAGCATCTCGTATATAATTTCAATTAAGCGAAGGAATAAATCATCGCATTCTCGGACTTGATCGCGTCTTCTCACAATATTTACGAAATTGCCACCGGTCATACTTTTAAGACCGGATATTTTTTAGCCCTGGTCTTAAAAGTGTTCTATATATTTACGAAATTGCCACCGGTCATACTTTTAAGACCGGATCTTTTATAGTCCGGTCTTAAAAGTGTTCTATATATTTACGAAAGTGCCACCGGTCATATTTTTAAGACCGGATCTTTTATAATCCGGTCCAAAAAGTTATTTATATTTACGAAACTGCCACCGGTCATACTTTTAAGACCTGATTCTCTATAATCCGGTCTAAATGAGACGGTCTTAAAGCCCTTTTTTGCACTAGTGTTACTATTATCTCCTCTGCTGCCTCAGAGGTCGGCATCCCATCACGGTGTCTATGGGTGCGTGTGAACAACTACCCATAGTCTGTCTGCCGGTTCTCCTCCCGAGCCTTCTGTTGCTCAAAGAATTAAAAGAATATAAACTTTGTTATTTCAAAAACAAAACAATCATCATGTTAACTTTCAACATACCATCTCACTGTAGGTCACAACAAACGTCTTGGTCCCTACCGTGTGATGGACCTTCTGCTGTGCCCGGCTTCTGGTGTTCTTCTGCGGCAGAGCCTGTAAGGAGGAGGAAACAAAAATAATATTTAAATTATCAATTAAGTGAAACTGCAAATTTATTTAAACCAAATGTAAACTATAAATTAATTTAAATTACATTTCAACAAAATTAATTTAAAATATATTTAAATTATTAATTATGTGAAACTATTAATTAATTTAAATCAAATGTAAACTATAAATTAATTTAAATTACATTTCAAAAAATTTAATATTTAAACTATATTTAAATTATCAATTAAGTGAAACTATTAATTAATTTAAACCAAATGTAAACTATAAATTAATTTAAATTACATTTCAACAAAATTAATTTAAACTGTATTTAACCTTCAAATTAAATAATGTTTACACAAAATTAAACTATAATTAATTAAAAAAAGGTACCTATACGTCTGCACCCCTCCTATAAAGGACGAAACCCGCCCAGTGATTTGGGTCCACGCCGTCTGGGACGTTCTAGATCACCTGCTGCAGAGGAATAGTCCCATCATCATTCTGCCGGTTGTAGAGACGACCCTCCGCTCTTCCACCCTTCCCCAATTTTCATCGACGCACTCTTATGATGTTCGCACAGTTTAAACTTTTTCTGTATCATAATTTAATTATTAATTATTAATTAATTCATAAATAAATAAATAAATAAATAAACTAAAACTTATAACTATTAACATGTAAAATTTAATTAAACAACATTGAATACTTGCGTAATGCCCAAAAACGCCTTGTCCTTGTTTTCCTTCAGCACATGCTTCCAATCATGGAAAAAGATTGGGAACCATTCCCAATTCCCGCCAAATTCTGACAGGAATCGATTCAACAGGTGACCACCGCTACCGATCGCCTGGTCTGTGTCCTCGTTCCACGGGACTATGACCCGATACCCGTCCCCGTCCATCTGAGTGACAGCGGAAACATCCACCGTCCTCCTGCTGATGTTCCCAAGTCTATCTGCAATATTACAAAAACAATTACTATAACTACGTTTAAATAAAAATGAATTAAACGTACTGAATTTAAATTAATTTCTCCCAAAAAACTAAATACATATACCTTCGACATCCACCAAAAATCTGACTTAGGGAAAATATCATAAATGGGAAATGTACCTATTAAAAATAGGTGAATATGAGGTTTCAAACACCTTGTATTGAGTTTACCTTGTTGTTAAGGTAATTTCTCTTGAAATTAGATAATTTGCAATTAGGTCCCTAAACGCTTGATGATTTGCAAATAGGTCCCTAAACACATTATGGGTTATAAATACCCCGTGAAAGCTATAAAAGAAGCAAGTAAAAATCTATTTGAAATAGGGAAGGATATTGTCCCTAATTTAGGTAATTTATTAAGTTACAAACTTGGAGAAATTGTAGAAGAATACTCAAAAGTAAAGGAATGACCGAAATACCCCGTAAATGCTAAGATAATGCAAGAGACATGAAAACAAAGATGTCAATACAAAAGTTATGAGGTAATGGGGCATGCTAATTAATAAAATTATCAAATGTTGATAAGAAAGTAATTAGGTAATTATTGGCTAATTACTTAAGTATAAACAAAGGGAAATTCAAAGATAATTATGTAGAACTCCATAATTAGTGATTAATGGCTAAAAATTAGCATAGATATATTTGCTAATTAATTGGAGAAGATTGAGAAAAATAAGTGAGTTTAGGTATTTTTAAGCCTAAATACAAAAATGGACCAATTGGGTAATTTTGTAAAAATTATGGAAAAATAATTATTTAATTAATTAAATAATTAATTGAAAAAAACGAAATAAAAAAAAAGGCAGAAAAAAAAGGAAAAAAAAAATAAAGATAATAATAATAAAGTTTGCAAGTTGCAATTATTTTATTAATATAATTAATTAAAGTGAAATATGATGAATAGTAAATAAGAAATTAGGAAACAGATCCTATCCGAGATCCAGGAATGGAAATGTCAAAGTCAGGATAAAATATTGATCAGTGAGTTTTTATCTTCTGTTAGACACTTACGGTGAATTTTTCTCTAGAGATTGGTGATTCCGAAACGCGTTCCAGAACCGACCCGCACGGACACGTTTTTCGAGAAACTTCGGCTGAACACGAAATGCCCTATATGGAATCGAAATTTAGGTTAACCCTGACATTTCTAATAAGTGAGAAAATGTCTTCAAAGTTGTAATTCCGATTTCTAAGATTTTACAAGATTTCACGATTCGAACACCGATCGTGGATTTTATCTGAAAATCCCATAAAGCAAAATGAAAGGAGCATAAGAGGCCAACAAGGCCATACTCTTGGCCAAGTATTTTGCATGGAGGAGAATTAGCCACATAGAAACGCTAGAATGTGTGGCCACAATTGAAAGAAGAAAGTTGGAAAAAGACCGTTTTGCCCTCGCGTATTTGCCTATAAATAGGCATGCACCCTTCTTCATATTTTCACACCAAGAGCTCTTGCTCATTTCGAAATTAGAGAGAAGGTAGAGAGAAGGAGGAGTCCGGGGAATTCTGCAATAAGCTCGAGTAAGTTTTTCGGTACTTAAGCTTTCGTAGTCCTTTCGGTAGTTAGAGTAGAAATGCTAGTTTAGTCTTTAATCTTCCAAGTATGATTAGATATCATATGTTAGGGGTATTTTAGTCATTATTTCGAAAATATTGGCAGGGTCGAAGTTCTGGCAAAATTTTGGAAGATTAGAGTTAAAATAGCGAAGCACTGGCGAAATTCCGCCGACTAGTAAGGGTAGGGGCAAAATGATAATTTTTACCTAAAATGCCTGTTATGATGTGAATCATTAATTAATATGATTTATGTTTTGAAAATTATGTTGGAGGAGGAGTTATGTTGAAATTTTGGAAGATTAGGGTTAAAGTAACGGCGTGCCGCGAAATTCCGCCAATTAGGGGTTCAGGGGTAAAATGGTCATTTTGACTAAAAATGTCCGTCGTAATGATAGATCCTTAACAAGTACGTTGTTATATTGATAGGATATCCCTGATTACGTTTTGACCTACTGTCGAACCGCTGTCCGACGTGCTGGTTTCCGTTTTCCGTCAAAAGTACGGTTTTTCTTAAAACGTGCTAGAATAACATCAACGAAAGTACGTTCGCGTGCTGTAACACTAACGCTTATGTTTATTGTATACATATATGTGATATGTGTATTGTATGTGATAGATGATGACTTTATGTCTGTTGTGTGTTTAATTACTGTTGGAGTACGTACGTTCGCGTACTGTAACACTAACTCTGATGTTTACTGTACGTATATTTGTGGTTGAGAGTCTGATGATATGTTGTGAGTATTGTTATGTGCTTTTGGATACATGCACTACGTGTGACACATTTACATGCACTACGTGTGACACATCTACATGCACTACGTGTGACCCATCTACATGCACTACGTGTGATACATCTTTATGCACTCCGTGTGACACATCTGTTATACTGATAATATGAATGATTGTGGAATATATACTGTATATATGAATATGAGGTTAACCGTTACCTGAGATCCAATGTGTTAAATTGGATCTCAACTATAGCGTCACGGTCAGAAGAATCGAGGACCAATGAGAGAGGAAAGCAGCAGGGTCATGGTTCCTACCAAGACTTTCCGATGTTGTCCTTTACTTTTTGAAAACTCTTGGGTACTATACCACTTCTGTATCTAGCCGGTGGGCATTTTGAATACATATATATCAGTTATTCTTCCGCTCAAATGCTCTACTCTGATGATTTGAAAAGATGTTTTAAAAAAAAATTTATACTGCTTGTGAAAAGTTGGGATGTGACATTTTGGTATCAGAGCAGTAGTCCTGGCATGAATTTAACTATGTTATTACGGACAGTTTGGTGCCGAAGGCAAGGCTAGTCTACGTGGGTGTGCCATAAGTCGCCGTATAAGTCGGTGAGGCCCCATGGTAGAAACTTACCCGGCCATTCTGTTCGGTTAATCGAGTTATGTTCAAAATGCCTTTTAAACTTTGAGCATGTTTTGAAAATGAGTACCGATATAGCCCAAGGTCGGTGTACCACCTCATTTCGTGTACCAGCTTGAACCGGTATACCATTCTCAATCGATGTACCACTTTCGCCGGTACATTAACTCTGATAACCCTGATATCAGTATCCGATCACTCTGATCACTCTGATATCAGTCTCCGATAACTCTGATATCAGCCTTTGATAACTCTGATGATCTCCAGTTTGTACTGGACGGTAAATCTATTCTAGTATAGAGCTTATACGTGAAGCTGGGCCACGCCGGATGAAACTTCAAAACCAACAAAGATAAGTACATGTAGTATTTGACTCATGTAGAACTTCCGATACGTATTTCCGTGCCCATTTCTACGTAGAACGAACCAACGAAATGTTGAACAAGAGGAGACAATTGTGTGCTCGTTTGTGGTGAGTGCGAAAAGGTCGGGAGCAAGGTGAATGCTAGAGTAGTAAAAGCCGGGAGCAAGGTAAATACTAAGCGCGATAGAGTCTAGAGACTAGTGTGATAAAGTCTGCGTTATGCGGAATGTCTTCCCTGTATCTAACGTTTCCCTTAATAAAGGAAAAAGAACGCGACATGGCGAATGTAAGAGGAGCCGGAGCTCCCAGAGGCCGAGGTAGGGGACGAGGTAGACAACCTCAAGTAAGAGCGATACTTGAACTCGAGCACAACCAAGTTCCGAACCAACCGGAACAGAACGAGATGCAGGAGATGCGGAGAACTCTGATTTCTGAATGCGTTAACCCACAGGTCCCAGGATCGTAACCTCGGCTCGCCGAATTTTAGATAGCTTTACCAAACCTCCTTAACGTTTTCTACGTTTCTTAGTAATTCGACCGTGATCGTGTCATTGAGTAGGAGGTATTTTGTGTTATCATGGTGTGTGGGAACCATGGAAACATTTAAAGTATCTTGTGTTACCATGGTGTAGTCCAAGGAGACATTTTGGTATTTGTGGTGTTGACCGCGGTGTATGAGCCACGGGAGACACTATATACCAAGGTACGATATGACAGGATCATAATGGTCAAACCAAACCGAATTCTCGACCACCAAGAGGAGCGGCTGGCAGACAAAGTAAAGACCCGACGCGTGAAGTCCAAAGTCTGAATAGGACGGAGTTTAGATAGTACGGAGATTTGTGGGTAGAGTGCAAATTTCGAGGAAGAAATTTTGTTTAACGGGGGGAGAAATGTAATACCCAAAAAATCTGACTTAGGGAAAATATCATAAATGGGAAATGTACCTATTAAAAATAGGTGAATATGAGGTTTCAAACACCTTGTATTGAGTTTACCTTGTTGTTAAGGTAATTTCTCTTGAAATTAGATAATTTGCAATTAGGTCCCTAAAACATTTGATGATTTGCAAATAGGTCCCTAAACACATTATGGGTTATAAATACCCTGTGAAAGCTATAAAAGAAGCAAGTAAAAATCTATTTGAAATAGGGAAGGATATTGTCCCTAATTTAGGTAATTTATTAAGTTACAAACTTGGAGAAATTGTAGAAGAATACTCAAAAAGTAAAGGAATGACCGAAATACCCCCGTAAATGCTAAGATAATGCAAGAGACATGAAAACAAAGATGTCAATACAAAAGTTATGAGGTAATGGGGCATGCTAATTAATAAAATTATCAAATGTTGATAAGAAAGTAATTAGGTAATTATTGGCTAATTACTTAAGTATAAACAAAGGGAAATTCAAAGATAATTATGTAGAACTCCATAATTAGTTATTAATGGCTAAAAATTAGCATAGATATATTTGCTAATTAATTGGAGAAGATTGAGAAAAATAGTTGAGTTTAGGTATTTTTAAGCCTAAATGCAAGAATGGACCAATAGGAGAATTTTGTAAAAAATTATGTAAAAAATAATTATTTAATTAATTAAATAATTAATTAAATAATTAATTGAAAAAAAAAAAAGAAATTAGGAAACGGATCCTATCTGGAGATCCAGGAATGGGAATGTCAAAGTCAGGATAAAATATTGATCAGTGAGTTTTTATCTTCCGTTAGACACTTACGGAAGTTAATTCTGAAGCCGTTTGTGCTTTTTCCTAATAAGACGAAATAGGGAAATTCTGAGAAAAGGCCAGATAGCCAAGAGGACGAAAAGGTTATGTTGTGACATTTGGAAAAGAATTGGGAATTTTCATGGACATATTTGGAATCAGTGAATTTTTCTCTAGAGATTGGTGCTTCCGAAAACGCGTTTCGTAACCGGACCGTTCGGACACGTTTTCGAGAAACTTCTACGAACACGGAAGCCCTATATGGAATCGAAATTTAGGTTAACTCGGACATTTCTAATAAGTGAGAAAATGTCTTCAAAGTTGTAATTCCAGATTTCTAAGATTTTACAAGATTTCACGATTCGAACACCGATCAGGGGATTTTATCGGTAAAATCCCATAAAGCAAAATGAAAGGAGCATAAGAGGCCAAAAAGGCCATACTATTGGCCAAGTATTTTGCATGGAGGATAATTAGCCACATAGAAACCCTAGAATGTGTGGCCACAATTGAAAGAAGAAAGTTGGAAAAAGACCGTTTTGCCCTCGCGTATTTGCCTATAAATAGGCATGCACCCTTCTTCATATTTTCACACCAAGAGCTCTTGCTCATTTCGAAATTAGAGAGAAGGTAGAGAGAAGGAGGAGTCCTGGGAATTCTCAAATAAGCTCTGAGTAAGTTTTTCGGTACTTAAGCTTTCGTAGTCCTTTCGGTAGTTAGAGTAGAAATGCTAGTTTAGTCTTTAATCTTCCAAGTATGATTAGATATCATATGTTAGGGGTATTTTAGTCGTTATTTCGAAAATATTGGTAGGGTCGAAGTTCTGGCAAAATTTTGGAAGATTAGAGTTAAAATAGCGAAGCTCGCGAAATTCCGCCGACTAGTAAGGGTAGGGGCAAAATGGTAATTTTTACCTAAAATGCTCGTTATGATGTGAATCATTAATTAATATGATTTATGTTTTGAAAATTATGTTGGAGGAGGAGTTATGTTGAAATTTTGGAAGATTAGGTCAAAGTAACGAAGTCTTTGCGAAATTCCGCCAATTAGGGGTCAGGGGTAAAATGGTCATTTTGACTAAAAATGTCCGTCGTAATGATAGATCCTTAACAAGTACGTTGTTATATTGATAGGATATCCCTGATTACGTTTTGACCTACTGTCGAACCGCTGTCTGACGTGCTGGTTTCCGTTTTCCGTCAAAAGTACGGTTTTTCTTAAAACGTGCTAGAATAACATCAACGAAAGTACGTTCGCGTACTGTAACACTAATCTGATGTTTATGGTATGCATGTATGTGCTAGGTGTATTATAAGGGGGAGTAAGTTCTAGAGAGAGAATTACTCTTGAGTGCAGAGTGTGTAATCAATCTTGATAGTGAGAAATCCCAGAGAGTCTGGGTACTGGATGTAGGTCAAGTTGTTGGACTGAACCAGTATAAATTCTTGTGTCCAGCTTCTTCTCCTTTCACTCTATTTTATCTTCTTTTTCATATACTTAAACAGAGCATTCGAAAAGATTTTTGAGAATCCCCAATTCACCCCCTCTTGGTGATTCAAGCTCCACTTTCAAAGGTGGCTATAATGGAACCCAATCTCCAGTCGCATGTTGGACTATTCTCAGAAGAGTAGAAGTCTTCACACCAAAGAAATGAGTAAACCTTGGCTTGTCACTGAACGAATTGCCTCGCAAGGATGAGAGAGGCAAATATCTGCAGCCCTTTTCACCTGAGATAGGAGACTAGAGCTGCTGATATCTGCATGTCTTCGACGACCAAGTGAGATAGTTCATTCAGTTACAAGTCAAGATTTAGTAATTTCTTTAATTTTTATAATTGATGTACGGACCCTAAACCCTATTTATAGTGTGAATATTTGTAGCGGTTATCCATGAAACCGCTACAAACATGTAGCATTTGACGCGGTCAAAGGCACGCTTCCTGGTGACCGCGACAAAATTGTGTCGTTTCGTTTATTTGTAGCGGTTGTGGTAATGTAACCGCTATAAATTCACCGCAACAAAGTTGGCGCCAACGCTGGCGCCACTTTTGTAGCGGTTATCCTCAAATAACCGCTACAAAAGTCCCGCCACAAACATTCCTGCCATTGCGCGCCAAGCTGGCGCCAAATTTGTTGCGGTTTTGTTTGCGTTAATCGCTACAAATATAGCAGCAGACATGCCGCCAAGGCTTCCATGACTAATTAGTGGCGGTTTAGTGATATAGCTGCTACAAAATGGTATTTTGTAGCGGTTATTTACAACCGCGACAAACAATGGTTTTTTTTTTGTATACACATCATAGTAATCACATACAATGCTTAATCTTATTAAAGCATAAGGAAATATGTTGAATACAAAATCCAAGTACATCAAAGCAAAATTCAACACAAATGTTAGCTAACAAGGACAAATGAACACTCATCCAAATCCCACAATCATTTATCAACTACTTAATCAAACCAAATAGATCACAATTAATACATATAATAAACTAATAGAAAACTAATGAACTCCCCTTCATACCACATTGAATCTCTAGCCACTTTCTCTACCACAAAGAATATAGAGATTTAGCTGGTCATAGCTTTTGACTCATCCAACCCAAGCTGTAGAACCAAAATCCCATAGAACAATCAGACTTGAAGCAAATAGTAGAGACAGTGTTTTCTGGCACATGGAAAGGGTACAACAAAAATAAAGGAGGACGAGTGAGTTAATCTAGTGTGGTGATCGAGTCTGAGTGAAGTTGGAAGAGATGGTGGAGAAATAAAGAATGTCACCGGAACTCAAAATGTCAGGAAATGAAGAATGTCGTTAGAACTCACAAATAATGCTAGAAAACACACAACAATGGCCCACAGTGGAGTAGAGTAAGAGAGATCAACAGAGAAGGAATAATTTCAGGCGATGTGGTCAAAGTGAGAGAAGACAAAGCTAGTGGAGGTGATTGTCGACGATGGATAGCAGTGGTAAAACAAGGAGGAGGAGCGACAGTCATGAACGTTGAACGACGCAGTGACAGTGGTGAAGGTGAAGATCTGATTCCCTCTCATTTTCCATTCAAACCACCTCCTTTGGATCAGCTTCAAACCATAACTCTCTCCAGAATTGACGACGATGGTGGTAGTTGTGTGGTGGAGAAAAGGAGAAGCCAGTGGTGGTCTCCTCCTCCTCTCCCTCTCGTCCAATCTCAAGCTCTCCTAAAGATTGAAGCTCTCTCTTACCCTAGTCGGCCTCTATAGGGAAGGTTGAGGTGTGTCGGCTCCTTCCTCTGTCTAAAACCTACCTAAAAATTAGATTTTTTGGGGCTGTAAAAAGTTGGTTTCGAACTTTGGGCTCTTTCTCAAATTTTCAGAAGTTTTGGGCTATTGTCTGTAATTTTTTCTAGTCCTTTTCAAGAAGAATTTGTAGCTTTTAGAAAGTCTAGGTCATTTTCAGTAATTTTTTTGAACTGATCTGCAAAGAAAATAAACCCAAAATGTAATACCTTATATTCCAAAAATCAATCAATTAAGGTAAATCATCAAATATATGAAATTTATATCCCTTCACTACAAAAAATGCTGGATCAGGGACAACATTACCAATGGAAAAACTTTCGTAAGAAATTACTGACAGAATTCTGTCGGTAATTATTTGTGATGGAAATTACCAATGGAATTCCATCGGTATTGTCTTTTATCATGGTTTTTTTTTCATCGAACTTTTTTTGTTGGAAATCCAATTATCGACGGAATTCTGTTGGTAATTTCCGTCGCAAATCAGTAATCTAGCATTTTTTGTAGTTTTTTAATCTTAATTTCATGCAAACAACTTTAATCACAATTATCATAATTAATGCAATTTAAGTCTAAAAATAGTGATAAAATTCCCAAATATATCATGAAATAGCATATCAAAATATGATGCAATCACATACTAGACCAAGGGTACGTAGAACTTTTTTAGTTTTAAATTGGAAACAACTAAAATCATGACATTAAGTGCCTGGTTGAACTAGGAAGGATTCATGCCTACTTAAATAGAGGTCTCAAGTTTAAATCCTAAAAATTTTGACCAAAAAAAAAAGTTTAAATCCTAAAAATAAAGTTGCATTAAATACGTGATAATAGAGACCTTGTGACCTAAAAGGATTTTACTCAGCTCGATCTAGATTAATCTAGTTTTCGTTAAATCCTTCAAGTATATAGTAAGACAGGTTTAATACTGAGTGCAAATGGGGGAAAAAAAATCTCACCAAAATTATAATGCTAAGTGGTTAGAAAATCAAATAAGTGAAGTTTTTTTTTTTTTTTCTCTTTATGGTGGATCTGATTTGATACTGTTTCCTTATAATGCTGTGTTGCTTTTCTGCAGGTTTAGCTGATTTTGGGGAAGACCAGAATAAAAGACGAAAGGGCCATTGTTGGTTAATAAAGGACCAGTTAGTCAAAAAAAGAAACATCGATTTGAAACTTGAGGAAGATTATAAAAAAAATACTGATGTCATTATGGCAACAAGAACTCAGTCACATGCAGAGTTGAATTTGAATAATCTAAGAGCCATCAACGTTTGTCTCCTAATCATTTAGCAAAGCTAGAGAACATGTTGGGTGAAAGTACTGTGGTTCACACTATGTGAGTTAGGTCTAAAAGCTCCATTATAAACATTATGAGTGAATTTAACTTGTCCTCGGATGAAATTTAAAAAAAAAAATCATTTCAACTCCACCCATATAAGATAATTAATTAGGCCGCAGGGTCATTTACGTGGCGTCTTCAAAATAAAAAAGACCTTATTTATGGGTGTGATCAATATATACAGGACTCACACATAAAGTAGAGAGATTGTTGAGATATTAAGTTTTCGTATAAATTTGATTTGATATGAAAAAATAGAATAGTATAATAACTCATGAACTCTTTATCTTAAAGCTTTAGATGAAGATATTTTGTGTATTCACTTAAAGGAATTTTCTTGTTGCTCCTAGCCCGAATAATTCTCTTCCGTTTTTTATGTTGTTGATATCACTCATCTTAGATTCCCCTCTTTCTTTTAAGGGAGACTCACTATGAATCCTAGGAATGGTTATGGAATGTAATGACTAAAAAGTCCAAGAACAATTGTGAATAATACAAAATAATAAGTTCTAATATAGGAAATGACAACAAGCTCATCATGTTTCCTGCTTGTTATTGGAACCTCTTGGTTATTACATTTCTTTCTTGTCCTTTGACCCAAAAAAAATTACATTTCTTTCTTTGGATTTTATAGTGATTATCCCAAGAATTTAATGCTATATTAGGGCTTGTGAGAAATTTTATATTCATATGATCGTATAACTTATTTCTAATATATTTCACATAGACCAAGGAAACTATTAAACCTCATTAACTCTATATTAAAATTTATCAACTTTACTCCTACTTAATATACACATACCCCATGAGAACAAATTTTACACGATAATAATGGTAAAATTGTGAGTAAATACTCTTTTTGGTCCCTGACAAAACACACGGACCCCATTTTGTCCCCTGATAAAAAATCGACCTTTATTCGTCCTTTTTATGGGACTAAAAAAGACTTTTTGGAAATTTGTGAGGGATCAAAATGTCCACCAATCGACCCTTATTCGTCCTTTTTATGGACTAAAAAAGACCTTTTTTTTTGTCAAGGACCAATATGAGGTCCGTGTTTTTTGTCAGGAACCAGAAAGGGTATTTACTCTAAAATTGTACATTCACATGAAAAAATTGATAAAGTGACTTATAAATAAGATTAAAAAAACACCTTCTTTCTTTACCTTATAAATAGGTCCTCATGAGTAGTTATACCACTTATATGAATATTGTTGTATTGATTATTCGGATGAGTATTTCCTCATAGTACTTTTGAGGAAGAAAGGGATTACCTACCGACAAGAGGGTTGGCATCCATGTCAGAGAAAGCTATGAGGGGACAATGCGGAGGTAGCTGAGTAGGTATCTGTTGAGGACGACGATTTTAATTTTTTTCTCGAACATTCCATTCCCACTTTGAATAATTCTAATGATAATTTATACTCTCTTTAATTCCTCATCTTAATTTGAGGAGAAAGTAGGTACCACTTCGACCTGCATTTTCCCACTTTTTTTTTATCACTTCACTTTTTATTTTATAAATTCAGATAAAGTTGTACTTCTCATTATACTCATCATATCTCGTGATTTGCAACTTGTTGACTATTAATTTGTAAGTGTGATTGATCTATGTATGAAGAAATATGAATAGTTTTCATGATCTCTAGTAGTTTGATACTTATATTTCTTAATTTGCAACTGCGTAATAATTAATTTGTAATTGAAGTTCATCTATTTAGGAAGGACAATGAATAATTAATTTCTCAAATATTTTGATATTTTTATTCCTTTTTTTTGCTATAATTTTTCTAATAAAAAGAACTCACACAAGCATTACACTTATAGAGGATCAAACTCATAATTTCACACAAATAAATTCATTACTTGGGTCAAATCACTAAAAATTAAAACCTCTGGTCCTCAATTTGGATTCAATTTTTTATTTTTTTTTCCATAAACACAAGCAGATCTAAGAAATTCTCATTTATAAGTCTATTACTCTTAGGTACTCTTGTTTTTAATGTAAAATATATATAACTAATTATTTTTAGGATTAAAAACAATTACTTAAGTTAATTATTTGTAAAAATTGTGCTGTCTTTCCTAAAATACCCTCTTTACTAATAATTTACATTGGAATCACTTTTTTAATGAAAATCCTCTTAATATTTACAATCAATAGGATAGGATTGAAAAATAATAATAAATTTTAGAAGATAAAGTAGTTTTGAAAATCCTCTAATGCGCTCCTCCTACATTTTAGATAAGTGGGAATAATTGAAAACGTGTTATAAAGCACACATCCTCTCCTGCCAAAGTTGCATTTTGCCGACAACGTGTATTCAGACACATGCTAATACGTAGTTGAAACCAATTTGATATTACACACACCTTTGGAAAGTCTTCATTATATTTTGGCTAAATTATATAATTTTTTTTTAAAAAAAGTTTGTGTCATTTAAAAGATAACACTTAATATTTGAAATATTTTTTAAATACTTAAAATAAAATATTTAAAAGGTTTAATGTTTTTGCTTTTGCCGTAGAATTTTTTTTTTTGTCACACTCACATATAAGTGAGTGGGTCTCATTGTGAAAAGAAGATAGAGAAAATATTAGTGGGACTCACTCACTTTTATGTGAGTCTGATAGAAAAATATTTATACAGTAAAACCAGAAACATTAAACTCATATTTAAAAGGGTTTAATGTTTCTGCATTTACTGCAGAAACTTTTTTTTTTTTTTTTTCTGCAGCACTCACATAAAAGTGAGTGAGTCCCATTGTAAAGAGATGAGGACCCACTCACTTTTATGTGAGTGCTGCAAAAAAAAAGTTTAAGCAGTAAATGCATAAACATTAAACTCTATTTAAAATACTGAAATAATATAAAATGATTAAAAAAGTCTAAAATATTTATTTGACCATTTATTTTTTAAATAAAATAGTATAATATACTTCAAATTATATGTCAAATGCCAAATTTTATTTTTAAATGACATGACATATAATAAAAATATATAATAATTATGACAGGGCAAAAACCATTAACACGGTGATTTTAACGGCAATCGAGTTGTTGATAGTATCAAAATATGAAATATTAGAGTCTTTAATTTAAATTTTTAAAAGTTAGGGAGATGATGTGCAATTGATACAAAATTCAGTGTAATTTAATTGAATTAAGAAGATTATATTTCTTGGAGGTTTGAGGTTTGTTTTATATTTAAGGGTTAAGGTGTAATTTTACACATGAAGTTTACTTCCAGGAGCGCCCAGCACCACGGAGTTTTTTCAGGAGCAAAAGTACACACGACGTTACGTTTTAGGAGCAAAAATACCACGGGCCGTTAGTTGACCTTTAGTTGACCGTTAGTTTTTTAACGGCTCGTGATATTTTTGCTCCCAAAACGTAACGTTGTGTGTACTTTTGGTCCTAAAAAAACTTCGTGGTGCTGAGCGCTCCCGGAGGTAAACTTCATGTGTAAAATTGCACCTTAACCCTTTTATTAAAGCCATGTACATTAGCACTCACCACTTGTAGGAAAAAATATCTCCTGCATTTGTCTTTATTTATTTTTAATATACAACTTATAATTAATTCATGTTTAAATAATGATGATATGAGCATAATTGATATTTTTCGAGGATAAAACGAATTCCTTTCCAACAATGCAACCAATAACAGCGCGCCCTGGATGTCAACGTTAAAGGCCTTTCCTTAATAAAAAAAAAAAAAGATTGTTCACAAATTAAGGGTTTTGGAACATGAATGACATGAATGATTTTGAAGCTATCTTTAAGAATTTTTTAATTATTTTTTAATTAAGCGAGATAACTCGTATTGATAAATTGAGTAAAATGTGGATACCTCATAGCAAGAATTTGAAGATTGATTCAGCACATTATAAGGGTTAGTTCGTTCCAAAAGATCCAATTTCATTTTAGTTTCCATGAAAATTGATACTTTTTTGATACAATGAAAATTGATACTAGTATTAAGGAATAATGTATTTGGATCATTATCAGATAGCTTAGCCCAGCAATGACGAAATCTGAATTGGGCCAATGAAGTCAAACTGAAATCCAATCAATAAGCTTTCAAAAAGCCCAATCAAATAATCCACTTAAGCTTTTTTTAGCAAACCATTTTTAATAAGTTACATTAACTTCCTTATACTCCCTCCGGTCCTAATTATAGGAACACTTTTATAGTGCAATTTGCATTGCAAAAGTATTCATATAATTAAGACTGGAGGTAGTATCAATTATGTCAAGTTCTACAATAATAAGTTACCATGAATTTATAGTTAAATGATAATATTTTAAAAATATGATAGTTGACCACTTATGATTGAAGAATTTGATGTAGTAAATATAAGGAACTTAAACTAGGTATTTTCCTTTTAATAATTGTTCATAAAAATATCCTTAACCGCCCCTTTGAAGTTAGAGTCTGGTAATAAAAATAACATTAACATAAAATTTTGGGAGAATTTCATTGAACTTTCAAGGAAGATAAAGTATCACAACTAGGTCCAATGAAATCATCAAATTACAATGAAGTCTTAAGGGGCCTATAGACGATTTATTGAAATTAGTGACACATTGATAAGTTCAAATGCCACCAATGACAAGTCAAGGCATATCAATTAACAAGTCAATGTGCCACTAAAGATAAGTCGTGGTGCTACAATTAACAAGTTAGAGTATAACAAATCACGATGCCACAAACAACAAGTCGAGGCGTCTCAATTGACATATTAATGTGCCGATAGTAACAAGTCAATGTGCCACAATTGGTAGGTTAGAGTATAACAAGTAACATGATGCTATTAATAAGTTATGGTGTCTCAATTGATGACAAGTCAATGTACCACTAATGACAAGTCAAGGTATTCTTTTCACAATTCCAATCAACCGCTCATAAGTCCCTTGATATTTTATTATGGGTGTGTGAGTTACATTGGGTCCTAAGGAAGAAAATTCCCCCTAAACTTTTTTTCGTAAAAAAATTAGCATAAAAATTTTAAGTTCCAATATCTAATTTTTGTTGTTTAACTCACACACCCATTATACTTCTATTAAGAGTCCAAACTCATAACCTTACAGTGAAGAAGGTTTTAAAGGTGTTTGGGGTCATTTGGACTACATGGCCCAACAAGTTTCAATATCTGGTCTTCTTTTCTTTTTTCTAACTTGAGCCTACACATCCATTATATTTGCTAAATAGGGTTTGTGTAACACCCCTAATTCTATACTACTAATAATGTGCATTAATAAGCAGTCTATAAGAATATCATCAGAGTGGAGCGGTAGAGCATATATGTTGGGTTGAGCGGATGAGTAACTGATACATGTACATGGCTATAAATTTAAACTAATCGCGACATATCTGGTCAGATAGTATAACGGTACATTTATCCAGTATCCAAATACTAAGTATCAAATCCAAAACATTAAAACTCCTTCCGAGTCTTCACGCGTGCTGTTTACCCTTTAAACCGGCTCTCGATCCTCTAGATCCTGAAGCTAGGGTTAATTATGAGATTCAATCGAATTGAATATTAGGTAACAGTTAACCTCATCCTTAAGTATAAACAATATATATGACAGATATTCATTACATTTCAGCATCAACCATACATAGCACATAGCAGATGTAAGGTTATAACAATACATAGCACACAACAAATGTAATGTTATTAACAGTGTTTCCACTCGCCAGTGCCACGAATCCACGTGTCCTCAGCGCTAGGAAAAGTTAACTAGTGGCATTATCATGACTATAATCCATGACAAGCTGAAGGTAAACAAACAGGTGACCTAAGATCGAGTCTTAGTCACGGTGCATGACGCAAGACCTAGTTTTGTCCATGACTCCATGAATCAAACAATCATATATAGGCATACAAGACAACATAAGAGTTAGAGTTACAGTACACGTCCAAACGTACCTTTCTTCGCATAGCTAGCGGTACGATTTCCTTCTGGTACCGATTCCCAACTTTCCCAGATATCCTATACCAGTATTTCCGCATTATTTCCTTTATATGATAACATATTTTCTTGGAATGATATCCCAAGAGATATTTTCACCACTTCTGACCTTTTTACCCCTGGTGGATTTGTTATTCCAATATTACCCTTATGTTTCCTTAAAAATGAGATTTCTAGCATTTTTCCCAGATTTTTCAATAACTTAGAAAAATCATAACGTACAAAAATCAAAACGATGTGCTTCCAAAGCCAAAATAACCCTTGACAAGCCTATTTACTTGGAAAAATAACGCCTAGAACTTGAAATCTCAAAGTTATTCCCAATTTTAATTTTTCCAACCATTGTTCCAGTTTCCAGTCCAAAAACATGATTTAACTTGGAAAATTCACATCTTTTTGTAAAAAATCCTAAAAATTACATGTTATACATGAAAAGAAAGCCCTTTATGTCTACTATATCTTTGAAGAGTTTCAGGAATTTTAGACTCCATTTGAATGGCCAAAATCCATGTATAACAACCACTGTTCAGATTAACTTTCTAAAACTTGATCCAACTTCAAAAATTCTTAGTTCCTTGTACAGAACCCTAATGATCACGAATTTTAAATCAAACGAAAGCCCTGGATGTCTAATTTATGCCTGGAAATTTTCATAATTTTTAAAGATAATTTTCCACATAAAATAACATCCACAAAGTGATTGATTTTAGACAACTGAAATCTGAGAATTTTCCCAACTTTCACCATTTGGATCTTTTGATTCCAAAAATTATTTCCCAATATGTTTTTACTCCATTTTGCGTTTTAAAAGCAATGGAGATCTTAAAATAATGTAAAGAGACAATTTCCTAGATTAAACTACAATTCTACCAAACTCTAAAAGCTAGAGCTCAGGATCTTACCTCTTGAAGTTCTTGCTCCTTCTTCTCCTTGCTCCTATTTTTTCCTTGCTCTCTATCTCAATAAGTTTGAATTGAGGTTTGGTGTGAAGAATAAAGAAGGATTCAAGCTATATTTATAGGGAAAAATCCAAGCTCTTGTGGTCCCTTCCTCATGTGATCCAACTTCCCATCTTTCATCCTAACCATTGGATCAAAGTTCCCTTTTTGAAATCAAATCCTCACCCTCCATGTGGCTGCAGACCTCCCCTCTCTCCCCTAACCATTGGATGTGCTTTCGTGTGTCAAACATTCCATGGCTCAAGTCTCCCATTGGTCCCCTTAATTACCCAAGGATTAAGGCTTTATTATTGATTAATTGAGAACCTTTGGATCATCATAATAGGTATCACAATCCAATGGTTGATTAACCCCATGTGCTAGTTACCATTGTTGACTTTTGGAGCTGATTCATTAAGCTAATTATCATGCTAATCAAAAGCTTAAATGTCCTTTTATTTACATGTGTCATTATATAATTGGTTTGTTTCTTAATCAAGGTCATTAGTACTTTATTATTCAAGCTTAAGTCATTCATTTTTTGCCCTTAACTTTCGAAAATTCTCAGCCCCTTTTTGAAGATTTTTATTGTCTTTTTCAATCCAAGATTAGATGCACCAATTGGGTAAAATCAAATCGGTATTTTATCCTAAACTTGCCATGTGTATTTTGGCACAAAAATGCCTCAATTATTATGCATTTTATTAGATTGAAGAATCATGCAATTAACCTTACTTAGTGCAACTTAGTTACCAATAAATATATGCTAATTATTTACCAAATTACTATGTTTATGAGAATATGTAAAATTAAGGTATTACAGTTTGAACTCACAATCTCATACTAAATTATTTGGCACAACTCGTTTTTTTTTTTTTTGATATAAATATATAGTCTGTAGCCCTAGAATATAGCTCAATTCATTCTTTATAGAATAAATAATATCATAAATATTATACAATCTTGTGTTATTAATTAGAAAATTTTAGAAGCAATTAATACGCTCTCATCTTATGGAGAATGTGAGGTTATTAATCACAAGGTTCATAGATTATAAACGGATTCAGAAAATTATATATAAAAATGTTTGTAAAATAATAATTTTTGGTAGATGTCATACGTATATGTTGGTCGAATTCCTTTATGGTAGGTAAACCAATGGAACAAGTAATAAAATGATGAGTAGAGTTGCTACCAAAAAAAAAAATGATGAGTAGAGTATCGTCCCACAAAGATTAAAATACCCGCTTATATAGCAAGAGGTTGATCCAAAGTCACGTGATTAGCATATATAAACAGTGATAAGTGTTGTTATGTGAACTACTAATTCTATGAACTAAAGAAAAGATCGAGAGTGAATATGAAGGAGAGATATCATATTTTAAATAGGTAGAACTCAGACTTCCCCTTAATTTGTACTTCCTCCCCAAATTGCTTTACCTAATGCTACAACAAGGATTTATTAGCTTCCGTAATGCTACATCAATGCCTATAACAAAGTTCTTCAGTTAACCCACTACTATCACGGGTGGAAAAAAAAGCTTTTAAGACCGGACAAAACAGATATATTAGGATCAGACCTGGGACAGGTCTTGTTCCAGGCGGTATTAAAAGTCTACCTTTAAGACCGGACTTTTAAACGGTCTTAAAGAGTTTCTTTCAGACCGGACATTTTAAACCTTCGGTCTTAAAAGTCGTACTAAATAAATCTGAAATATTTTTGGTTCGGTCCTAAAACTCAAACTTTAAGACCGGACATAAATTCAACCGCTCTTAAAAGATCCAAATATTAAGACCGGACAAATATCAATCCGGTCCAAAAGATAGCGGACTCTAAGACCAGAGGACTAATTACCCGGTCTTAAAAGACTGACTTTCAAGACCGGATTTTTTAAATGGACCGGTCTTAAAAGACCAACTTTTAAGACCGGCTTAATACCTTTAAGAGCGGTCATAGAATTACATCCGGTCTTAATATTTGAACATTTAAGACCGTTTTTTTTATTTGCGGTCTAAATTTTCCCAAATTTTTTCCCTGTTCTGTTCTTCCTGATCATATATATACACAAATCCACCATCCAAAACAGCACATAAAAGTCGATATACTTTAAGCTACAAGCTATGAACATGAATAGATTGAATTTGGAAAAAGAATACAAATATTATCCACCATGAGTTATGTGGCCTCTTAAGTCTACAACAACTAAAGTAATTTATACAATAAGCTAAGATATAACTAATTACAATCACAATGAGTTACAAAACATGCAGGACGTAAATCAACATATATGTAGTCCAATATAATATATTATTCACCATGCCTTCATCTGATTCCCACCCAACAACGTAACATGCATCCTCTTTTATAACATGCCCCTTTGAATCGGATCCTGCCACAAAAACAAAACAAGAACAAATTCATATAGTCAATGATGACATTGTTTAATTAAGAACATAGAAGGAATATAATATAGTTAAAACCTTAAAGTTTTCTAAGAATTCTGCATATGAATATTACCTTATGATGAATTGACTCTTTTATAAAGTGATATCCTCCCATATCCCTTCTTGATTATCATTTCTTATGCCGGGTTCATTATCCGCTTCATCTTCTTCGTTCATGTCTGGTAGACCCGTTGTAAAAGGAGTACTCTCAGGAAGACCATAATTTGAATGACTTTCCTCATCAATATCAATGACCCTCTTTCCTTGGAGAGCTACAGACCACATTTTATTTTCTTGATCGGTGATATAGAACACTTGTTTTGCATGATCTTCCACTTGCATTTGAAGATGGGAAATCTAACTTTGACATAGTCCACCTCCCAAATCTCTTCAATAACCCCATAATATGGCATGACTGCCAATTTAGGCCTCTTGTCTTTCGAACTGGAGAAGTGCATAGATTCAGCCTCTAACATAACACCACTGTTCTAGACTGTGCTCATATCATCTAGGGACTTCGTGTAAAATGTATAACCATTGATCACATACGAATTCCAACTTATGACATCAACCTCAGGACCACGTGCTAACCATTTCATTGTATCAGAAACACATTCAGATCCCTCGACTTTTTGTTTGAACCAGTTTGCAAAAGTTCTGTTATGTTCCCTAATCAACCTTTGTTCGGTCATTCGATGGTTCTCTTTCCTTACAGCTTCTTTATGTGCGATATGCTGGCTTGAACTTCATCAACATTATTCAAGATGTATAAGTTGACTTGTGACAATTCATCACGATCCACACTCTTTACCGAAGCCCTCGTCTACCCCCTTCACCACCGACGTTTTGGAAGCCCAATATGTCTTACTTTGGCCAAATAATTTTGACAAAATTCCATGGCCTCTTCGAAACATATTTCGAACAATTGAAGATGAACCATGATGTCAAAAAATGTAGGAATAAATAGCTTCTCAAGCTGGCACAAGATAAGATATCCTTCATTCTCCAATTCATCCAACTTTTCAATCTTGAAGACTTTACTACAAACCGCATTGAAGAAGAAACAAAGTCTAGTCAAAACGACCCGAAGATCATATTCGGCGATGCCTCCAATAGCTACTGGGAGTAGCTGTTGCATCAAGACATGACAATCATGAGACTTTTGGCCTACTAATTTCAAGTCCTTCATCGAGACAAGCCTCTTAAAATTTGAAGAATACCCCGAGGGAACTTTTGTGCCATGTAAGCACTCACAAAGCTTCGTTTCTCATCCTTAGACAAAGTATGAGAAGCCGGGGGACAATAAGTTCTCTTCCCATATGGCCTTGGATGCAAGTCTTCGCATATTCCCATTGCTTGCAAATCCAATATTGCCTTCACACCATCCTTGGAACTACCTTGTATGTTGAGAAGCGTGCTAACAATACTATCACATATGTTCTTCTCCACATGCATGACATCAATACAGTGTCTCACATCAAGATTGCCCCAATATGGAAGATCGAAGAATACAGATCTCTTCTTCCTTATATTTGTTTCTTTTTTATTCTTTCCAGTCTTACCGAAGATGACACTGATATTTATAACCTTTTCATACACTTGCTTCCCAGTCAATGCCACCGGAGCTTCTTCATACTCTTGGCCACCAAAAAATGCCTTCTTTAATCGACGATATGGGTGGCCCCGTCTAAGAAATCTCCTATGTCCAAGATACACCGTCTTTCTTCCATGTTGAAGTTGATGGTAACGTGTGCCTTCTTCACAAACCGGACATGCTTTATGGCCTTTTACACTATACCCTGACAAGTTCCCATATGCTGGGAAGTCGTTTATAGTACAAAATATCATGGCTCTCATTCTAAAGACCTCCTTCTTGAAAGAGTCAAAAACATCGACACCTTCTTCCCACAGCTCCTTCAAGTCTTCGATCAAGGGCTCAAGGTAAACGTCTATGTCATTTCCGGGTTGTTTTGGTCCCGAAATCAACATAGATAGCATGATGTACTTTCGTTTCATGCATAACATAGGAGATAAGTTGTAAACAATCAGGAGTACAGGCCATGAGCTATGTATGCTGCTAAGGCTTCCATATGGATTCATGCCATCCGTGCTAAGGGCAAGCCTGAGGTTCCTAGGTTCTTCGCCGAAGTTCGAAAATAATTGATCGATTTTCTTCCATTGAGAAGAATCAGCCGGATGTCGAAGCTGTCCATCCGAAATCCTCTCATCTGCATGCCACCTCATATTTTTTGCATCATTTACATTCGCAAACAACCGCTTGAACCTTGGTATGATTGGAAGATACCACAACACTTTTGCAGGCCCCTTATCTGACTTGTACCGTGGGGTTTCACATATCAGACAACTCTGCTTCTCTTCAAACTCTTTTCTATACAGATTAAATGTGTGTGTATAACTTCGTGACTTAGTCGACTCTCATTCAAACATTCTACACAAGGACAATAAAACTTCCCCTATCATCATGGGCATTTTGTTTAGCAAATTCTATAAATTCCCTCACCCCATTCTGATATTCAACACTCGTTCGTAAAGCATTTATCCAACTCGTGATCCATAGTAGAATTCCTATATATAGACGAAAATCATTGATCATTCATAATCCGAAAATTGAAACTTGCATATAAAATAAGCCAACATCCAAATGCAAATATATGTGCTCAAAGAATCACTTTTACAGAGGAACTTGCCCATTAAATGCATAACAAAGAATCACTTTTGGTCATAAATGCATCACAGTGAATCTAAGAACCAAAATAAATGCAAGACGAGGAAATTAAATGCATGGGATGAAGGTCTTGTGGACTCACCGAAGCATATAAATTCAAATGCGATTGCTGAGTCTTACTTCTCCGGCAACGAACGGTGATATTACAGACAAGACAGTAAGAGTAACCTAAAAACACCTGTTGGTCAGTTGGGTAGGTCTAAAGTGCAAATATAATCTTCAAAAAACAATATTCATCAACAATAGAGAATACCCATAAGAACATTACATCGATTTCGTTAAACCCATGAAAAACCAAGAACGATAAGCTGGAAAATAATAAAGTTATATAACCGAAACACCTCTTACAGCTTCGTCTATAGACGTTTAGCTAAGGAACCAGATAGTGATTGTCAAGAGAGGAACGCGAAGAAGCGACGAAGCAACACACAAACACTGGAGCCGGAACCTGAGTATTGACTTTCGGCGCGGCAAGAGATATTCAAAGAGGGAAATTTAATTTTCTGCGCGACAAAGATACCTTATTTAGCTTTTTGGATTTTATTAATACCGGTTATCTATTAAATGTCTGGTCCTAAAGATACAAATAACATTTTAAGACCGGAGTTTTAAAAGTATCCGGTCCTAACCTTTTATTAGTCATTTAAGTTTAAAAAATTCATACGGAGTTCTTAATGTCTTAATTACTTTCAGAATATGCATACACAAGAAAAAAAAACAAAAGAAAAAGAAGCTGAATATTATCATCCATAAGAATTTGACTGAACAACCTCGGCGATTTCGGTGTGAAGAGCATTAATTTCCCGCCGAAGATCAGCAACTTCTTGTCTTATTTGCTCCACCCGCAATATTAATGGATCATTACAGCAAAGCGGAGAGGGGTCAGAGGTAGGCGCGCTGGGGCCAACAGGTTGGGTAGGGGTAGCACGAACATCTGCGTGTTGTGAAGGTTGGTGGGGAGCACGAACATCAGGCGGTGCGGCATGCGCAATCTCTTCATCATCCGAAGAAATAACAATGGGTCCAACGACCCGAGAGTCTTCAGAAACAATTGGACACACTCTCGCTGGAGGAGGCGCACCGTACAACTAATAATTGAATATTTTATACACTTATTTTTGTCTCTTGAGTAATAACTTAGGACCCTTTATCTGATAAATAATGGCTTTTATGTTTATTTGGGCCTTGGGCCTTTTATTGCATTTTAGCCATTTTTAATAATAAAATTCCAGTTTTGTATTACTTCACTATTTCTACCATAAATCTTGAACCAGAAATCGGATTTGCCTCATTTTTGTCTCATATTTCAGATGATTCAGAGAGCTACAATTGTTATGAAGACATCAAGAGCCAATTCGGTCAAGAGGGCGGTCGATTTTGGAGCCGAAGTCGGATGCACAATTCTGGATATTATTTGGACCCGAATTTTGTAATTTAAGTCCAGTTTTATTTTATTTCTGTTTTGGCTAAAACCATTAGGGCCCATTTTCGTTTTAGGTTATTTTTAAGTAAGGCAGCCGCCAAAGACAGGAGGCATTCACCTATTTTCCCCAAATTCCAACGTTTAGACCACTTTTTTCGCTGTTTTAAGTTCTGATTTGTTGATTTCCAACAGGGTGATTTTTTCGGGGTATCTCTGATTTGGCTGAAATTTGGTACAGTGATAGAAGATGGAAAATCATTAGACCCCCTTCGAAAATGTCCCATTTTCTAAGGGCTATCCTCCGTTTTTCCAAATTCCATCATTTAGACCACTTTTTCAATTTTTGAAGTTTTTTTATTCCATTTTTGAGTTCCCCAATAGTCTAGGAGTCGCCCTGTCCAAGTCCCAAAAATTTTAAAAATCATTTGATACTGTTTCTGGACTTGTTTAGGTCAATTTCTAGCATAGGTTTTCGCTTTTGTGTGTTTTGTCTTTGTGTCTCTTAGTGTTTTTCCACTTTTACCACCCCTTGTGGCATTTTCGTAATTCTGATTTTCTCGGTGGCATCTTTGTCATTCTCGTATATGTTGCATGAGTACTAGGAATACTACTAATCCGTAAGATCTCGTTGCCATTTGATCCCGAAATAGAGAGAACAATTCTTGCTGCTAGGAGAGTTGTAAGCTTAAGTCATAGGATTAATACTGAGCTGGACACTCAACTGAACTCTGATAGTGGCCATTCGGATTGTGTCCATTCTATTGATCTTTCTGACTGTGATTCTGATAGTATTTCGGATAGTCTTGTGTCCACTAACTCAGACATTATGGCAGGAGAACAGGCAAATAATCATACTTTGAAGGAATTGGGTGCACCTGATGTTAATTATCAACCTTTGTGCATCCAATATCCTGATCTTGCTGCTAACTTTGAGCTTAAATCTGGTCTAATACACTTGTTGCCTAAGTTTCATGGTCTTGCAGGTGAGTGCCCCATTAAGCATTTGAAGGAATTCCATGTAGTGTGCAGCACAATGAAGCCACATGCCATTCATGAAAATCATATCAAGTTGAGAGCTTTTCCTTTCTCACTGGAAGGTGGAGCCAAGGATTGGTTGCTTGTACCTTCACCCTCATCTATTGGGAGCTGGACTGATATTCGAGGATATTCCTAGAGAAATATTTTCCTTCCTCAAGAGCAACTGCGATCAAGAAGGAGATTGGCAACATTAAACAGATCATTTGGGAGACTATGCATGAGTATTGGGAGAGGTTCAAAAGGTTATGTGCAAGTTGTCCACACCATCGATATCCGAAAAGACTTGATCAACTCTTTCTATGATGGTCTATCACCTAGACAAAGGGTTGGTTGATGCCTCTAGTGGTGGAGCTATGAGTAACAAGACACCCGAAGAAGCCCGAGAATTGATATCCATTATGGCGAGATAACTCTCGCCAGCTTTGGCACTAGGGCCAATAGTACTCCTGTTTACCATATTCAAGCCCCACCCAAGATGATTCTCGAGATTAGAGACCGACTTGATGATTTGACCTCCCTTGTGAGGCAATTGGCGTGAATACGTACGTGCGGTCCGCCCCTTCTCGGCATGGGTACTCTTGTGGGTTTTGTTCGACCCTTATCACTCTACCGACTCTTGCCCTACTTTGCATGATCTTGCCTATCAAGACCAATCGGTAGAGCTGCAGTGGGTGTTTTTCCAGAAGGCCACAATACCAACGAATAATGCTTTCTCTAATACATACAATCTCGGTTGGAGAAATCACCCCAACTTTCGCTGAATCAAAATCGAACCGAGTAACCAAGACGCGTTGCACTGGGAATTACCACAGAGGCCGTACGGACCACATAATTTCCAAAGAATACCGCACCCCTTTGCCTTTGCAAGCACCACCTCCTCGACCACCATATGTCCACCTTCACAAAGGCACAACAGCAGCTAGTAGTAGTGGTGGTGGTTCCTCACTTGAAGATATGAGAAGCAATTTGTCACACCCAATATGCGCCCAACAAAGAACTGATACTTCCATTCAGAGTTTGCAAACACAGATTGGGCAATTGGCAACATCATTGAACCAGCTTCAACCTCAGGGATCCAACTCCTTTCCTTCACAAACAATTCCCAATCCTAAGGGAAATGTGAGTGCTATATCATTACGGTCTGGCAAGCAATTGGAGGAACCTAAGCAAGATGCAGATGTGACTTCCACATCAGAAAACGAGTCAGGAAATGTGAAGATTGACTCTCTCATCCAGCCTACCATGCCTT
Organism: Acacia pycnantha; assembly: GCA_025563575.1. Taxonomy (NCBI): domain Eukaryota; kingdom Viridiplantae; phylum Streptophyta; class Magnoliopsida; order Fabales; family Fabaceae; genus Acacia; species Acacia pycnantha. Next base: position 1,554,359 of record JAMWYP010000150.1, on the reverse strand, counting down.
GTAAATGCAAAGATCCAGGGACATTTTCTATCCCTTGCCTTATTAGTAACTATAGATTCGATGATTGCATGCTAGATTTAGGTGCTTTTATTAATGTCATGCCTGTATCTGTTTATAGATCTCTTGGTCTTGGTCCCTTGCGTCCAACTGGTGTCATTGTTCAGTTAGCTAATAGGAGTAATGCCCATCCTTCTGTTTAGTTGAAGATGTATTAGTCAAAGTTAATGAATTGATATTCCCCGCTGATTTTTACATCTTGGATATGGAGGGTGAGTCTCCTAGTAGTAGGTCACCAATCATTCTAGGGAGACCTTTCATGAAAACAGCTAGGACTAAGATAGATGTGCATTCTGGTACTCTTTCCATGGAGTTTGGTGATATATCTGTGAATTTCAATATCTTTGTTGACATGAAATATCCTAGGGAAGAGCACTCTGTTTTCTGTATTGATGTGATTGATGATGCTGTGGATGATCTTCTTAATGGTTGGTGTGCCGATTATCCTTATTTTTCATCCGAGAGTGATACCCCATTTGTGCATGCCATGATAATGAATGGTGCTCTGTTTGCACTAATTTGGTTAAGACTGCATTGTTTGGTGATTCTCGATTTGCTTGATGATTCTACATTACTTGTAGACTCGATATTGATTCGAGTTTGAGCTTCATCCCGATCCTAACGTGCATCCCGATTCGATTTTGATGAGCTTAATTCGATTTTGATGAACCGAATTCGATGTTAACCTTGAGCCGTATAGACACAAATCCTTCTGCTTGTGCTTCTTTGAATATGGTTTCGTGTATTCCCAGTGTGATGACACCAGAGTTGTTGCAACAACCACCCAAGCTTCTCCCCTCTACTGAGCAACCGCCCAAACTAGAGTTGAAATCCCTTCCGCACCATCCGAGTATGCATTTCTGGAGGTGAATGAGCAGTTGCCACTCATTGTGGCAAATAATCTTATGACAGATCAAGAAGAGAAGCTGCTAAGCTTATTGAGGGCGAACAAGAAAGCCATTGGGTGGACATTAGCTGACATAGTTGGCATTAGCCCTTCTGTGTGCATGCATCGGATTCTATTGGAAGAGGACTCTAAGCCAAATGCCCCTTTGGGACATATGCTTACCGGAGGATGCCTTTTGGCCTCTGCAATGCACCTGGCACTTTTCAGCGTTGTATGGTGAGTATTTTCTCTGAGTTCCTAGAGGACTGCATGGAGGTGTTTATGGATGATTTCACCGTATATGGGTCTCGATTTTGATGCATGCTTAGCTAATCTATCTAGAGTTTTGCGTAGATGCATTGAGTCTAATCTTGTGCTGAATTATGAGAAGTGTCACTTTATGGTTGAGTCGGGTATAGTCTTGGGGCACATAGTGTCTAGGAAAGGAATTGAGGTAGACCCTGCTAAGATTGATGTTATTACTGCTTTGCCTTACCCCGCTTCTGTGCGGGAAGTTCGCTCTTTTCTTGGCCATGCAGGTTTCTATCGACGTTTCATTCAAGATATCAGCAAGACTGCTCGACCCTTGTCCAACCTTCGCATAAGGACACCGACTTTGTCTTTGATGATGCATGCAAGGCGGCCTTCGATCACTTGAAGCGTTGCACGACCACAGCCCCAGTGATTCAGCCCCCTGATTGGCTCCTCCCTTTTGAGTTAATGTGCGATGCTTCCAACTATGCGGTTGGTGCTATCTTAGCACAGCGGGTTGATAGAGCCTCCCATGTCATCGCATATGCTTCAAAGACCTTGGATTCTGCTCAGTATAATTACACCACCACTGAAAAGGAGTTGTTGGCCATTGTATTTGCCTTCGATAAGTTTAGGTCATATCTCGCTAGCTAGTAGAGTCATTGTTTTCTCGACCATGCAGCTTTAAAGTTTCTTTTGAAAAGGCAGATGCTAAGCCACGACTCATCCGGTGGATGTTGTTGCTCCAAGAGTTTGATGTGGAGATTCGAGATAGAAGTGAAGCACAAAAATGGGTAGCTGACCACTTGAGTCGTATCACTCATTCTCCCTCTAACCCCTCTTCTATTCGGGATGATTTCCCAGATGAGCAGCTTCTACAAACTGCAAGTTAAGACCCCATGGTATGCCGATTTAGTTAACTACTTGGTAGCCGGTGTTTTGCTGTAGATTCCACTAGGGCCCAAACTCTAAAATTGAAAAGTGAGTCTAAATATTATGTTTGGGATGACCCTTATCTGTGGAAATTTTGTAGTGACCAAGTAGTTAGGAGATGTGTGCCTGATTGTGAGTTTCAATCTATATTGCATTTTGCTCATGCTTCTGCCTGTGGTGGTCACTTTGGACCCCAAAGAACTGCTAGGAAAGTGTTAGACAGTGGATTATTTTTGCCTTCCCTGTTCCATGATGCCCATTTGTTTTGCAAGTCATGTGATAACTGTCAGAGGGCAGGGAGTATTTCCCGTAGGCATGAGATGCCCCAAAACCCTATATTGTTTTGTGAGATCTTTGATGTGTGGGGTATTGATTTTATGGGTCCGTTTCTGCTTCATATGGTTACACTTACATATTGTTGGTCGTTGACTATGTTTCGAAATGGGTTGAGGCGAAAGCCACCCGGACTAATGATTCTTCGTGGTGGTGGACTTTGTTAGGTCTAACATTTTCTCGCAGTTTGGCATTCCTAGAGCCATTATCAGTGACCAGGGTTCCCATTTTTGCAATCGAAGCATGGGTGCCTTGCTACGCAAGTATGGAGTGCTACACAAGGTTTCCACATCCTACCATCCTCGACCAATGGTCAAGCCGAAGTCTCAAATCGAGAGATTAAGCAAATCCTTCGAAAGACTGTTAACTCTACCCTAAAGATTGGAGTAAGCGACTAGATGATGCTTTGTGGGCATATCGCACCGCCTACAAGACTCCGATTGGGATGTCTCCTTATCGGCTTGTCTTTGGTAAGGCATGTCATCTTCCGGTTGAGTTGGAGCATCGAGCCTATTGGGCCATTAAGCAGATAAGCATATCCTGAGGAAGGAGTTCTCTGTGGGCCAGAAAGTTCTTCTATTTAATTCCCGTCTGAAGTTTATGCCTGGTAAGCTTCGATCTAAGTGGGATGGCCCTTTGTGATCACTAACATATTTCCTTTTGGTGCTGCTGAGCTATGTGATTCACCCACAGGAAGAACCTTTCAGGTCAATGGGCATCGCCTCAAGCCATTTCATGAGGGATCCCCACGCAGCCTGAGGAAGCAGAGACTCTCCTCATTGATGCCACCTATCCTCCATAAACCTCATTGATGCCACCTACTCTCCATAAACCCTTGGGGAGTATTCTTCTTTCTTCTCCCTCTTTCTCTTTTGTTTGTTCTTTTTTTTTTTACCTTGCTTTGCTTTTTGAAAAAAAAAAATCTCTCTTTCTATGATTGCTACATATCATGAACGTGGACATTTTGGCTTTAATGGATCATTCTGTTTGGTCTACAATTCTTGACTCTTCGATTACAAGTCTTGGTAGTTGATTTGATGTTGTTGATTGCCTAAGTTGGTATTGACCTTGTGAGGTTTTGGGCCCGCATGAATGGAATTCATCTTTTGCCATTCTTTCTTTCATGTGTGCATCTCTCATGATTTTTGTTCTCTAGAACTTGCTCCTTTTCTTTTTGAAACTACATTTTTCACTTACGTGCATAAGTATGATGGAAGCTTGTTTTCTTTCTTTTAATTTCCTCACTTTGGCCAAATAGCTTTCCCTTGCATTATGATTCCCTTGCTAGCCCCTTTGTGCCTTTTGACCCATTCTTTTCTAAGCCACATTACAAGCCTAAGCGTAAAACCATTTTATTCCGCACCTTGAAGATTTATTGAGCATTGGTTTCAACTTGTTTTGTGTTTAAGTGTGGGGGTTGCTCAGGAGTACAACAGTTTAAGTGTAGGGGGGAGATATTTGATTTTGACATTGTCACTACGTATACAATGAAAGGAAAGAAAAAGAAAAGTGAAGAAAAAAAAAAGAAAAAAAAAAGAGAGAGAAAAGAAAAGAAAAGAAAATACATAGAAAGAAATGGATACATTAGTATAATAAAAGTTTCATACATAGAGAATGATTGTGTTAATCAAGGCTCTTCCTTTTGATTTCTTTGGTGCTTAGCCTCTCATTCCATACTATTACCTACCTTCACCCTAGCCCCATTACAACCTTTAATTACAAGCTCTCTTGATTTGTGCATGTATGTGTTGTGAGTAGTGGAGACGTAGAAGTTGAGCAAGCTTATGGTAGAACAATTTTCTTGAGTAGAATTTGAGCGATACACTTATTTACCTTAAACACTTGAGAGACTCGATTGATTGAGCGCATCATTTGTGAGACCATCTTTTGTGATCAGCATCATTGATTGAGACCGCCATGAATTGTAATTTGAGATGAAGGGATTTAGGTCTTGATTGATTGGTCTTTTGGAACTTTTTGTCCCTTGATTCAATTTTTGCATTGTAGCAATTATTAGTAAATAAGAGTTTTTCCTTTTAGTTTTTTTTTTTTCTTTAGATTTTGCTCAGGAGTGCAAAAAGATAAGTGTGGGGGAATTTGATAATTGAATATTTTATACACTTATTTTTGTCTCTTGAGTAATAACTTAGGACCCTTTGTCTAATAAATAATGGCTTTTATGTTTATTTGGGCATTGGGCCTTTTATTGCATTTTAGCCATTTTTAATAATAAAATTCCAGTTTTGTATTACTTCACTATTCCTACCATAACTCTTGAACCAGAAATCAGATTTGCCTCATTTTTGTCTCATATTTCAGATGATTCAGAGAGCTACAATTGTTATGAAGACATCAAGAGCCAATTCGGTCAAGAGGGCGGTCGATTTTGGAGCCGAAGTCGGATGCACAATTCTGGATATTATTTGGACCCGAATTTTGTAATTTAAGTCCAGTTTTATTTTATTTATGTTTTGGGCTAAAACCATTAGGGCCCATTTTCGTTTTAGGTTATTTTTAAGTAAGGCATCCGCCAAAGACAGGAGGCATTCACAAATTCAGGATTTTGACATTAGGGTTTCACGATTTTATGAAAATTCTCTCTACCGATTTTCGCATGTTCTTAGGGTTTTTCGCGTTCTTCATCTTTTTTTCAGTTTTTCCAGCCATGCTCGGCTAAACCCCGTGATTGACCCAATGATGAGGATTCCATTATTCGTCCGAGAACTTGTGCCTAATCGGTAACTTAATCAATTTCGTTTTCATCTTATCAGATTCGATTCTGAAAATAGTTCGAATATTAGATTTAATATTCGGTTTGGTTCATCCCAAGGACTAAATTCGGACTAGGTTTTAGTGTTGCTGTGCGATTGCACGGTGAGACGCCACTGTTCGGATAAATTCTAGGCGATCGTCTAGGTGAGGGATTCTCCGGATGAATGCAGAGATTTCGATTCATCCGGAACCAAACGTGATTAGTTATATTTTGTTCAATGATGCATGATTCTGGAATCTGAACGTTGGGTTGGTCGTTTTTAATCTATTTAAGTCTATCCACGTTTTTCTATCTGTTTCTACATAGTTCTGTTTATTTCGATTTATTTCGTTTTAATCTGCTGAATCATAAAACCCTAAAACCCCCAATTTCACCATTCTGTTTGACTATTGTTATTAAATTGAGCCCGCTGCAAATTCGTTGGGAAACGACCCAGGTTCCCTATTCTGCAAATCATTAATCGAACTTGGTTTATTTTGGGAGACACGGCAAATCTCTTCCCAACAATGTTCTAACCATGGCACGAGCTTGAGGTGTGTATGCACCCCTACGAGCAGTTTGCTTGTATCTAACCATGGTTTGAGGCTTTGAGAGGTTGGGGCAGAGAGATAGGTAGTGAGGAGTTAACAAGGACAAAGAGGTAGTGTGTGGAGTTAATAAGGACAGAGAGCAGGAGAGATAAACATCGATGATGATGAAGTCAATTGGTATAAATGATGTTTCTACTTCATCTAGGCCTTTTTTTGAATTTCAATTTGCTTTCATATTCGGATAAACTTCAAAACAGGCCAGCAATTGAAGTCATCGATTCTCCACGAGCCTCTTCTATTGATGTATCCTTGGCTTCCCAATCTTTTGTCAGAACGTTGAGAATCTTCCTAACTTGAGGACGCTGTTCATATGTTTTTCCAAGAGATGTCAATTGGTTGGTCAAGTGTGTGTAACGAAGTTGAAATTCAGCAATGGTTTCTTCGGACTTCATTCAAAGTAAATCATACTCGGTGGTCAGAGTATTGATATGATTTTCTTTAATGCCGGAGGTTCCTTCATAAGCGATTTCCAAAGCCTTCTACATTTCTTTTACAGTAGACAAGTTACATATCCGAAAGTACTCCTTTTGGCTTAGAGCACTCTGAAGCATCAAAACAGCTTTGCTGTCAAGAGTAATTTTCCTTCTATCACTCTCATCAAATTCTTCTTCTGTCTTAGGAACAGCGATTCCGCTTTCAGTTCTTGTAAGGACGTTGTAACATCCCATTTTCTAAAGCAGTATATTTTTTTCATCAAACATCATTTAAAAACATCAGAGTAGAGCATCAGAGCGATTGAGTAACTGACACTTATATTCAAAATGCTGTAAGTCTGGCTGATTTCGAATAAGACATTGATTTCGGACGTCTAACGTCAATGTAACTACATAAACAGAAGAAGTCTTCAGTCGGGTCTCTGTGCGGCCTGCTTTCCTTTCTCCTCGATCCTCGGTCCTCCCGACCCTGAAGCTATATTAAGGGCTGAGGTCCAATGCACCGAACCCCAGGTAACGGTTAACCTCATGTTTACATACATCATATATGTACTACAGATATTCATGGAATTTTAGCGACACTTATTACGATCAGATGCAGGGTATACATAATCAGATATATATGGAAATAACAATACAGTCGGATGTAAGGTTAAGGCACAATGAGAAATGTACATGATCAGATATGCACGGCAATAACAATACAGTCGAGTGTAAGGTTAAGACACAATGGACAATAATACAGTCGGATGTATGGTTAAAGCACAATGGACATTGGACATAATCAGATATGGATGGTAATAACAATACAGTCATATGTAAGGTTAAGGCACAACAGAGGAAATACAACATAACGGAGGAGATACATATATGCATACAATAACCATCAGAGTTAGTGTTACAGTACGCGAACGTACCTTTGTTGACGATATACCGTATGTCTGTCGGTCGGTACGTGATCACAGATATCCTATAAGGGTAATAACGTATTCATTACTGATCAAACATTATAACAGACACTTTTGTCCCAAATTACCATTTTACCCCTAACTTCCCTAATCGGCGAAATTTCGCCAGAACTTCGTTACTTTGACTCTAATCTTCCAAAATTTTGCCATAACTCTAAATCCAACATATTTTTGATATATATATCATATTTAACCTTAAAACATGATATCTAAAATAAATTGGAAGATTAAAGATCAAACTAACATTTCTACTATAACTACCGAACTATAAACTAGAACTTAAGACTAGGGACCGAAGAAATTACCCAGCACTTCGCTACAACTTTCTCCGAAGCTCCTCCTTCTCTCCACCTTCTCTCTACTTCGAATTGCTCAAAGGAATTGGTGCGGAAGAAGTGAAATGGATGTTGGCTATTTATAGAGAAAATGTGAGGGCATTTTGGTAATCTTCCAAACCTTCTCCTTTAATCTTGAACCATTGGATCAAGACTTAGTGAAGAAGTCTTGATCTCAACCATCCAATCCACCTCCTTACCTTATTCTTCTCCAAAATGACATCATCCTCATGATGTCACCCATGTGCTTTATGAGTTTCTACCGATAAAGTCCCCTGTTCGGTGTTCTAATCGTGTAATCTTAGAAAATCTCAAAAATTCATCGATGTGGTCTTGAAGGTCTCTGTTCACTCTTGAGAAATATGTGGATTAATAAAATTTATGATTCCATTAAGGGTATTTCGTAGACTGCTGAAGATTTCAGGACAACCGCCATCGGTTACGGAAATTACTTCGGGTAACACTATCTTCGGGACAAAAATTCACTAATTCCTAATATGTCCAGATATTTACCACTCAATCCAAGGATTTCAAGGAAGGATTTATTTTCTATCGGTTCTCATTTATCCTATATGTTTTTTTAACAAAAATCTTCCTAATCCACTTGCACAATCCACTTGCACCTACATAAATTCAATCATTCTCTCTTTCTTCCCTCTTCACATTTTCGAACTCATGGCTAGCTTTTTGACAAAAGATGTTGCCTCCCACTTGCACCAATATCTCATGTACATGTGCTCTTATTGGTTGGTTAAACTTTTGACTTTTCAACTTTGCTTTATCCATTTATATCATATTAACTATTAACACATCTTTACTCCTTCTACAAGTTTGCAAAACCGTGCATACCCCCTTTTTACTCTTCAATTTAGATTTTCAATTATCTTATATTATACTTTAATTATCTAATTATATTGAGCACAAATTCCCTCATTGGTCCTTAAGCATTAACATGGATTTAGGCATTTTAATTTGTTAGAAATTCTTGTAGCCCTTTGATCTTGCTTTATTATATTAGATCCCATCCATTGATTAATGTTTCAATTTTTCCAATTGATTAGTAAGCTTAATTAGTACCTTAATCATATGCTTAGTAATCTTTCAGGATTTAGGGTTTTTATGTACTTAATCTCATACATTTTTCTTAACCTTTTCTAATTAATTAGCAAGTATCCTTTATGCTAATTTTAACCATAAACATTTAATCAAAGGGTTTTAATATGGATATTCCCTTGATTCATGCTTAAACAATAAGCCAATAATTATTTATTTAATCACTTACTAATTGTTGATAATTTTCTTATTTAGAACTAACCATTATCTCACAACTATTACACTGACATTGGTATTTCATGCTCTATGTATTATTTTAAAAATCATTGGACAACTTATGTCCCCCAAAATTATATTTAATTTTGCCTCATTATTTTCCAAGGAAATTAATCCCAAAAATTATCTAAATTAGAGACAACATACTTTCTAATTTTTAACAAATATTTTACTGCCCCTAAGGATTTATCATAATATTCTCAGGGCATTTTATGACCCAGTAATTCACTTAGAGAGTTTGAGCACTTTATTCCTCTAATTTCAATAGAAATTACCCTAGAAAATAAGATAATTATATCTTAAGGTTTGAGACCACATATTCACTTATTTCCAATAGGTTTTATTTACTAAATTATGATACTTATCATAAGTGGGATTTTTAGGGTATTACAGACGTAATCCCCATTCTCTATTACTTGCCAAAGACCATACTCAGTTGCCAGCACGAACACTTTGAATTTTGCTTTCCAAAATGAATAGTGGTCACCATTGAATCCAGGTGGTCGGTTGATTGAGGCACCATAAGGTAATATTCCTTCCATGATCTATCTCGGAATGTTAAGCCCAATAGAGAAACCAGGCTCTGATACCAAATGACGGTGGAATATCACCTAGAGGGGGGTGAATAGGTGATATTAACAAACTTTTTGCAAGACACACTTGGAAATAAATAACCAGAGGCAGGGAAGAGAAATAGACACGAATAGATTTATACTGGTTCGGTCTAATACTTTGACCTACGTTCAGTCCCCAAGTACACCTTGGGATTTCCACTCACTTTTCAAACACAAGTACAATTACACACTCTGTAACTTAGGATGATCCTTCCACACTCAAACTCACTCCTCCTTACAAGTTATAATCGTACACCCTCACTTAAGGTTCCACAATCTTAAGCTTTAAAACAGAATTGACGAAAGTATTTAACAACTCCTCACGAGTAGATGACAAATGAACATTGAAGTACAATGGGTATCCGAAGATACTAAAGACAGTTGATGAAATAGTTTATCACAGTAGTACAGAATTATATGTCTGGTATTCGGCGGGTGTTGAATTGAATTAGATGGGCTTTTATAGTGTTACCCATTCATGCCGTTGAGTGACTTTGAAAGTATCCGTTGAGACTCATCGCATTTTCCGTTTGCCATTTTTGCTCGGCATTGAAGGTTTATGACCGTTGTATAATTTAATGAATTCCCTTTGTCTGTGCAGAGAATCGCTCTGAGTAATAGCTATATCAAGTATTTCCCAAAGGAAGGACTTCATTTGCATCTTGATTGTTGCTCTGTTCTTTGACTCGTGAATTCAATGTTCTGATTACTCTGATTTTCTTTTCTGTCAATCAAGTGTTGATCACCTGAAACTCATTTAAACGGAATGATTAAATATAATTTAAACGAATTTGAATAAGGTTAGCAATAATTGGAAGGGGACCCAATGATTAACAGAGGTGATTAACCATTCATAAGATAAAGTCTTGAGAACCTTGAAATGCATTCTTGAGAATCGCTTTAGCATTCTCGAGATTTGACAGCAGGAAAGTGAATTCAAAATGTGTATCCCGATGATTCTCGAGAATCAAGTTCTAATTCTCGAGAATGAGGCGCTCTGAAATTTCCGTAGATGGTCATTCTCGAGAATCATATGTGCATACTCGAGAATCAATTGTTTTCCAGAAAGCATATAATGTGATTGGTCATGGCATTCTCGAGAATCATGAGTTCATTCTCGAGAATCAGAGTCATTTGAATCTGATATGCGATGTTCTGTTAAAACTCAAGAATTGCAAGCTCATTCCTACTCGAGTTCAAAATAGTTGGAGAATTTACATCAACTATAGCAGACTCAACCAAGCCACTCGCAAGGATCATTACACTATTCCTTTCATTGATAAGATATTAGAGCGATTGGCTGGTAAGTCTCACTACTGCTTCCTGGATGGCTACTCTAGAATTTCCAGATCCATATTGCTGTTGAGGATCAGGAGAATACGATCTTTACATGCCCCTTTGGGAGATATGCTTACCGAAGGATGCCTTTTGGCCTCTGCAATGCACCAGACACCTTTCAGCATTGTATGGTAAGTATTTTCTCTGAGTTTCTAGAGGACTGCATGGAGGTTTTTATGGATGATTTCACTGTATATGGGTCTGATTTTGTTGCATGCTTAGCTAATTTGTCTAGAGTCTTGCATAGGTGCATTGAGTCTAATCTTGTGCTGAATTATGAGAAGTGTCAATTCATGGTTGAGTAGGGTATAGTCTTGGGAAACATAGTGTCTAGGAAAGGGATTGTGGTAGACCCTGCTAAGATAGATGTAATTACTGCTTTGCCTTACCCCACCTCTGTGCAGGAAGTTCGCTCTTTTCTTGGTCATGCAGGTTTCTATTGGCGTTTCATTCGGGATGATTTCCCTGATGAGAAGATTCTATAGCTGTAAGGTGAGATCTCATGGTATGCTAATCTGGATAACTACTTGGTAGCTAGTGTTTTTCCTATAGACTCCACTAGGGCCCAAACCCTAAAATTGAAAAGTGAGTCTAAATATTATGTTTGGGATGACCCTTATCTGTGGAAGTTTTGCAGTGACCAGGTAGTTAGGAGATGTGTGCCTGGTCATGAATTTCACTCCATTTTGCATTTTTCTCATGCTTTTGCTTGTGGTGGTCACTTTGGACCCCAAACAACTGCTAGGAAAGTGTTAGAATGTGGTTTATTTTGGCCTTCATTGTTTCATGATGCCCAACTATTTTGCAAGTCATGTGATAATTGTCAGAGAGCAGGGAGTATTTCCCGTAGGCATGAGATGCCCCAAAACCCTATATTGTTTTGTGAGATCTTTGATGTTTGGGGTATTGATTTTATGGGTCTATTTCCTACTTCATATGATTACATTTACATACTGTTGGTTGTTGATTATGTCTTGAAATGGGTTGAGGCGAAAGCCACCCGGACTAATGATTCTTTTGTGGTGGTGGATTTTGTTAGGTCTAATATTTTCTGCAGGTTTGGTATTCCTAGAGCTATTATTAGTGACCAGGGTTCCCATTTTTGCAATCGAAGCATGGTGCCTTGTTACGCAAGTATGGAGTGCTTCACAAGGTCTCCACAGCATACCATCCTCAGATCAACAGTCAAGCTGAAGTCTCAAATAGAGATATTAAGCAAATCCTTCAGAAAACTGTTAACTCTACCTGGAAAGATTGGAGTAAGCGACTAGATGATGCTTTATGGGCCTATAGCACCGCCTATAAGACTCCAATTGGGATGTCTCCTTATCTGATTGTCTTTGGTAAGGCATGTCATCTTCCGGTTGAGTTGGAGCATCAAGCCTATTGGGCCATTAAGTAGTGTAACATGGATTTGGCTAAGACTGGGATGGAACGGAAGCTGCAGTTACAAGAGTTAGATGAGCTTAGATTGGATGCCTTTGATAGTTCACGGTTGTACAAGGAAAAGACTAAGGCATTCCATGACAAGCATATTCTGAGGAAATAATTTTCTGTGGGCCAAAAAGTTCTTCTGTTTAAATCCCGTCTGAAGTTTATGCCTGGTAAGCTTCAATCTAGATGGGATGGCCCTTTTGTGATCACTAACATACTTCCATTTGGTGCTGTTGAGCTATATGATCCAACCACAAGACAAACCTTCAAGGTAAATAGGCATCGCCTCAAGCAATTTCTTGAGGGATCCCAGCAGCAACCTGAGGAAGCAAAGATTCTCCTCATTGATACCACTTATCCTCCATAAACCCCTTGGGGAGTATTCTCCTTTCTTCCCCCTCTATCTTTTATTAGTTTTCATTTGTCCACTTTGCTTTATGAAAATAAATATAGCCTCTCTTTCTATGATTGCTATATATTATGAACTTGGACATTTTGGTTTTAATGGATCATTCTGTTTGGTCTGCAATTCTTGACTCTTCGATTATATGTCTTGGTAGTTGATTTGGTGATGTTGATTGCTTAAGTTGGTATTGACCTTGTGAGGTTTTGGGCCTGCATGAATGGAATTCATATTTTACCATTCTTTCTTTCATGTGTGCATCTGCTCATGATTTGCGTTCTCTAGAACTTGCTCTTTTTCTTTTTGAAGCTACATTTTTAACTTACGTGCATGAATATGATAGAAGCTTGTTTTCTTTCTTTTATTTCCCCCACTTTGGCCAAATAGCTTTCCCTTGCATTATGTTTCCTTTGCTAGCTCATTTGTGCCTTTTTGACTCATTATTTTCTAAGCCACGTTACAAGCCTAAGCGTAAAACCATTTTATTCCGCACCTTGGAAATTTATTGAGCATTAGTTTCACCTTGGTTTTGTGTTTAAGTGTGGGGGTTACTCAGGAGTGCACCAGTTTAAGTGTGTGTGTGGGGGGTATATTTGATTTTTTTATTGTAATTATGTATATAGTTCCTCAAACAAAAAATAAAAAAGAAATAAAGAAAGAAAGAAAGAAAAGCAGAAAAGAAAAGAAAAGAAAGAAAGAAAGAAATACATAGAAAGAAAGGAATATATGAGAAAAATAAAAGTTTTTATACATAGAGAATGATTGTGTTAACCAATGCTCTTTTTAATTTCTTTGGTGCTTAGCCTCTCATTCCATACTATTACCTACCTTCACCCTAACCCCATTACAACCTTTAATAATAAGCTCTCTTGATTTGTGCATGCATGTGTTATGAGTAGTGGAGATGTAGAAATTGAGCAATCTTATGGTAGAACAATTTTCTTGAGTAGAATTTGAGCCATACACTTATATATTTACCCTAAATACTTGAGAGATTGATTGATTGAGGGCATCCTTTGAGAGACCATCTTTTGTCATTAGCATCATTGATTGAGATTACCATGAATTGTAATTTGAGATGAAAGGATTTTGGTCTTGATTGATTGGCCTTTTGAAGCTTTGTGTCCATTGGTCAATTTTTTCATTATTAGCAACTGTTAGAAAAGAAGAGTTTTTCCTTTTAGTCTTTTTCTTTGAATTTTTGCTTAAGAGTGCAAAAAGATAAATGTGGGGGAATTTGATAATTGAATATTTCATACACTTCTTTTTATCTCTTGATTAATAATTTAGGACTCTTTAGTTAATAAATAATGGCTTTTACTCTTATTTAGGCTTTGGGCCTTTGATTAGATTTTAGCTATTTTTAATGATAAATTTTCAGTTTTACATTGCTTTACTATTTTTACCATAACTCTTGAACCAAACATCAGATTAGCCTCATTCTTGTCTCATATTTCAGATGATTCAGAGAGCTACAAGAGTGCGGTCAATTTTGGAGCCGAAGACAGATGTATATTTTTGTATATTTATTGGGCCCGAATTTTGTATTAAAAAAACCATTTGTTATTTATTTCATTTTGGGCCACTGTGTAGCCCAAGCCCATTTCCATTTTAGGTTAACTTTAAGTTAGGTAGCAGCCACAAACAACCATGTCATTACGTTTTTACATATTTTCGGATTAAACATAGAAGTTTCATTTTCTCTGTAATGTTCTTCGCGTTCTTCGTCTGTTCTTCATTTTTTCAAGCCATGCTTGGCTAAACTTCTATGATTATCCCACGGATTGAGGATTCCACTATCCAGAGGACTCATTCTTAATGGTAATAAATTCGTTTCTATTTTGTAATTTTGGATTGGATTTACTTTTGGATTGGGTGTTAGATTTAACACCCAGATTGAGAAATCTCGAGGATTCAGTACGAACTAGGTTTTAGTGCTTGTTGTGCGATCACACAGTGACACGCCACTGTTCAAATAAACGCTAGGCGATTGTCTAGTTGAGGGATTTTCTGGACGAACGCAGAGATTTCGGTTCGTCCAGAATCAATCGTGAGTTCATTTCAAAATATGTTTTCGTCCGAGGAAGGAAAGTGGTGGAATTTGAAATCCTGGGTTAATCTTCTGTTTCTTTGTTTAATCTTTATTTTATCTATTTCTGTTTAGTTCTATTTTATTCTTCACTGCATTGAAAAAAAAACTCCCCCCATATTGCTTACTGTTCTGCTTCGCTGTTACTGATTTAAACTCACTACAAATTCGTTGGGAAAACAATCTAAGTTTCCATTATACTGCAAAGTTATATTGATCCTGGTTATTTTGGGAGATCACGACAAATCTCTTTCACTAGTACAGTCACTCTAGCATTTTTGGGGACCACCTATACTAGACTAACCCACTGGCTATCAGAGATAAGGTAAATAATACCATATTGCTGAAGTTTAGTCACTTCCTTCTTCACTAAATCCAGAATAAAGGGATTCGGGTGTCTCTGAGGTTGTCTCATTGGCTTAGCATCATTTTCCAACAAAATTCGATGCATACACATGGAAAGGCTAATGCTAACAACATCAACTAAGGTCTACCTAAATGTCTTCTTATTTACTTTCAACAATCTCAACAGCTTGTCTTCTTGATTAGGTAAAAGGTTATTTTCCACAATGATTGACAGCTGCTCATTCAACTCTAGAAAGACATATTTCAAATGATCTGGTAAGGAGTTCAAGTCTAACTTAGGTGGCTACTCAGTGGAGGGAAAAAGCTTGTATGGTTGCATCAACTCTGTAGTATGCACACCTGTATAACCTAAAATCATATGCACAAAAGTAGAATTGTGTCTATGCAGCTCAATGTCAAAATTAGAATTGAACACACATTCAAAATTCATCACATATTCAACATGAACATCAACATGAACATCGGAAAAAATATCAGAATGGGCATCAAAATGAATATCAGAATCAACATCAGAAGCCACAATTAATGCAGAATCATTAATTAAGTCAAATTCACCATATAATGCATCATTACTTTCAATGGAAATAGGGCACCATTTATTATCAAAACAACCACAAATAACAGAGTTACCCATAGATACAGAATCAGGATAATCAGCATATCATTCAGCAAGAACATCATCGATCACATCAATGCACAAAACCAAATGCCCTTTCGTAGGATGTTTCATGGCATCAAAGATATTAAAATTCATAAGAATATTACCAAATTCCATGGAAAGAGTTCTAGAATGCACATCTATCTTAGTCCTAGCTGTTTTCAAGAAAGGTCTCCCTAGAATGATTGGTGACCTACTGCTAGGAGATTCATCCTCCATATCTAAAATGTAAAAGTCAGCAGGGAATATCAATTCATTTACTCTAACTAAAGCATCTTCAACCGAACTAGTAGGATGAGCATTACTCCTATTGGCTAACTGGATAACAATACCAGTAGCACGTAAAGGACCAAGACCAAGAGATTTATAAATAGATGCAGGCATGACATTAATGGAAGCACCTAAATCTAACATGCAATCATCAAATTTATAACTACCAATAATGTAAGGGATAGAAAACGTCCTTGGATCTTTCCACTTAAGAGGCATGGGCTAGAGGACTGATGATACATTCTGGTTCAAGCTCACTCGTTCATTCCCCTTCAGTTGCCTTTTATTGGTACAAAATTCCTTGAGAAACTTGGCATATTTAGGAATCTATTTGATTGCATCTAAGAGAGGCATGTTGATTTCAAATTTTTTGAATGTCCCAAGAATATCCTTCTCTTTTTCTTTCTCTGCCAACTTAAATAAAAATTGTCTACTTTTCTAAAAGAGAAGTAAAACATAAAGGCGGTAGCATATGTTTAATTATATGGCAGAATTTTGACATATTGGGTGTCCCTTTTTAGAGTTGGGACACCTAAAGTGAACTTTGGGCATCCCCATTGGGATTTTGGAATTTCAATTCAAAAAGGAACGTTAAAAGTGGAGCTTTTGGCACAAAAAACACTACTTTTAGCGTCCCTTTTAAATTTGTGACTTCTATATAGACACTTTAAGAGTCCCAAATTTATATTGGGACACATGTATGGACACTTTAGGAGTCCCAAATTCAAATTGGGATGCACAAAGGGTTAAAAAAATCACGGAGTGCGTACGCGATAGATCTAGTCTTCCCATTGTACTCCTCTCACTGTACTCCTTGCACAAAGGGTTAAAAAAATCACAGAGTACATCCCAAATCCAACCACTGCCATGGTACTCCTCCCACTACTCAGCCTCCCCGAGCTCTTCAAGGCTCTCCATCAATGGTTCATCAGTCTTTGCTTTCTCCGGCTCAATCTTCACCACCTCCCCTACATCGCCTCCCCCTACTATCCTTTCCTCCTTCGGCCTCTCCACCACCCACAACTTGACCTCCAACTACTCCTCCCACGGCTCTCACACCCACTCCACTCACAGCTCCTTCAGCTACTGCTACGGCCATGACTCCGGCTTTGAGTAAGGCTCCAACACAATTTCAAGGTCCATTGAATTCTCAATCTTTACTACTCATCGTTTTAGGGTTCCAACTTGAATTTTGATTCCTCTTCACTCTAAACTGTTAGTCCTCGTTGATTGGTTGTGTCTTATACTCTAGTGGCTTATAGATCTCTTTGAATCTTGACAGCCTTTTTGATTGAAAGCTTCAGTTACTTAAATCTACTTCAGGTCTTAAGTTTTTTGAATGCGGTTAAATTTTGGGATCTGAATGCTTAAGCCTTGTTCTGCAATATGGGTTTGATTGAAATTTTTGTTGTGTTGCTTGGTTTTATGCCAGAAATATCGATTTTGTCAAAAGTGATTCAATTCAAATCAGGTTCAATGAGCAATGCACTACGTCGATCCAGATGGTCGATAATATGTCTTCAAGCCAACGTTAGAGCGATCCAAATGAGCAACTCCCGTAACGCCGTTATACCTGCAGATTTGGGTTTGATTGAAACTTTCGTTCTGTTGCTTGGTTTTGTGCATTGGAAATATCAATTTTGTCAAAAAGTGATTCAATTCAAATCAGCTTTGATGAGCAACGCACTACAGCGATTGTGATAACCCAAGAGGAAAAAAAACTTTTAAGTTTCGAGGACGAAACTTATTTTAAGGAGGGTAGCATGTAATACCCCAGATTATTATTAATGGTAATAACTCTCCTTTTATTTTAGCCTTGGTGGGCCGAATACTCTTAGTCCTAATTGCCTTAGGAATTTTTAGCTTTTGCACTAAGAAAGGGGTTTTAGGTAATAAGTCCACTACTTGTCAACCAAGTCACATTAAATTCACACCTTGATTGATTGATTGATTGAATTTAAGATGATGGATCACATTTATTTCCTTTTTCTTCAAAATACGTCCATAAAAATGTCACACAAAAAATCAGCACTTTATAAGAGTCTAACCCTAATTTAAGTGCTCTAGATTATTATTAATAGTAATAATAATGATAATAATAATAATAAATAGTATGGTAATAATAAGATTTAGAAGGTATTGTTATATATATAGTAATAATAAAATTTAGAGCCCAGCCCATAGCTAAACCCTAGTTTTTAATTATAAATAGAGGCCAAGCCTAACTCTAGCTAACGTTCAATGCTCTTCTTCTCCCCTACTACTTCCTCTATTCTTACTCTGTCAAATTATTCTTCTATGAGGTTAGCAAAAACGGAGACCAGGTAAACCTAACCCCCATATGTCTTAGGTTAATTTTATATGAATTTTGATAGGGTAATTATGATCCTAAATATATCATAAGGTTGTTTATATGAAATATATATTATATGTAATCCTAATCCCTGAATATCTCAGGTTAATTTTATATGAATTCTAATAAGGTAATTAAGATCCTAATTATATCATAGGGTTGTTTTATATGAAATATACATTATATGTAATCCTAATCCCTAGAACAATAGGAATTAATTGTTACATGTCGGTCTCGATTTTTGTGAGAAACCCTTAAATGTGTCGCTGCATTTGTATATTTATTTATACGCTTTTCCTTTTCAGTTAGCGTGAATTACCTTATGAAAACGAAATCCCTTACCTTCTTGTGTACATATATATTTCTCCTTCTCGATTTGCGTTACAAACCCCTTTTGCAAAACCATTTAACCATTGAATATTATGTTGTACGTAGTTGCATTGGGTGCTTCGGTTTTTGGTGATTGGTTCCGTAAATCTGAGAAATCCATTTTGTGTGTGATTGAAATAATTTAATCGTGGGAGGATAGCTTTGGGATGGTACCTCCTAAAGTGATGAACACAACCCTTAGGCTTTATGCCTCCGATATATTATACAATGTGAACTGATATTATCCGTTCTTCTCAAAGTGGTGTTTGGCAGGGTTTCCCGAGACACTAGTAGCAACTTTGGAAAGAGGTGTGCACATTAGGAAGAAATGTTTTATGACCAATTTGATTAATTGTGACTGGCAGGGTTTCCCGGGTCATAGGGTAGACTGGTAGGGTTTCCTGGGTCTACCATGGTTCTCTTCCCACTAAACATACTGGCAGGGCTTCCCAGGTCTAAATGAATTTAAAATGATAATGAATAATATTTGATGCAATTACTATATGATTATACATATTTGATTTGATTAATATATTTGAGCTATTTAAATTGTGTTTTATTAGGATTACCAGCTTTGCTGATTTTTTTTATGGGTTGCGACGATCCTTCGGGGAGCACATTTTCAGTGAAACAGGTTCCAAAGCTTGGGGCTAGCAGTGAGAAGTGAGGAAGAACATTCAGTTAATTCTAGCTAGTTTTTTTTATGCTCTGAATAAAATGTATTTACTAAAGTTTGGATTTATGTTAATGTAATAAGTTAGCCTTGCAGTTATCCCAGTACAAGTGCGGCGGTAACACTTCCCAAGTTTGGTTATTTTGAATTTCAGTAATTATTTATAAAAATTATTGTAGTTTTATGTTATTATAATTGTTAGAAATTGGGGGTGTTACAGCGATCCAAATATTCGATGGAAACGTCTTCAAGCCAACATTGGAGCGATCTAGATGAGCAACACCCTCAACACCATTACGCCTTCCACGTTTGGGGTATTTTTTTTAAGAAAACAAAAAGTCTTATGGCGTCCCTATATTTAAGGAAGCCATAAGTCTCTTATAGCGTCCCTCCTATGTCACTTACATAGGCGTCCCGCTGGAAAGGGATGTAAAAAGACTCTAAAAGTAGACGTTAAAAGTGTTTTTTGTAGTAGTGTTAGGATACAATTGTGAGAAGATGTTAAGCAAGAGACAAACAAGATATTAGAAGGGAAATTAGGAAGGTAGAGAACATTTTGCAATATTAAAGAAGTAAAAATATGAACCGTGCCTGAGGAGCAAGCAACAGATTTAGAGCCAGTAGGAAGACTTACAGAAATTGGAGAAATAGATGTATAAGAGGAAAACAAAGCCAGAAAACTGCAAACATGATTCGTTGCACCAGAATAAATGATTAGAGATACAGAAATAGAAGACAAACGAGAAATATGGATACCTTCAATAGGATCAAAGATGGAGGTGAAGGTAAATCGAGAAGGCTAAGGAGTTGAGTATATTGAGTAGCGGATAATTGAGGCAGAACAATAGCATGTGAAGAAGAGGTATTTAGAGGAGAAGCCTTAGCAGGAGAAGATTGTTGAACAATTCCAGAAGCCTAAGAGGAGAATTGATTTATCGTGGTAGAGAATTGGAGGAACAAAACTTGAAGCCAAGGGAAAACCATGTTTCCAGTAGCAAGTGTATTCAGTATGTCTTAGAAGCAGAGGATACGTACTTGGAGTCAATAAGGATATACAGCTATTGTTATTATTGAGGCCTTTCAAGAAGAGAAAAACCTGACACTACTATAGAAAGGGTGTAATACCCTCAAATCTGACTTAGGGTAATTTCCCTTGAAAAAGGATAATTTGCAATTAGGTCCCCAAAACGTTTGGGAATTTGCAAATAGGTCCCTAAGCACATTGTGGGTTATAAATACCCTGTGAAAGCTATAAAAGAAGCAAGTAAAAATCTACTTGAAATAGGGAAGGATATTGTCCCTAATTTAGGTAATTTATTAAGTTACAAACTTGGAGAAATTGTAGAAGAATACCCAAAAAGTAAGGAAATGACCGTAATACCCCCGTAAATGCTAAGATAATGCAGGAGACATGAAAACAAAGATATCAATATAAAAGTTATGAGGTAATGGGGCATGCTAATTAAGAAAATTATCAACAAGTGATAATGAAGTAATTAAGTAATATTGGGCTAATTACTTAAGCATAACTAAAGGAAATTCACAAGTAATTATATGAAACCCTAGAATTAGTGGTTTTTGTTTTAAAATTAGTAAAAACATGTTTACTAATTAATTGGAAATTTTGGAGAAAAATAGTTGAGTTTAGGTATTTTTAAGCCTAAGTACAAGTTTGGACCAATAGGAAAAAGTTATGAAAATTTGGTAAAAAATAATTAAAATAATAATTAATTAATAAAATAAAAATATATATAATACATATATATTATGGCAGCCGAATTATGGCCAAGAAAAGAATGAAAAGGGAATGAAAAATATATATGTATATAAGATGCAAGTTGCTATTATAATATATTATAATTAATTAAAGTAAAAAATTATGAATAGTAATTTGGAAATTAGGAAACGGATCCTATCTAGAGATCTAGAAATGGGAATTTCAAAGTCAAGGTAAAATATTGATCAGTGATTTTTTACCTTCAAGTGACCTCTTCCTAAGTTAATTAGAGACCGATAGTGCATTTCCTAATAAGACGAAATAGGGAAAAATGCAGATAGGCACATTTTTGGATATGAATAAAATAAATTCTAACTCAACATCTAGGAATGAGTTTGAATTTATCTAGACATATTTGGAATCAGTGAATTTTTCTGAAGAAGTTGATGTTTTCAGAAATGCGTTCTGAAACCGGACGCGTTTGGACACGTTTTTCGAGAAAACTTCAACTGACAGTTGGAGCCCTATATGGAATCAAAATTTAGGTTAACTTGGACATTTCTAGTGAGAGAGAACATGTCTTCAAAGTTGTAAATCCAGAATTTTGAAAGTTCTCCGAAATCACGCGAATCGGGTATCGATCGGGGAAATTCTATTAGACCGGGCTATAAAGCAACATAAGTCACCACTTTTGGACCACTCCAAAGCAGCCACATCACTCAATAATTTCGTGCAGCATGCTTCCATGGACCAAGATTAAACACCATTTTGTGTTGAATTTTCCATGGTTGTGATCAAAGTGAAAAATGACATTTAGGTCCTTAAGTTTTTCTATAAATAGGCATGTCCTCCCTTCACTTTCTTCACACCATTTTCCCTTGTTTGGCTGAGCCTAGAGGGAGAAAGAAGAGAGAGAAGCTCTGGAGATTTTTGCAGCGAAGCCCTGGAAAATTGTTCGGAGATCTTCAACGGGACGTCAGAAATTCTAATTTACTGCCGTTACGCTGTCCAACGTGTCGCTGTTGGACAAACCGCTGTTTTCCGTAAAATGTGCCGTTTCCGTCAGAATTGCCAACGTTCGTCAACGAAGGTACGTGCGCGTACTGGTAACCTTAACGCTGATGTTTATCGTGTGCGTATATGTGGTAGGTGTAGGATATGTGATAGAAGATGACTTTATGTCTACTGTATGTTTATGTAGTGTTAGGGTACGTACGTTCGCGTACTGTAACACTAACTCTGATATTTACTGTATGCGTGTTCGTGGTTGAGAGTTTGATGATATGTTGTGAGTATTGTTATGTGCTTTTGAATACATGCACTACGTGTGACACATCTACATGCACTACGTGTGACCCATCTACATGCACTACGTGTGACCCATCTTTATGCACTCCGTGTGACACATCTGTTATACTGTTAATATGAATGATTGTGGATGATATACTGTATATGTGAATATGAGGTTAACTGTTACCGAGATCCAATGTGTTAAATTGGATCTCAGCTATAGCGTCAGGGTCAGAAGGACCGAGGACCGAGAAGAGAGGAAAGCAGCAGATTCATGGTTCCGGCTGAAGACTTTCCGATGTTGTCCTTTACATTTTGAAAACTCTCGGTTGTTGAACCGTTTCTGTAATTAGCCAGACTTACGGCGTTTTATATATACATATCAGTTACTCAATTGCTCCGTTGCTCTACTCTGATCATTTTGAAATGATGTAAAAAATTTATACTGCTTTTAAAAGGTGGGATGTTACAAAGGGGTTTTAACGTCCTATTTTAAACCCTTTTAACATCCTTTTTTGAGGGGACGCCTATCTAGAAGGCGTAGAAAGTGGAGATTTACAGCGTCCCAAATTAAATTAGGATGCCATAAGTATTTAATTTTTTTAAAAAAAAGAGACGGGGAATGAACAAAGCAAATTCACAAAATTAACAGATCTAGAAAAATCGAGAGAGATCGCAAAAACAAAAACAGATTGAGTACCGGACTTTAGAGATCAAGAAAGATCGCAAAATTGTAGATCTAACAAAATACAAAATAGATCAAGTACCGAACGAGGCGAGAAAATGCAAAATCGCAACAAAACAAATCTAACAAAATCGCAGAAACAAAACAAAATCGCAATAAAATAGAGACAAATCAACTCAAAATTGCAAATCTCACCATCTCAAAATCGTAGATCAACGCAAATGCAAAACAGAGACAGATCATCATTGAAATCAAAGGTGTGTTAGAGTTGAAAGAGGATGAAGTACTGCCGGAAGTGTAGATCTAAGGCAAAATGGAAATGGGGAAAGAGATTGCATATTCGCTTCTATCTTTCGAAGATATGAGGAGATGGGTGCGGAGGAGCAGACACAAAGGAGATGGGAGTGGAGGCGCGACGGAGATGAGAGCCGAGGAGCGGATTGGAGGCACGAAGGATATGTGAGAGCGAACGAGCAATGGCCAAGGGCGAGGCGATCGAATGAAATGGAAGGCGAGGTAGATAATATTTGAAATATTAGAGTTTTGGCTTCCTAAAAATCTTTTAGGATGCCAAAAGCAGTACTTATGGCATCCTAAATGTTTTTAGGACGCCAAAAGCACTGAATTTTGGCGCCAGACTTTTCATTTGTCCCATTTCCCCTTCTTTTTGGTTACTTTAGGCGTCCTAAAATTTATTTAGGACGTCTTAACTACACTTTCTGTGTCTTAAAAATTAAAGGGACGCCTAATATGTCAAATTTTCTCCAAATAATTACAAAAATGGCATCACCTTCACATTTTACTTCCCTTTTTGAAAATAGGACGTCCTTTAGGAAAGTTATATCTATTTTTTTGTAGTAGTGTGATCTTCATCATGATAAGTCAGCAAAGTAGTGATAGAACCACAAGTGCATGGTTTCAAAGGATGAATGTTGGCCAGTTCATCCCAAAGAATTTTCAGACGACTAAAATAGTCACTAATAGATAAATCACCTTGTGGGAGGTTGCAAATTTCTTCCTGACGATTCTCGATTCGAAAGAGATCATTAGACTGGGGAAAATGTGAGTGTATTTCATTCCATATTTCAAAGGCAGAATCAAACCAGAGAATGCTCTTTGCAATCATTGGAGAAGTGGATCGCATGAGCCAACCCTGGACCAAATTGTTGCAGTGCTCCCACAGCAGAAATGAAGCAGCAGTCGACACTAGTGGAAGAATAGAACCATCAACAAACTTCAGTTTATTCTTTGAGAGAGGATCCATATGCATAGCTTGAGCCTAACCATGGTAATTTGAACCGTCGAGAGGACGACAAACCAAGATGAATGCCAGATTTTCATTAGGGTGAATGTAAAAGAGGCTAGCTGGATCCGCAATTGAATCAGAAGCCAAGGAAGTCGAAGGACTGGCCGACAGTGAAGACAAATATGATGCCATGAAAGATAATCGAAGAAATAAGGGGAAGGAGAAAGAACAGAGAAAGATGAAGCATTGGGGTTGCAGGAGGAAAGGTCGAGAAGAGAGTAAAAGACAAAGAAATAAGGGTGTACGGGTAGGAAAGGAAAACAATTTGAAGATAGCGCTAGTACCATGTGACAATATTTGTGAAGGGAGAAAATGAATCATGAATCTTATAGATATAGTGATGTACTTATATACACAATCAGGTAGTCACATGTGAATGGTTACATCATAACTGAATGGTAAAACTAAATATATAACAGAATAACAAACTAACTAATTGTAACTATTATGTTACTCCTATCATCCTAAGACTCACAAGAAACATTCCACAAAGTATACGCACCCAATCTAGAGTCCGACCTATATTAGCATTTTATAAAGAGGAATCCATAACATTTACACAATCTAAAAAAATAAGATTAAGACATTCGTAACCCAAAATTTTGAACCTCAAGCATAAGATTTTAAAATCCAACATAAACCCCGAAAATCCAACCATAAAACTTGAGATAGTGGATGGGAAAGGAGGATTAGATCATTAGGTTTAGAGAGATCCCAAAGAATGATTTGAGCTCCTTCCATCTCATAAATTAAAGGAAAATTTTTATTAAAGGACCACATGAGCAAATTTATTTCAGTCAAGGACTATAACATTATGAAATTCCATTACAAAACCAAGGACCAAAATGAAAATAAGGCTTGTAGTTAAAAAGACAATAATACCTCTTGCTTTATTTTTTTTTAAAAGGTTTAATCATCGCCGCAACTCTGGCGATCGGTCATGGGCTGGCCATCGAATCTTTGGCGCCAACCTACTGAAGCTCCGACTATTGAAAATTAATATGTTGTTCATAGGAGGATTTCACTTGTTTATTGAAGAGTTGCAGACTTGTTTATGAAGAGTAGAACATTTCCAAATGTAACTTGTTCAATTTTTGTTGTTCATATGTATAATCAACTTGTTCATGAAGAGTTGTACACTAGCAATTGTGACCTGTTCAAAATCCAATGTTTTCTTGTTAACCTATTAATTTGTGTTGATCATATCCCTTGATAAGTAGATATTTTATAATTAAATAAGTATAGATTCTGAATATATTAGATTGAATTTGTAATACCCGGATTTTATTATCTGGAATATTATAAATAAAATAGATATTTCTGATAAGTGAAATTAATGTCTCCAGACTTGTGTAAATTTAGCCTATTACTCTAAGTTAAATTCTGTAGGAAATCAGGGAATTTAAGGGCCAAAGTGCCAAAATGACGAAAATGCCCCTAAGGGACATAAATAACTTAGAAAAAATATGAAAAATCCTAAAAGGCAGTAAAATGACCAAGTGAATTAGGAGAATATATTATCTCTAATTATGGTAATTTAATAAATTATGAACTTGGAGAAATTGTATAAGAATGTCCAAAAAGTCGTAAAAAGACCATAATACCCTTGTAAATTATCGAATAAAGTAAGAGGCATGGAAATGCTAATGTTAGTGCAAGAGTATGAAGATAATGAGGCATTGAAAGTAAGAAAATTATCAACTTGTGATAATTAAGTAATTAGGTAATATTGGGCTAATTACTTAAGCATAAGCAAAGGAAATTCACAAGTAATTACATAAAACCCTAAAATTAGTGGTTTTTGTTTTAAAATTAGTAAAAAAATGTTTACTAATTAATTGGAAATTTTGGAGAAAAATAGTTGAGTTTAGGTATTTTTAAGCCTAAATACAAGAATGGACCAATTAGAGAATTTTGTGGAATTTTTGAGGAAAATTAAATGAGTAATTAATTAAATAATTAATTAAATAAAAAATAAATATTTATTTATTAAAAATAAATAAGGGCCAGCCGAAATTGGGCCTAGAAAAAGAGAAGAAAAAAGAATGAAAATAAGAACAAAAATAAATTATGCAAGTGGACATTATTATAATAATATAATTAATTAAAGAAAAAAATGTGAATAGTAATTTAGAAATTAGGAAACGGATCCTATCTAGAGATCTAGGAATGGGATTTCCAAAGTCAAGGAAAAATATTGATCAGTGAGTTATTATCTTCCGTTAGACTCTTCCTAAGAAAATTCTGAAGTCGTTTGTGCATTTCCTAATAAAACAAAATAGGGAAAAATGCATATAGGCATATTTTTGGATATAAAGAAAATAAATTCTAACTCAACATCTAGGAATGAGTTTGAATTTATTTTGACATATTTGGAATCAGTGAATTTTTCTGAAGAAGTTGATAATTTCAGAAATGCGTTCTGAAACCGGACGCGTTCGGACACGTTTTTCGAGAAAACTTCAACTGGACTGTTGGAGCCCTATATGGGATCAAAATTTAGGTTAACTTGGACATTTCTAGTAAGTGAGAACATGTCTTCAAAGTTGTAAATCCAGAATTTTGAGATTTCTCCGAAATCACGCGAATCAGGTACCGATCGGGGAAATTGACAGACCGGGCTAAAAGCAACCCAAGTCACCATTTTTGGACCAATCTTGGGCTGCCACATCACCCAAAGATTTCGACCAAGAGGCTTGAATGGGCAAAGATTTTACACCACTTTTGGTTTGATTTTCCAAGGTTGAAAACAATTTGGAAAATTCCAAACATATCCCTTGAAACTTCTATAAATAGGTGCCTTCTCTTCATGAAATTTTCACACTAATTCACTCTTCCTTTGGCCGAAATTATAGAGGGAGAAAGAAGAGAGAGAAGCTCTGGAAAATTTTTGAAGAATTCTTCAACGGGTAAGTCTTTCGGTCTTTAGCTTTTAAGTTCTAGTTTTTAGTTCGGTAGTTGGTAGAATTGTTAGTTAGATTTAGGAAGTAGGGGATGAAATTCCTATTCTTGTTTTTAGGCCTCATTGCATTGAAAAATATGCCTGAAGAGGTAAAAACATGGTAGGGATCGAGTCTCCGAAAAGTTGAAGCTTTTGTAGTTCTTTCAAAAGTAGGGGTTGTAATGCTAGAATAGCCTTTAATTTTCAAGTATGATTGGATATCATATGGGAGGGCTATTTTAGTCTTTATTTTCAAAAATCAAAATGGCGTCGAAGTTCTGGCAAAATTTCGGGAAGAAAATTTGTCAGAGTAACGAAGTGCTGGCGAAATTCCGCCAATTAGGGGTATAGGGGCAAAATGGTAATTTTTACCTAAAATGCCAGTTATTGTGTCAAATCACTAATGGAAGTGCTATTAATCTTATAGGACGTCAGAAATCCTAGTTTGCTGCCGTTGCGCTGTCAAACGTGCCGCTGTCGGACAAACCGATGTTTTCCGTCAGAAAGTACAAGTTTCCGCCAGAAACATCTACGTACGTCAACGAAGGTACGGACGCGTACTGTAACACTAATCTTGTGCTGCTTAAATACATATATGTCTTAGATATGTTCGTAGACCGTTATACAGACAGTTTTATACGGGTTATGTCTTGTAATGCCGTTATGTTTTCCTAGCGCTGAGGACACGAGTGAGTATCGTGGCACTGGTGAATAGTGCAGGCTGTTGTTGTGTTGTTTTTACATTGTGGGGCTTTCATATTGCTTATTGCTTATTGCTTATGTTTGTCGGCATAATGATCATGCATCTGCTGTATGCTTATGTAGTGATATACTGTTGTATTAGCTCTAGAATATATGTTGGTTGTATACTGTGTTGTTTGGGTATGAGGTTAACCGTTACCTGAGATTCAATGCATTGAATTGAATCTCAGCTGTAGCTTCAGGGTCCGGAGGACCGCGAATTGAAGTCCGGAGCAAGCAGCAGGAGTAGACTTGCGGATGAAGTTATCTTATCGCCTTCTGTTTCTTTCTGTAGTTTACTTTTGAACAGTAGGATTACTGTAATCAATACTTTATTACACTATGGTCCATGTTATGTTATGATCAGTTACTCTTACGCTCCATTGCTCGACTCTGACTTAAAAAAAAAAATTCCGCGTTTCAAATTGGGATGTTACAGAATTTATTAATGTTTTATACTTATTTAATTATCTTTTATATATTTTTCTATTATTTAATTAAATATAGGATAAAAGGATATTTTGATATAAAATCTATTCATATCCTATTTAATTGTGCAAGAGATATTATATGAAGAAAAAGATAAAAAGGAATCAAATGATATATATATATATAAGATTTTGGATGAGGACAGCACCGTAGAATTGAAGATTTGAGATTTGAATGGATTCAAGATACGTAGGGAGGAATTAAAAAGATTACAAAGTAGATATTATCTTCAATTAAAAAAAAGATTGAAACGTGGACCCTGGGTACAATAGAAGCAGATCGCCTATATCATATCGAAACTAATCAAACAAAAGGATTGGAGCACGGGACCCACACCAAGCACCTAACCAAAATTATATATATTTAAAGAGAGCAGGAACGAAAGAGAGAGAGAATTCGATTCATTCAAGAAGCCGAATACAAACAGAACGCAGCGATACAAGAAAAGCAAGAACGGAGAGACGCACGGCAGCAACAACAATTCAAGAAGGAGATTTTGACGCGCAGAAAGCAATCGATAAGGAGGAGGAGGAGTACGACTTGGACTGGAAGAAAACACCAATAGTTCCCAGAAATTTATTGTGTTCTCCTCTTTCCTTTTCTTCTTTGAATCTGAGTTTCTTATTTTTGTTATGGATTTTGTTATAGCCATGTGTGGCTAATTTCTCTTTGCAACCTAGAGAACTATGAACTTATGAGTAGATTAAACTTTGTTTTCATTGTTTGGTTATAATTAATTTTAATTTTGGTTATTTAATCTGGTTAGATTTATCTATTTAGTAACTGGCCATTATTGAATATGAATTTGAGTATTAGGATTTACCTTGACGAATGGAATTTTAATTAGGCTCTGAGATTAAGTAATATGGGATTAGATTACTATTTAATTTGCAGTTAGGATAGACATATACCTAAGGACCCCATATAATTGTTGAAGAGTGTGTTTGGTTATCTTCCTCTTGAGTAATTAGGTTAGACATAACCAATTATACTTAAGAGAGGGTTGTAAGTGGACCGACAGGCACTTATAACTATTTATTCTCGAGATTAACAAAATTTATATTAACGCTAATTAAATTAATGAAAACAAGGTTTATGAAGCTAATAAGGGATTGGTGACTCTCGGTTGCTCGTTCTTATTACTGAAATTTGCTTTTTTGTGAAAATTCTGGTTTCTATTAAAATTCTTTTTACTATTTTTGAAAACAATTCTGATTTTCTCAATGTAAACGAAAAAAGGAAATTTAACACCTAATCACTAGTTTGATTGAGTCTCTGTGGGATGACCTTAATTTACCACTTACTATTTTCATGACCCGTACACTTGCGGTACTTAGTTAAATTTTGGTAGCATCATGCGTATTTCACTTGTTCATGAGGAGCTTAACACTTACAAATGAACAACATAAATTCTACAAGTCCCATTTGCAAAAGTGCAATTCTTTATGAACAATTAGTGGATTATACTTATGAACAACACAAATTGAACATGTTATATTTGTAAGTGTTTTACTCTTCATGAACAAGTGAAGTCTTCCTCTGAACAACAAATTCACTTTTGGGGGTCAGAGCTTTGGTTGGTTGGAGCCAGAGCTTCAATGATCAGCTGGTCCCCAGTCGCCGAAGCTTTGGCAATGATCAAGCCTTTGAAAAAAATAAAGCAAGGGGCATTATTGTCTTTTTACCTGTAAAACTTATTTTCATTTTGGTCCTTGGCCTGTAATGAAATTTCAGGATGCTTTGGTCATTTATTGAAATAAATTTGATATTGTGGTCCTTCAATGAAATTCTCCTTAAATTTAACCTTAGCCCCCTCATTTCTCTACTCCCTATTTTCTTTTATTTTTCGAACACGCAATCTCCTTTTTATAAAAATCTACTTCACAAGCACTTAAGCTGAGATTGCTTTGTTGCTCGCTAGCTACAACCGCCACTTATGCAAGAAAAATTCCACCTATTTGGTGTTACTAATTGGAACAGTTCGATTTCACTTTAAGTAATTTTATGTTGCACGATATAAATATATGAAACAGGATTTGACTTGTAAAGGGGAAAAGTACCATTTCTATGTGGAGTCAAATAGGCACTCAATGTATATGGCAAATTCATTTATTCAACTTTGAAGACCTATATATATAACCTAAGCTATAGCGTGGAAAAATAGAAAATAAAAACATTTTAGAAAGCTTATGAAATCTATTTTTTAATGCTAAAATTAAAGTCTCACTCCATGGTAATGTTAATTGATCCTCTAATTACTACTTTGATTTTATTTATATGTTACTTTCAACATCTTTCACTAGAACCAATAAAAGCCTTAAATTTCTTTAACTCTTCTTTAAAATATAACAACTTTCCAACTTTACCCCTATCTAAGATATTATATCCAATGAGAACAAAGTCTATACAATGATAAATGAAGAGTAAAATTATAAATTTATATTAAAAAAATAATTCATGGTGTGCCTTTTAAATATGACTCAAAAAATATTATTTCCCTACCTTACAAGTTTGACCAAAA
Source organism: Acacia pycnantha (assembly GCA_025563575.1). Lineage (NCBI taxonomy): Eukaryota > Viridiplantae > Streptophyta > Magnoliopsida > Fabales > Fabaceae > Acacia > Acacia pycnantha. The sequence continues at coordinate 1,523,212 of JAMWYP010000150.1, read as the reverse complement.
GATTATGTTAAAAATGTATGCTATTTGAGATCAAAGTGTTTTGCATTTCAGAATTCAAAATTTAACATACGTAAGTATGTATAACAATAATGAAAATATTGTAGTTATTATTATTTAATAAAAGCTTAAATTAAACGTCCATTACATAAGATCTTCTCATTCAATGAAAAGGTGTGAAGAGCGATATGTAAATGAAAAATATCATCTTGTAAATAATCATTCAGTAGCTTTCTCCTCACTCATTGTTTTGGCCTTGAAGGAAGCTCTGAACAATCTCCTTGCTCGGCTTAAACACCATATCTTCCCACAAACTCTTATACGCACTTCCATTTACATTAGCCTCAAATACCTTAGTAGCATCAATAAGATTCAGTCCCCAACCAAGCTCATCATTGAGGCGATGAATCTTTGAAAGTTGCCCTTGAGCCAGCGTACGAGTGTTTTCTTTCATTCTCTTAGTAGCACCTTTGAGCAGCTCTTGCTTGCAACCATCGTCGACATTAACATCGTTCTCAACCTTAAAATACTTGTCCAGTTCAGGAGCACCAATGGCTCTTCTGATTCCAGCAGAATAATCAGCCCCAGGTTGGTAGAACTCCCTGGTCTCATCCACCCTTTTGTCTAGATAGGGAAAGAGGACATCAAGTGACACATCGAGCCAGAGGAAGCAACAATCATATTTGGAACGAAATTCCAAAGTGGGATGTTCCACGAGGAATTCAAGGTAGGTGTTAGAGCCTCCGACGATCATGGGGAGGTTTCCTTGTTGGGTGATATGCTCGACCACAGCGATGACATAGTCACAAAAATGGTCAGTATTGAAGTCGAATTCGGGATCTTCAATGATACCGAGGAGGTGGTGGGGGATTCCTCGTCGCTCAGATTCCGAGATCTTGTTTGTGATGATATCCAAACCTTTGTAAACTTGGATCTTGTCAGCGTTGATGATCTCAGAAGGGAAATGTGAGCCCAAGTCGATTGAAAGCTTGGTTTTTCCAGTGCCTGTTGATCCCATGATGAACACAACCTTCTCCTTGTTGTTGCAAGCAGCCATTGGATGATGTTTACCTTTGAAAACGTATTAACAACATAATAAAAGTTTATATAATGTAATATATAGTATATCCTACAATACAGAAAATGAAAATATAATGATATTAGTTAAAACTGGATCTTAATCCCCTTTTCAATTGTGTACACTTCAAGGTTGAAATTTGTTTTGTTCAAATTTAAGCATTCCGTGCTATATACACACTAAAGGTTAGAATTATAGTTAGCAGTTTGAAGAAAAACCATTGGCGCCAATTGATTTGTAACCTAAAGGCATGGATGCTAGTGGGAAGCCATAGGTTCAGTCCTACTTGTAATATGTTAGTGTACTCCCCTCTAATTAAAAAATAATAATAATAATTGGCAAGGATTAATATGTTTATCGTCAAGGAAAAACTCAAAAACCATTTTTTTCAATTAAAGAGGAAGGCAAAGTGGGATTAAACAAACAACCTCCCACGTATAGGAGAGCTAACATGCCACAATGCTATGAGGCAATCGGCTAAGAACCATGTAACTGCATTAATTCTCCACACTATAAGAAAGAAAAAAAATTGATCTAAAAAGAATATATCCTCAACATAGAGAGGAAATTTCATTTTATCAAAACAGATATATAAAATTTCAAGTGAAAAAATTCAGTTAGTACAAGATATGAAAGAAGAATTAGTCATGATGATGAACAAGACTAAGCACCTGGAAGACTTTAGATGAAATGCTCAGTTGATTGAGGAAGAGAGATCAAAGAGCTCCTGATTGTGTGTTTAACTATTCCATAGGCCTCTATTTATAATTGCCTTACCTCCATATTAATTATTTACGATTATGCATTGAGCTGCACGAGACACATACAGTGTTCCTATTCTACTTTGGGAAGTAAAATGAAAAATATAGTTTAATATTTAATTTTTTGCATTTTTTAAAATAAGGCGGAAATATGGAAAACCCTTGTAAACAATCCCCATTCTCTTCCTTCCCCCATTACATCACGTACGTTCTCATCATATTGTCTAGTGGTCGCGTCCTTAACAATTATCCACTGGAGCTTTAAATACACAAAAAGAAAGTAATTAATAGATTAAAAAAGATATTAAACGTAATATAAGATAAAAACATGTACCTCTTTCGGTACAATGTCTGAGAGAAATAAGATCCACAATATTAGTAACTTGTATAAATAGTTGGGTTCTTTCATAATTTTGTGCATTGATTCTTCAACGATTGATTATTGCACGAGTGTATATGAGATGCATGTAACAAATTAAAGAAAAACTTTCAACCAAAAATGTGATTAATTAGTGATATGTATCATAGGTGATACTATATCCGATCTTTTATATAAGATCTTGTTGCACAATGATCGAGATCTTAATTAAGGATTGGAAGTAGTAGGTTATAGAAATTAATACTAACATAGATTGCCATATGCAAATGGGAGACTTTAATTTGGACATTGAACTGGTTAAGATAGTGACAAAAGGTTATGATGCATACGATCACAATTTACAAACCAATACATGCATAGTGCATACCATTGGAAACCAATATGGCAACAACACAACATAATGCACCCCCATTTTTATGTGCTTAAATTATATTAATTACTTGCGACAGAATTAGTTAAAAAAATCTTGCCCTAGATTTGCCACAGAATTTGATGTGGAAATTTGTATTGCGAAATCCTTTGCCGCAATTGTGATGGATATTCTCTATGGCAGGATTCTTTCTTTTTAAGGGAATATCAATATTTAGCACAAAATATATCAATATCAATAATGACTATAAAATTTATAAAAAATTGCATTATTTATAAGTCATAAGGAATATGTCTATTTATGTGTGTACACACACATATATATATGTGTGTGTGATCCAAATAATATACTATTACTTTTTTTTTTTGTCAACATATACTATTACTGTTCGTACACTCATTTTCTTTTAATTTCCAAAATAATGGGCATACAAGATACAACCATTATTTGGACATGCGATTTAGGCTTATATTATATTATTTTTGTTTCAAAATGTTTTAGTTTAAATTTGTACATGAAAATTAAGAAAACTATTAATTGTCTAGATTATAAGAGAATCTAATTTTATTTAACTAAAATACCCGATGTCACACTCCATATGGCACTGTTTGGTACGCAGCATTGGATTTTGAGGGATTTGGATTGGAATTGGAATTGGGGGTGGGATTTGGATTAGAGGCGGGATTGAGGCTTTAAAATTGCATTTGGTACTACATGGATTAAAAAATAAAAGAGAGGTCCAGATCTAACAAAAATTAAGCAAAAGACACAATTGCCCTCATCTTCCTCCTCATTGCTACCTTCATCAAACTCAAGCGAGAAATGGGAAGACGCTTCAAAAACATTATCATCAATATCTTCACTAAAGAGGCTATATCAGCTTGAAATTAAAATTAAAAATAAAAAATTGTAAAATTTGAAGTTTAGTTCACTCTGGTTCCACCGTAAATATATTTAAAGTAGAAGAAAATTAAAGAAACAAACTTAAAATTACGATGGTGGGCAACAAAATTCAATTCAATTCTCAAATGCACCATTCTGTAGGTAAAGGCCATACTGATCAGTAGCAGAAAGGTGCATCTTGATATTGTCAAGGTTTCACATTGACACATATTATTGTCATTAGAGGCTGTCAGCACCCCAGCACAGTGTCCTTGCACGGTAACCGCCATGGATGTTGAAAGTAAGAGTTTCAAAACTGTACATCTTTATAAGACGATGATGGGATCAGCTGGGTGCAGATCTGAGTTGAATATTGTAAATTGATGGGCAACGGGCTCGAGAATGAGAAAGCCCTCAATCTCATCGACACCGTCTGATCTATTTTTTCTTCACTCACTGATTTAATTTTTATATGGATTATTAATTTTCATTGCCTTTTTCTCTCCATTCTGATTATTTTTCTGGTTTTTGACTAACAAATAATGGAGATTGAGGGCAAAGGTGAAGATGAGAGGTTCGTCCGTGGTGATACTTGCGTTGATGAAGATGCCTGCCACTGGAGACGGAGAAGGAGACTGGAGATGATGGAGATTGGGGAGAAGACGAGTTCTGAGAGGTGGGAGAGATTTAGCAGCAATGTGAGGAATAAAATGAGTGTCAGTCTAAAAATTATTATAAACAGGGACAATTTTGTCCCACAATTTTCCAATCCCCGCACTGCTTTACCAATACCACAAGGGAAGTGGCTTTGCATCAATCCCACTTCTGTGGTACTCCCAATCCCAGATTATCCTCAGTCTCTCATATCAAAAACTTGGCCCAATCCTTGACTCAATCTCAATCCTTACCTCCCAGTCGTACCAAACAAGGCCTAGATGTCTAAGTGTGAGTGAACTTACCACATCGACCCATGGCCTTACATTTGGATTTTCTAACAACTAATAATTGAGATAATGTATTCGTATTTAAGTTTGATGATCTTGAAATAACACAACCTTTGACCAAGCACCCATTTGGCTATATCTTTCCATATGTTGAGAGATCATACTTGATTCCCAAGTCAATGTGCTCCTGAATACCAAAGCCAAAACACCCAGTATCACTAAAGTTTCGCCTTAAAAGTTCAATGTGATCCTTCAATCTCAACATGGTATTAAAGCTGATAAACCCTAATTTTATATATTTTATCTCACCTTATTCATTTATTTTGGGAACTATTTTAGGCTAATTTGAATATATTAAATAATATTTGGATTGTTAGCCAATTTTAGGAAATAATATAAATCAGAATTAATTATTAGATTATTGGGCTTAAATTATTAATATTCTGATTGTTATCTTGTGATTAAATAATATTTCCTAATGTATGATAGATAATGATCTTATTATATTAGAATATTCTATGGTGCAGAATTTTTGCAGGAAAGTTGAAAGAAAATCTAATTTTGGAATTCTTTTGGGCTTCTTAAATTCTGTTGGGCTCAAGTTAATACCCAAAAATCCATCTCTTCCTTTCCATTAAATTAACCTAGCAGCCGCCAACATAAGACCACGCTCTCATTTTGAGAGCCGCACATACGGAAAAAAGACGCTGATTGAGAACCAAGAGCCGCACACGATCGGGATAATATCTCCTCCAATTCCATTCCCTTCACGGATTCACCACGCTACTGGATTGGAGATTCAGCATTCATTCAATTATTATTCCTTTGGTGGATGCGCATTGACCGAGGCACTTGGATTTATCAATTCCTCTCATTCTTTCCCGATGGCTGTGATGGCTTGTTTGCAGTTTGGAGGAGAACGTAAATTCATGGTAGCTTAATCTCTTTTTGGAGACAACTTGGGAGGAGCATGGAGGAAACTAGAGTCTAGGAACTTACACTTGAAGTGTTGTTCTTTTTATCTTTTTAATTCGAGACTTGAGATAATTTAGTTTTAAGGGATTTCAAGTTATGTTAATTGAGAACAATCTAGTTTTAGATTGTAAACATATTTTTATTGGATTAGATTGATGATTTGAAGTTTTTATGCTCGAGACAATTGCTACTTTGCATCCTTTGGATTGTCAATTGAATTATTAATTGAGTTTTCATTATTAATTTAATTGACAATTTGGTTTATCATCTTAATTGTTTAATTAGGTTGATAAATTATCTAGTTGTTCAATTGGATAATTGTAAGCAAGATTTCTAAAATATTTTGAAATTAAATGTCATTGGGTTTTAATAAGTTTAATTAACTAGCGCTCATTCCATTATGAGTTTTCTAGTGGATTAGGTGTTATTGGATTTGAGGGTTTCCCATGTTTCAATTAGTTAATTAAATTCATTAATTCCAATCTCATTAATCTCCCTTTGGTCTAATTAATTAATTTAGGATAAGAAAGTTACTCCTTGTGAATCCTAAGTTGCCCCCTTTATCACTCATAACTGAACTAGATTTTTATTGTTTGATTTTCTTTTAATCAATCTTTTTCTTAGGATTTTAATTATTTTCTTATAACAAAAACCCCCCAGAATTGCATTTGCATATAGATTAGTTCCATTCTTATATAGGTTTTAGAATCATTTTCATCTTGCATTTAGTTAGTTTAGTTTCATTTCATTGCATTTTTCATCACCTGAATTCAACCTAAAGAAAACCCACATCTTGCTCCTTGGGAGAATGACCTAGGTTGACCCTAAACTGCATAATAATTTAGGACCTAGTTTAATTGACTGCTTTAGCGACAAAAGTAGCGACATCAAAAGCCTTGAGGTTCTTTGGCTGCATTCTTTTGATTTTGGTCCCTGGTGAGAGTTTTGGTGTTCGTCCTGGTGAGACGTTTGAAGGAGTATGTCATAGTGAGACGTTCGTTGCTCTGGTCCCTTGTGAGACCGTTCGTGGTTGGTTTTGTCCCTAGTGAGGCCATTTGGTGTTCATCCTTGGCGAGACATTCGTTATGGCTTTAGTCCCTTGTGAGACTGTTCGTTGTTGGTTTGGTCCCTTGTGAGATCGTTTGTTCCATCTTCTACTTTGGTTTGATACTCTTTGTTGTTCGAGCTCCTGGTGAAGCTGGTGGATTATTACGTCAGCCTTTGTTGTTCTAGTTCTAGGCTACGAATCAGTATTTTCTTGAAGATCAGTTGCTGCATGTCCAAGCTGCTTCCAACTTGAGGGGAGTGTTGAGAATATCTAAGTTTAGAAATATTATTTGTTTATTATTATTAGGGATATCATTTAGTATTTATTAGGATTAGATATGAATATTATATTTTATGAATATATCTTTAAGATATTATGATTCGATTTGATTTGATTAAGATAGATTTTAGGTTAGAGTTAGTCTATTCTTGCCTATATAAATGCTTCCTTGAATTCTCTTTTATTTTTAAGGATCAATAATAATAATATTAGTATTTTCCAAGTGCTTCAATGTGATCATTCAATCTCAACACCATATATGTATTTAGGAACTAAAGAGACTTGAGCTTGATGATTTTTATATTAATTTCTTAATTTATAAGAACGTGGCCTTTTAAAAACACACCTCTTTATTTTAAAAATATTCCAATAGCATTAGAGGGGATCTTTCCTTGATACGCCCACACACAATTATTACAACATTTCAAAACAAAAAAGAAACACCCATTACTTATTTCTCCTCCAAACCACATCGTAGGAATGAGAGAACGAAGAGGAAGAGAATGATAAGGGAGAGCATTCGGATGGGGAGAATAATGACAAAGGAAGAAGTCAAGTGAATGGTGGTGGTAACATGAACCACAACGAAGAAATGAAGAGGAAGACCAAGAGTGATGAAGACTTACGTGATTGAACCATATGTTTATAGGTTTTTTTAAGATTAATTTGGGAAATTTAATGTATTTCCTAGACTGTTATTGAATGATTAAGTACTAATTTAAATTAGGACATTTGTATTAAAGTAAGTATAATTAGAGGAAAAATGGTCATAATTTGTTAAGCATTCACGCAAATAATTTATTGAACTTTTGATGCTATTTTGTTCTTAATATTGCATTGTAGATATTTTAGAAGAAAATTAGAGAATTTGGAAAATGTCAATTGGGGTTAGAATTAATGTTTTTGTTAACTAGGAAAAAATACATAAAAGGATACAAACTTTTGAAAACTTTAGAATCAATGTTGAAGAAAATTAGGGAAAGCTACAGAAAATGGCTTAAGTTTATGAAAAAATATAGTTTAGCACTACAATGTTTTAAAATTTTCTTGCTAGTCCCTTCACACACTTTTGAATTCTTGTAGTTTAGTCCCTCGTCAAAACTCACTAGGTTAGATTTTCTTCTTCTTTCTCGATGACAAACCAGTTTCCAGACCTGAGAGCGCCGCAAGACACTACATCCAAGAGCAAACCATCAATCTACAAGCTTCTTGTAACATCCCATTTTCTAAAGCGGAATTTTTTTTTTTTTTTTCAATCAGAGTAGAGCAATGGAGCGAAAGAGTAACTGATCATAACAAAACATGAACCATAGTGTAACAGAGTATTGATACAGCACCCTATTGTTCTTATAGGTAATTACGTAAAACGATAAAGTGACAACTCCGTCTCAGAGCTCACTCGTGCTACATGCCCTCCAACTATGAGCTTACTCGTGTAGCTTGCCTCGATCTCCTATCCGTGGTCCTCCTAACTCTAACGGTATCATTAAGTCTATAACCCGCGTGAAACTGTATGTATAATCGGTAACCCTGAACAGAGTCTCTAACCGTGAATGTATCTCGGTGACCCCTAACAGAATCTCTATCCGTGTTACGACGCGAACGTACCTTCGTTGATGTACGTAAATGTTTCGGCGAATCGTACTTTCGACGGAAAAAATGCGGTTTGTCCGACAGGTGGCACGTTGGACAGTAGTAACGGCAAGAAATTAGGATTTCGACGTCCTATAAGAGTAATATCTCTTTCATTAGTGATTTGGCATTATAAGCGGCCTTTTAGGTAAAAATTACCATTTTGCCCCTATGCCCCTAATTGGCGGAATTTCGCCAGCACTTCGTTACTCTGACTACTTTTCTTCCCAAAATTTCGCCAGAACTTCGACGCCATTTTGATTTTCGAAAATAAAGACTAAAATAGCCCTCCCATATGATACCCAATCATACTTGAAAATTTAAAGGCTATTCTAACATTACTACCCCTACTTTTGAAAAAGCTCTAAAAACTACAACTTTTCAGGTACTCGATCCCTACCAAGTTTTTACCTCGTCAGGCATTTTTCAATGCAATGAGGCCTAAAAAAATAGTAGGAATCTCATTCCCTACTTCCTAAAACTATCTAACAATTCTACTATCTTTCGAACTAAAAACTAAAGCCCGAAAGACTTACCCGTTGAAGACTTCCGGACAATTCTGCAGGGCTTCGCCGCAAGATTTCCAGAGCACTGCTCTCTTCTTTCTCTCTCTAGCTTTTCGGCCAAGAGTAAGAAAGGGAATGGTGTGAAATTTGAAGATCATGGCATGGGTATTTATAGACAAAATTAAGGGCATGTTTGGCATTTCAAAGTTGTTTAAAACCATTTAAACCAACTTCTTCAAGAAGGCAACTCCTTGACTTTTCACACTCTTTGGTCGACATATTTGGCTTATTTTGCAGCCAAGGATTGGCCAAGAGATGGTGAGTCACCATGCTTTATGGCCAGTCCAGCTGTATTTCGCGATCGGTACCCGATTCGCGTGATTTCGGAGAAATCTCGAACTTCTGGATTTACAACTTTGAAACCATTTCTTTACTTACTAGAAATGTCCAAGTTAACCTAAATTTTGATCCCATATAGGGCTCCAACTATCCAGTTGAAGTTTTCTCGAAAAACGTGTCCGATCGCGTCCGGTTTCAGAACGCATTTCTGAAATTACCAACTTCTTCAGAAAAATTCACTGATTCCAAATATGTCAAAATAAATTCAAACTCATGCCTAGATGTTGAGTTAGAATTTATTTTCTCTATATCCAAAAATATATCTATATGCATTTTTCCCTATTTTGTTTTATTAGGAAATGCACAAACGACTTCAATTTACTTAGTAAGAGTATAACGGAAGACAAAATTCCACTGATCATTATTTTACCTTGACTTTGGAATTCATATTCCTGGTTCTCTAGATAGGATCCGTTTCCTAAATATAAGATTACTATTCACTAACTTTAATTATATATTAAAATATTCAAACATGTGCTAAATGTAAACAAATATCATGATATTATGATTTCACTCTTATCTTCATTCTTCTTGCAATTTTCGGTCAAAAATCTGATCCTATTTAATTTATATTTTCGTTTTTATTTTAATTAATAATTAATTAATATTATATAAAATAATTATTTAATAATTATTTTATATAATTTTTACAAAATTTTCCTATTGGTCAATACTTTGATTTAGGCTTAAAAATACCTAAACTCAACTATTTTTCTCAAAAATTTCCAATTAATTAGTAAATATACTTTTACTAATTTTCAACCATTTTCTACTAATTTTTGAGCTTTACATAATTATCTCGAATTTCCTTTGCTTATGCTTAAGTAATTAGCCCAATATTACTTAATTACTTAATTATCACTTGTTGATAATTTTCTTAATTACAATGCCTCATTACCTTCATACTCTTGCATTAACCTTAGTATTTCCATGCCTCTTACATTATTCTATAATTTGTAAGGGTATTTTGGTCTTTTATTACCTTTTGGACATTCTTATACAATTTCTCCAAGTTCATAATTTATTAAATTACCATAATTAGGGATAATATATCCTCCTAATTCACTTGGTCATTTACTGCTTTTTTAGGATTTTTCATAATTTTCTAAGTCATTTACCCTTTCCAGGGGCATTTTGGTCATTTTGGCACTTTGGCCCTTAAATTCCCTGATTTCCTACAGAATTTAACTTAGAATAATAGACTATATTTCCACGAGTCTTACGATCATAACTTCACTTATGAGAAATAACCCATTTATTTATCAAAATATAATATTTCAGATAAATAAATGTGCGGGTATTACACTTCTTCCACCTTTACCCTTCTTTATAGTCACTAGCAGCCTTCTCCTCATCCCCTCGCCTCCGGCGACCTCTCTTCTCCTTCACAATGGAAGTTTGGAGAACCAGAAAGAGAATGGAGGCCCGGAATTAAAAAAGGAATAAACCAGAACTTAGAGTCGACGTCCTCTTCATCACCTTCCACCTTTATCTTGACCTCCTCCATTAACGCCGACAACAAGCTTGGAAACCAAAGGAGCTGCGAATCTAAACATATCGGACCTCCACATCAGGCGGCCCCTTCTTCACTTTCTCCAACATCACCTTTCTCTTACGCCAAGCACTGTCAACTTAGTCTTGTTCTTTTTTTGTGAATTCCGTTGAAGCTTTGTAATTTTCTGGCGAACTTTGTGATTTTCTGGCGAACTTTGTTATTTTCCAGCGAGCTCATTTTCCATGGATTTTCAGACCTCCAAACAAGTTGATGTCACTGCTATTGAAGCTCTAATGAGTGGCTAAGCTTTGAACTCTTGAGGATTGGGGACATGACTTGAGTTTAAGAGCTTCAATAATCAGTAGTTTTTCTTAATTCCTTTATGAATTTCCTATTGTTATTGTAATTCCTAGCTATGTTCTAAGGTAGTTTCAGTAGGATTTTGTATTGAGTTATTTGAGCTCCATATTGTTGAGCTAAGATTGTTTATATTATGATTGACTTTGGATTATTGCAATTGGATGATTTTATTTTGGTATTTCCTATTAATTCAATGAGACAATGCTTGCTATGTGATTACTAGTTTGTGTAGTTGATTTGGGTTAATTTGAGTGTTGTGATATTGCATTCATGTTAGAGTAAACATTTTCATTAATTCAATCTATTTCACACATCAAGTGGTATTTAATAATATTCCTAAGCAATAGTTATAAATGTGATCATAGGAGTAGCTATTCATTAGGAGTGTTAGACCCAATGTGATTACTTGGGGTTTCTCAATTAGACTTGGTGAATTTTGATCTCATATCATTTATTGAACAAGGATAGCCATTGAATCAATTTCTCAAGAGAATCTACTTCATTCATATTCCATTCCATTCCAATTTTATTAAAAAAAAGAAAGAAAGAAAAAGAAAGACCAAAAACAGTAGTTGTAGGATTTCAATTAAGTTTTGCAGTTACTTCTTTTCAACAAAAGCCAAAAACCTTCCCCTTGTTTTCATTGCATTTCCATGACATTTAAATCATTTAGGAATCAATAAAAGGGTCTTTGAGAGGAGAAAACAATTATAGGCTTGCCTACACACTATCCTTGGTTAACTTTTTATTATAGAACCCAAGGCTAACGTATAAAAGGCCCTTATCAGTACGCAGCTATTGTCACTTTGTCTCTCTTTTCGAAGGGAACATAATAGAGCGAACACGTGATCAAGGTTCCATATTTAAAGAGAGAACCTCTATATGTTGATAGCTACTCCTCCGGTCCTTAATTTAAGACATATTTACATAATTTGATTAGATTAAGGAAGTTAATCAAATTAGTTGATATGACATAAAATCTGGGAATATAGTTTCGCGCCATGGGAAATATGAGAATTTTTTGTTTGGCGCCATGGGATTTAATTTTTTTTGGAATAAAATTCATTTTCGGCGTCCTAAAATTTTTTTTTGACGCCAAAATTTTGAGAAATAATTGTTTGGCGCCATGGGAAATATGGGAATTTTTTATTTGGCTACGTGGGATGTTATGTTTTTTAATTTCAGTGTCCTGAATAAATTTTAGGACGTCAAATAAGTAATTTTGCCAAAAATCAGGACTAATCTAGACTATTGATCATGATTTTTGGCGTCCTAAATTATAGTTGAGGACGCCAAAAATTCACGCCTAATGATATGTGGTGTCCACAATGAATATTAGGACGCCTTAAATAAGACGTCTTGAATTAATGTAAGGACGTCTTAAATAAGGCGTCCTTAATATAATTAGGATGCCAAAAGTATCAATTTTTTTGCGTCCCCTCATAAGACGTCCCTCTAAAAAATGACGTTAATTGGGTCTTATATATTTAGGACGTTAAACAGGTTTTTTGTAGTAGTGTTACCGTCACAACTTTTCTAATGTTCTGCAACACCAGAGGCATCTTCTCTGGGATACTGCAGACAACATAAATATCTGCTTAACATGTCAGCTACCTAAAAAACAAATGAGTTTATGAAATCCTTTTAAATACCATGGTAACTATATCAACTGAAGATGGAGAAATTTCCTTGTTCAGATCATTAGCTGTCAGATCAGAGATGAAAGCAATGACACAGATGAAAGCACTGACACAGGACTCCTTGTAGTCTTTATGTGACTGGAATAAGTAAGCTAAGTTCATTCTTATCAGACCTATATAAACAACAGTCAATAGGCAAAACATACTCATTTCCTACTTTTTTATTGCAAGTTAAACATTTCCTTCTAAACTCTCTTCTAATCATAGGCTATTGACTCCAAAGTTATACTTGCGCTTAAAATTTGCCACAGTTCACATCAGATCCTATAAGCCAATTAAATTGTGCCAAAAAGACAATCAAGCAATATGTTCCAATAGACTTTATACTAGCACAACACAATGTAGTACTTAAAACTTAAAGGACAAACTTTTACAAAAAAGCATCAGGATATGAAGCAATGAAGGGAAAAATAGTATTTCCAGCTCCACAACCAACCTGCTTAGAAAAATTGATAATGTCAACGAACTCCGGCTGTATACATCCCAAATTTAAATTTCAGTAGTTTTCCAACAGAGTTGATAGGCAAAATTGAAACAAAACGAATTTTAAGGACAAACATGAAATCAAAGATAATATTAAAGATTTAAACTGGATCCCAGTGAGATTAGTAGATGAAAAGGAAACCTCATATCAAGATAAAGAATCAAAAGTGTGTGATTTTGTTAACTACGTTATATAATAATCACTTTCAAAGAAGCACCGCCAACCAGAAAACCATCAACATACTATGCTAATTACATATCTGCAGACTACATACTACATAGTTTCAGTTTGGGAAGATTGAAAACTGCAAACAAAAGTTACTGAGATAATGGGATAACAAGATAGTAGCCAACAATTTCCAAATTCACCTAAGAACTACCATGCAAATTGAAATTGCAAATACAAGGGCATAGATAGAAAGCATACCATAAATGGACTGAAATGTAGGGCTTTGGCCACGAGATCAGACTTTGGATTAAAAGTAAAAGAAACTCTCTCGCCATGGCGTGTTGGTAACCTGAAATAAGAAACAAGCATTACTGTCAACAAAGTATGACCTAGGAGATAATCTGTGATCATCAATTAATACAGCCTCATCAGTACATACTACAAATAGTAAAAAACATGGTCCGTTATGTTACAAAGTGGGGGGATTTTTTTTTCTTTTTGTGACGGAATTTGTTTTCTATCATAAAGTAGGTTTTTTTTTTTTTGACGGAATTTGTTTTCCGTCACAAATTGGGGTTTTTTTTTTTTGCGACGCATTTTAAAAATCCATCGCAAAATTTCTAATTTGCGATGGAATTAAATTTTCGTCGTAAATAACCCAAAATTTGTGACGTATAAAATTCCGTCACTATTTTACTATTTTCTAGTGGTGAGCAACGACGAGCTGTGGCTATTACTAGTGGGTTGCTGCCACCATAAGGGATGGAGAGGGAGGCCACGGGGTAGATCTGCAACCCAGAGATGCACAGAAATTCGAAAGACCTAAAGATCTCCAACCTAGATCTGCAACGGCGAGCTATGGCCAGAACGATCTACAACGCGAGCTGCGGTTGTTGCTAGTGGGTCGCCATCGTGTGGAGATCGTCGTTGCTGCCTTGCTCGTTTACTTGTCAAAGTGGAGAGGGAGGCCAAGTCGCTGGAGCATAAGAGGGGATTTTTTTTTCAGGAGATGAAAGACACAAGGGAGAACAAAAGCATTTGTGTGGGGCTCGCAAGAGAGACTTTTGGTGTCTAAGTTTTAAATTTAAACACCAAAAGTCTCACTTTTGGCGTCTAAATTACAAATTAGACACCAAAAGTGATGCTTTTGGCATCTAAGTTTGAATTTAGATGTCAAACGCAAAAAGTCAACTTTTCTCATATATAATTACAAAAATGCCAAGCCACCGCCTTTATTTTTTACTTTTTTTTTTTTTAAAGATGCCTTTTAGGGAAGTAAAATCCCCTTTTTGTAGTAGTCTCCATCGACCATTGTCGCCGATGATGTTCGCCTTCTTTTCCATCATCTTTGGCGACCTAGTCTACCACCACCTCTGTCTTCTTTGGTTGCGAGGAGAGTTGTAGGGATAGTTCAGCGCCATAGAGAAGAGGGTCACACTAGAGAGCTTCAACGAGAGAGGGAAGGAGAAGACCACCACCCTTACCACCGGCATCTCCTCTTCTCCTCCACATAACCACCACTTCGCTATCACAGTGTCATAAAAAGGAAACAGAGGGCTAAGATAAAGAGGGAGAGCTTCGCCAGAGTAATTGAAAATTGAAGGAGGAAGGAGGATGCAAGTTTGAACTATAGGAGGATAGAAAGTGGATATGACCATCACCAATTTCACTCACCACGCCATTATCTTTATTGCCTTCACCGTTCTTCATTTCACTGGAGTTAGAACCATAGCCATCTACTACCACTGTTATCTTTTTCTTCTCCATTCAATTTGTTCTTTCTATTCACTTTCACCATCACAATGCCGAAAAACCAATTTCCAGTGAATTTCTGTAGTTTTCAACGAGTTCATGAGTTTTCCGGCAAGCATATGAATTTTCCAACGAGCTCTTTTAGTTTGCAGCGAAGAGTTGCCAAATTCTGGGAGGCTGTGATTTCATATTCATAAAATCTTTCCACTCTTCTTCAATGGATTGTTTAACGTTTCAAGAAGCTTTGATCACCATATCAATGTTATTGACTAAATGAGTAATGATATTGACTAAATATGTAATGTCAATGACTAAATGAGTAATGAGATTGTCTAAACTAAATGAGTAGTCAGATTGACTAGAGGCGTAATGACAATAAATAAATGAGTAATGTGATTGACTAAAGGTGTAATGACAATGAATAAATGAGTAGTGATATTGACTAAAGGTGTTTACTCATTAAGCCTAACAATTGAAATGGAAACTTCTTTCCATCGTAGTATGGCCATACATTTCTCAGACTCACTCATCGAGGGGCCCAGTATTATCTCTCTACAAATGTGAGGGACAAATTCCATCTTGATCATTCACATTCCTCTGCATGAAAACCACTGATCCCGATCCAAGCCTTTATCATCACCCGGTCAAAGGTGACTTTTGACTAGGTCAAAGATCAGCGACTCATCATGTAGGAATCCATGATGATCTCAGGTCAAAGGACATTGTGATGCGGTTATACATGAGAAAAGCTTATGACTTAATCCATGCATCTTTTTCATAGTGGGTCGGTCCAGCACCTTGTACTCTTATCAGTGCCTATGACTTTGATTCATATCTCCATACCTTATCAAAGTCATACTGGTCTTATTTCATATTCGCTCCCGCGTAGATGACCCACCAGGGACATTTAGGATAATCAGTAAGATTGATCAAACCATATTTTTATATGATTTTTCGTGATTAAATTGGGATTTTTAATGCCTTTTCTCGGACATTATTGCATGATTAAGCACTAAGTTGAGTTAAGGACATTTGTATTGAATTAAGTGAAATTAGGGGCAAAATGATCATTATTTATTAATTATTCATGCAAATGATTTCTTGAACTCTTGATGCTACATTGTGTTTAATCTTGCATTGTAGGTGTTTAAGAAGAAAATTGGAGATTTTTAGGGTCAGAATCAATGTTTTGAAGACTGGGGAAAATTACAAGAAAGGCCCCAACAATTTCTGAAAATTGGAATTTAATGAAGAAAAGGGCCAGAGAACAATTACAGAAAAGACCCAGATTTTTTGGAAATCTCTGTTCGGCCCCAAAAACATTTTGACAATTTTCACTTAGGTCCCTCTCCAGAACTTTTATTTCTTTTCAATTTAGTCCCTAGGTCAAATTGAAAAGAAAGAAGCCCGATGGTTTGGAAGAGCAGCCGCGAGACAGAAACGAAAAAAGAGAGCGGACGAGAGGGAGCTGAGAGGGATCGACGGACCTTCACCACCGGAGACATTCTTCTTCTTCCTCATCCACCACCGTCACCTTCCTCTCATACCACCATCTTCGACCTTCCTTCAACTCCGGCGGAAGAACCAGAATCTCGATATATCAGAACCAGAGAGCTGCGAGAACGGAGGGAGTTTTTCTTTGGATTCGGACCTTTTTCTTTCCTTCACCATCGTTTTCCCCTTTCAACCACCGTCCTCCTCCAGTTCCGAGCTTGAGTTTGGGAGTTCTTGAATTTTCCGGCGAGTTCGAATTTTCCGGCGAGTTCTTGAATTTTCCGGCGTGAATTTTCCAGATTCCGGCGAGTGTTCAGAATAATGAGTGGCTGATTCCCTTGCACCTTGGTGATGAAGATTAATGCTTGAGCTCACATGTGTTTACATAGGGGAGTTTTCTCTATCATTCTATTTGTCTAGAATCATGTATTTGAACTTGTTAAATTTTTATATATGATTCTGGGACTGAGATTAATGGTAATTATCTCTGTTAGTTTGATATTTGTAGTTGAGATTGGATATTGTGATTTGGAAATTATATATGTATGAATTTCTTTGTGGTTGCAATTAAGCTATGTTGATTAGCGTTGTATTGTCTAGTTAATGTTGCTGAATTGTATCCTTGAGGGGCTGGTTAGCACTCAAATTAAGGAGACTCATATTGCATTACTCCAATTTCAATTGCACATCAAGTGGTTTCTAACAATATCTCAAGAGGTGGTAGTTAGCTACGGTAGTAGGAGCTACTATTAATTGGGAATATTGGACTCAAGTGGTATCTTGAGGTTTTTCTTATTAAGACTTGATGAAGCGTTGACTCCCATATTTTTGAGCAATGATAGCTATTTTCTTCATTACCAAGAGCATCCATCATTAAATCCCTTTTAATCCAAAACATTCTTCACTATTTTCCAAAAATACCAAAAAGAATAGAAATAGTTTCTTTATATTTTTATGAATTTTAGTATAGAGAAAATCAATTTCAAAACCCATTTTCCAACCATGATTTTAGCACTTAGTTTAACCTAGGGAATTCAAAATAAAAGGCTCCTTGATAAGAGAACGATCCCGAGTTATTTGCACTGTATTGCATTTTAATTTGTGGAAATTGTGATTTGACCCTGAGGCGACTAAGGTTTTTCCACAAATCAATGGCGCCGTTCTTGGGAGTCAATTTTGACTCCTTTGGTTTACTAAGTGTCAATTGGTTTAGATTGACCGGGGTTTGCCCTTTTGAGCCTATTAGGTTTTCTTTCAATTTTTTTTCATAATTTTCAAAAAAAAAAAAAATTTATAGTTTGTTTTCTTGCATCAAAATTTTTGAGAAAAACAACAAAATATCTTGATTTTCTTTGTTTTTGCATTTGCATTCCAACATTTTTACTTGTCCATACACATCATACATACTCACATACACTTCTACTCCTTCCATCTTGCACATTTTCTTGCTAGAATTTGTGTGCAAGACAGTTTTGGTGCTTCATTGTTTCATTGCTTGCTTGACAGCTTTATATGTCCGACCTAGTTGAAGGGGAATCTGAGCATTCTTTTAATCTTGATTTTTTCATTGACTTAAGTGATTGTGTGTCACAGGGTACAATTATGGAAGGTGATAACAATGCTCGACCAAGGAGAACTATTAGGGATGTAACAAGATCGGATGTCACTCATGATCCTTTCACCATTGCATGCCTTAACCTTGAGGTCAATTTTGAGGTTAAAGGTCCTTTGCTTAATTCGTTACCTCGCTTCCATGGCCTTGAAAAGGAGAATCCTTATAGCCATCTCAATGCTTTTCACGTGGCTTGCTCAAATATGAAGCCCGTTGGAGCTGGCTTAGATGATGTGAAATTAAAGGTGTTCTATTTCACCTTGGAGGGGAAAGCTAAAGAGTGGTATATGATGCTACCGAGGCATGTCACTGATGCTCTACATTCATGGGTAAATTTGAAGAAAGCTTTCTTGGAAAAATACTTTCCTGATTCAAGGATTGGAGAGCTTAAAAAGGAGATTTACTCGATCAGACAAGACCCTTTGGAGTCCTTCTATGAATACTGGAGTCGCTTTCAGGAGCTTTTAGATAAGTGTCCACATCATCAAATCATTGATGAACAGTTGATTACATATTTTCGTGAATGACTTCTGCCTAATGAGAAAGGGATTCTAGATGCTGCAGCTGGAGGTTCTCTGGAAGATTGCACTTCTGAAGAGGCATGGGCTCAAATCCGAATAAGAGCTAGAAATACTCAACAGTATAATGTGAGGGAGATAAGAGGAGTTTGTGATATTGGTTCCAACCAAAGGATGGTCTCACTTGAATCAAAGATGGATACAATCACTTCACAACTTTCCTTAATCACATCTGAGCTTCATAATCTGAGTATTCATCAACAAGCACCTCATTCTCCTACTTCACAAGCTCTTGTTGCACCTAGTTGTGATGGTTGTGGTTCGATGATGCACGTGACAAGTCTATGCCCTACTCACCATGAGGAAGTTAATGCCATGTATCAAGGAAGGTCTAATCAACAACAACAAAGATGGGATTCTAACACTACCACTTACAATGAAGGTAGAAGACCTAATCCTAATTATGGTTGGAGAAATCAAGAAGGTTCATCATATCAAGTCCAACCATATGGGTCAAACCGGGGGCAAATGGTGCCTATTCAAGAGTCCAAGGGTGATGAGAACACTCAATTGTTGAAGAGTATGGTTTCTCAACTTACTAGTATGAACAACAAGATGATGGAAGATAAAGCTGTGAATGAGAGTCAATTCTCTTCTATTTCCAATACCCTACAAAAGCTACAAGGTGATAGGGTAAATGATAGTAATCAAATGGCTTATGTGTGCAAGAAGTTGGAAGAACTGGAGTTGAAGAACAACATTGTGCAATCTCACTTAACTCAACTCTCTAATTCAGTGAGTGATGTGCATGCTAAGACAAGTGGTTCTATTCCTTCAAATATTGTCATCAATCCTAAATCACTCAATGCTATTGAGTTAAGGAGTGGACAACCACTTCTGAGAGAGGTTGGCTCCAAGGAAAGAAGCACTTATGAGAAGGGTGAGACAAGCGAGCAAGACATCTTACCTAGTACTAATGGTAAGGAGGTAAAAATTTCTCAACTCCCTTTTCCTAAAGCTTACTTTCAAGGGAAGAAAATGCATGAGGAACAAAATGATAAAGAAATGTATGATTTGTTTAGCAAGCTACATATCAATGTTCCTTTATTTCAACTTGTTAAGTCTATGCCTAGTTATTGCAAATTCTTGAAAGAGCTTTGTACTAACAAGAGGAAATTTAGACCTAATGAGAGAGTGCAAATTAGCTCTAATGTGTCTGCCCTTTTCAAACCCCAACTCCCAGTTAAGTGCAAGGACCCGGCTCATTCACTATACCTTGTACCATAGGTAATGTGAATGTAGCTCAAGCCTTGTTAGATTTAGGTGCAGCCATTAATGTCATGCCTAGTGCCATTTTTAAATCTCTTGGTGTCAAGGACCTTAAGAGGACGAGTGTGGTTCTCCAATTAGCTGATAGGAGCATTAGGCACCCACTAGGCATCATTGAGGATTTGCTTGTTAAAGTCAAAGACTTGGTTTTCCCCGCTGACTTCTATGTGTTAGACATGTCTCATGAGTCTAGTGAATCTACCCTTATCTTAGGGAGACCCTTTATGAGAACAAATGCTAGTACCTTGATAGACATGAGAGATGGTTCAATCACTATGGAAGTGGGTAACAATAAGCTAAGTTTTAATATGTATGAAGCCATGAAACATCCTTTTGAAGATTACTCTTTATTAGGTTTGAATTCAATTGATTTAGCCATTGATGATGTGGTTGATGAATATGAGCTTAATTTGCACACTGATAATTGTGATCTTGAATGTGGTATTTCATTGGATTCATGTGATGATAAATTTCCCTCTCCTTCTGTTGATAATTTTGATTCACTTGGGAGTGAGATTTCCAACCTTGACTCCTCGATGGTTGATTGTTGGTTATCATCCCTTGATGATTTTTCTCTTACTTCCCTTAGTTCATTTGAGCTTAATTCTTCTAATGATTCACTATCTAGTGATGATGCTTGTGAGGGAGGTGTTTTTCTCAATGTTTCAGGTCACAAACTGGTGGAGGAAGATGAGTTTAAGGTCGGTAGCCAAGACTTGGATGATTTGTTCTCCAAGAGGATAGCCCTTACACCGACGAAGACATCCTCTCATGTGACTCACTTTGGACCTAAACACAATGTGGTTAAAGGGCCACTTTCTAACTCATCGCTTAATCATAGACCTAAGATCACTCCTCATACCTTGAGATTTTTGAATGAGCTAATCACTCCTTGTGAAGTAGGTATGAAGGAGACTACTTTCCCCAAGCCTGTTGTCATTGTAAGCCAACCTAGTGTTGGTTCAACACTTGGGAAGACCAATGAGCAAGTGATAGAGTCCATGGAGCTTAGCACAAGTCATGCACCTCCTAAGCTTGCAAAGGGGAGTATTCCTACTACCCTTGATCTTCCTAGACTAATTCCCTCTGTTATCCAACCTCCTGATTTAGAGCTTAAACCTCTCCCCTCTAATTTGAAATATGCTTTCCTTCGCCGATGGAAAATTGCCGTTATTATTTCAAATTCTTTGTCTGTGAGTGAGGAGGAGAGATTGCTTGATGTTTTGAGTAGAAATAGAAAGGCTCTAGGTTGGACTTTAGCTGACATTCCTGGGATTAGTCTAGCTATTTGTACCCATAAGATCCTTTTGCATGAGGAATCCAAACCTCTTAGGCAACCCCAAAGGAGACTCAACCCCCTAATTTTAGATGTGGTTAAGAAAGAAGTAACCAAGCTATTGAGTGCGGGTATCATATACCCAATTTCTGATAGTGAGTGGGTTAGCCCGGTGCATGTGGTGTTGGAAATTATGCCCTAGGGGCAAGTCATTGTACTTATCAACGATCCCCATATGAATTGGGTAGTCGCAATGTCTTGCTAGAGGCCGCTTGCGACTTGTGGGATGGTACAGTATTGGCCCGCTGCCAATCTCATGTGGGCCTACAGGGTCGCACACAAGAATGGCCCAACACGAGCAAGAGTGTCCAGATTCATTGAATCTTAAATGTGTTTAAGATTTAATGAATACTTATTTAATCTAGGATGTGTGTGTGTATATATATATATATGCATATATAAATATATTAAATTTGAAAATAATAATGATATTATTTATTGACAATAATATTATTATATATATAGTATTTAATTTATTTGATAAATTAAATAACTATAATAAATTGAGATATTGTATCTCAGATTTAATTTTCGAATAAAGATATTGCATATCAGATTTAATTTGAACTGAGATGTCGGATCTCATTTTAAATTAAATATAATGATATCATATCTTGATTTAATATATATTAAATTCGAAAATAATAATGATTTATTTATTGACAATAATATTATTATATATAGTATTTAATTTATTTGATAAATTAAATAACTATAATAAATTGAGATATTGTATCTCAGATTTATTTTTCGAATAAAGATATTGCATATCAGATTTAATTTGAACTGAGATATCAGATCTCATTTTAAATTAAAATTAAATATAACGATATCATATCTTGATTTAATTTATAAATATAAATTAAATCGTAGGGTTTTTAATTCGGATTAAATAAATAGATTTGATTAGATCTATCGATAGATTTAATTAATATATTTTTTAATCCATATTCAAAATTGGTTTTGAATATAATACGCCTGCTAGGTTTAGAAAACCTACGGACATTCTGTCGAGCGTATTAGAAAGCCGCGAAAAACCCTAGAAAGAAAAAGAGAGAGACGCAAGAATACTGAGGCGCTAGCACGCTGCCGTCAGTGTTGGAGGCCGTTCGTGTGGATACCGGTAGAGGAAGGCGATTCTAAAGAGTCGGCTTCTGCTGATCGAGAAGGTAGCCCACCAGTTCAAATTGTTCTGCAAAGGTACGATTCGGAAACCCTAAACCTTGATTTAAACGCCGTTGAGCGATCCGCCTAAGGGATTCGTAATTTTTTTTACTCCGCTGCGTGTACGGATCCCAACAGTGGCATCAGAGCCAACTCAACCTTGCGTTTAAATTAGGTTTTACGCGTGTTTATATATATGATATATATGCTAAAACCGATCTTTGTATGCGTTTGAATTACAAAACTCGCGTTAGGATTTCTACGGATAGCTAGTCGGATATTGCGGCAGTTCTCTGAATTGTTTAGATCGGACTATGTAGCTGATTCGCGTGGATCTGAAACGTTCAGATCCGATGTCGATCAGTTCGTTAGGGTTTGAAATTTTCGGAAAAAAAAAAATCACGTTTTTTTTTGAAATTATTTTCGAAAAAATCACGTTTTTTTTTTTTGGAAATTATTTTCGAAAACATGAAGTTATTTTGATCATGTAGGGTTCCTACTGATTGTCGAGCGAGATTTTAAATCATGAATATAAATTAGAGAATTTATATCATGATAAAAATTAACCATAATATTTTATTGCATATTTGTATGTATTAAATATATGGTGTGATTTAACTTGTTTGGGTATGGTGAACAATATGGCTCTAGAATTTACAAGTGTTGTATTTTTTTAAATATGGCATGCTATGTTGAAACGAGGTTTCTCATGAAGTATCTTTCTTTAATTTTATCTAGAGAAGTCCTCTCACTGGCTTGAGAGGATTCTAGGTTAGGTGAGCCATGTTGCGTCGCAAATCCTTGATTGTGTTTTGGATTTGATCATTGCATAATTAATTTAGAATTTTTAATTATGGTTTGATTAGATCACTCATAATTAATTTAGAATTTTAATTATGGTTTGATTAGATCACTCATAATTAATTTAGAGTTTTAATTATGTTTTGATTAAATCACTCATAATTAATTTAGAATTTTAATTATGATTTGATTATCACTCATAATTAATTTAGATTTTTAATTATGATTTGATTAGATCACTCATAATCAATTTAGAGTTTTAATTATGTTTTGATTAGATCGCTCATAATTAATTTAGATATTATATTAGATAGAATAGTGATTGCATTCATATAAGTATAATTAATAGGATTAATCTAATTATACCCTCTAAATAAAATCTTAAGTCATAATGCCACCAATAAATGAATACTTGTCAAAACCTAGATCGCCCATTTGTATGTTCCACCAAAGTGGATGCATCTGAGTTATCTTGGTGAGACAATAGTGAGTAATGGTGATACTCAATATTCATTATTGTCCTGACTTAATTGAGATTATCAAAACGGTTTTGGATCTCAAGGCATTAGATGAGATTAAACATGACACGTCATATGATGATTGAATCCCATAAAGATCTAAGAGTTACATATGATGTAATTGGAAAGGGGTTTGCCTACCTAAATAACTTAATTTAAGCGTCCTGCCAAAGCGGACTTAAATTTAAGCCAAATATGGATCTTAGCCCGCTAATTATAATGAGGGTTCTTAATTCAAATGGGAGATTATTAATTAAACTTTGCATATCTTTAGTTGTAGCATCATGTAGTCTAATAATACTTCAACACCATCAATGTGATTAGTCCTTAAGAAGGACGAACTCGATGAGACAAACTTTCTTGACATGTTTGGGAACTTAAGCGTTGATCCTAAACACGAAAGAAAAGAATATCTCATCAATCAACCCATTCCTGACGAGCCTGCAGCTGCTGATCCAAGAGCTCGACTAATGCTTATACGAAGCATAAATATGACTCTGTGGATACAGGATGCCTGATGCTTGCTACTATGCTTCTAGACCTCGATAGAGATCTAGAACATGTGGAGGCCTCTAGGATGATTGTTCATCCTACGGAAATGTTCCAGTAACAGGCAAGGCAAGAGAGGTATGAGACCACAAAGGCCTTTCATTCCTGCAAGCTGGCTGAGGGTGCATCAGTTAGTCCTCATGTTTTGAAGATAAGGGCTACATTGATCACCTTGAGAGGCTTGAATTCCCCATGTCCCAAGAGTTAGCTACAGATGTGATCTTCAACTCACTCCCAGGAAGTTATGGTAACTTTGTCATGGATTACAACATGAACAACATGGAGGAATCAATTTCTGAACTGCATGAAATACTCAAAACTGCTGAGCTAAGCCTTACGAAGAGGCCCAATATCGCTTTTGACCCTTCAGAAAGGAAGGGGAATGAAACGGAAAGCCAAGAAGGCAAAACCTCCAAAGGATAGAGTCTGTTTCTTTTACAATGAACTTGGTCATTTGAAAAGGAATTGCAAACTCTACCTCGAAGATCTGGAGAAGAATAAGAAGGATAGCGGGGCTATCGCTTCAAGTATCTATGTCATAGATATTCGCTTTTCCACTTCCTCAACATGGGTATTAGATACTACATGTGGATCTCACATTTGAATAAATGTAGGGT
This sequence comes from Acacia pycnantha, assembly GCA_025563575.1. NCBI lineage: Eukaryota > Viridiplantae > Streptophyta > Magnoliopsida > Fabales > Fabaceae > Acacia > Acacia pycnantha. The sequence continues at coordinate 1,498,065 of JAMWYP010000150.1, read as the reverse complement.
CTCAAGGACAATAGAAAATTGAATGGACGAATCTACGATATAACTACTAAAAGGTTCAAGTCAAATGATTTGAATCCGACCTATCTATGGCATTGTCGTCTAGGCCATATAAATGAGAAACGCATTTCGAAACTCCATAAAGATGGATTTCTTAACTCATTTGATTTTGAATCAATTGATACATGCGAGTCTTGTTTATTGGGAAAGATGACAAAGGCACATTTTACTGGGCACAGTGAGAGAGCCACCAATTATTGGGCCTCACACATACTGATGTGTGCGGACCAATGAATACATCTTCCAGATGAGGTCATTTGTACTTCATTACATTTATAGACGATTTCATTAAGATATAGATATATCTATTTAATGAAACATAAGTCGGAATCTTTTGAAATGTTCAAAATATTCCAAAATGAAGTGCAAAATCAACTTGGCAAAACAATTAAGACACTTCGATCTGATCGGGGTGGTGAATATTTGAGCCAAGAGTTCATTGACCATCTTAGGAGTTGTGGGATCGTCTCGCAACTTACTCCTCCAGAACACCTCAATGGAATGGTGTTTCTGAGCGGAGGAATCGAACTCTATTAGATATGGTTCGATCTATGATGGGTCAAACAGATCTTCCACCTTCCTTTTGGGGCCATGCCCTAGAAACAGCTACGTTCACACTAAATCATGTTCCGTCAAAGGCAGTTGAAAAGACACCATATGAGATATGGACTGGGAAGAAACCCAGTTTGTCATTTCTTAAAATTTGGGGATGTGAGGTTTATGTCAAACAACAAGCCTTTGATAAATTATCATCCAGATCCTCAAAATGCCTTTTTGTGGGGTATCCTAAGGAAACTAAATGATACTATGTCTACAATCTCACCGATCACAAAGTGTTTGTTATTCGGAATAGTGTCTTCTTGGAAAAAGAGTTTATCTCTAAAAGAACAAGTGGGAGTAAGGTGAACCTCGAAGAAGTTCGAGAGTCACAAGACAATGTAGAACCACATATGGAAACCATAGAAGACTCACACAAGTTATTGAGCCTACTCACGTAACACAAGACCCATAGAGGTCTGATAGAACACGGCTACAGTCTCAGAGATATGGATTTCTGATTACTGGAAGCCGTGATGTTTTGCTCATTGAGCACAATGAGCCAACTACCTATCGCGAGGCCATGGTGGGACCCAACTCCGAAAGATGGCTTAGTGCCATGAAGTCTGAAATGCAATCCATGTACGACGGTGAGGTATGGGCCTTAGTCGATCCACCGAAGGTGTAAAAACCGTTGGGTGCAAGTGGGTTTTCAAAGAGAAAACTAACATGGAAGGCAAAGTAAATATCTTCAAGGCACGATCGGTTGCAAAAGGATTCACTCAAACTCATGGTGTGGACTATGATGAAACCTTTTCCCCGCTTGCAATGGCCAAATCAATCAGAATCCTTCTTGCCATTGCATCATATTATGACTATGAAATATGGCAGATGGACGTCAAAACAGCCTTCCTTAACGGAAAGCTCCTTGAGGATGTGTACATGATACAACCTGAGGGTTTTGTGAGTCCAGAGGACTCTGGTAAAGTTTGCAAGCTTCAAAGATCCATTTATGGTTTGAAGCAAGCATCTCGGAGCTGGAATCATCGTTTTGATGAAGTAGTCAAAGAGTTTGGATTCATTCAAAATATAGATGAACCTTGTGTTTACAAAAAGGTTAGTGGGAGCACAGTTGTATTTCTAGTGCTTTATGTTGATGACATCCTACTCATTGGGAATGACATTCCTACCTTGCAGAGTGTCAAGTCTTGGTTAGGAAAGTCGTTCTTAATGAAATACTAAGGCGAAGCCACTTACATCCTTGGCATTAGGATCTATAGAGATAGATCTAAGAGGCTGATAGGCCTAAGTCAGAGCACATACATAGACAAGATACTGCATAGATTCAGTATGCAGAATTCAAAAGGGGTAATATGCCCATGTCTCATGGCATCCATCTCGGTGAGAATCTGTGTCCTAGTAGACAGGATCAAAGAGACCGCATGAGTAAGATTCCATATGCCTCCGCCATTGGATCTATCATGTATGCCATGTTATGTACTCGACCGAATGTCTCATGTGCCTTGAGTATGACCAGCAGATATCAACAAGATCCCGGTGAGGGTCACTGGACTGCTGTCAAGAATATCCTTAAGTACTTGAGAATGACTGAGGACTTATTCTTGGTATATGGTGGCTTGGAAGATGAGCTCTGTGTGACTGGTTACACTGATGCGAGTTTCCAAACTGACCAAGATGATTCAAGATCGCAATCAGGATATGTATTCTGTTGAATGGTGGTGCGGTGAGCTAGAAGAGCTCTAAACGAGCATTGTAGCTGATTCTCGCAATGAAGCCGAGTATATAGCGGCATCGGATGCGGCTAAGGAAGCCGTTTGGATCAAAAAGTTCATTGCTGAATTAGGGGTGGTTCCTACCATCTCAGATCCAATAGACTTGCTCGTGACAATAGCGGCGTTATTGCGCGAGACCAAGGAGCCTAGGTCACATCAAAGGACCAACCATATACTCAAGCGATTTCATCTTATCAGAGAAATCAATGATAGAGGTGATACAAAAAAAAATTATTATGCAAAGTACCAGGAGAAAGAAAGTCATTGTACTTTAGATGTTTGTATTTAAAGTATTCTCCTTTAGTTATCATTCCATTTGCATGTTTATAATGATAATCGATCCTTGGATATATCTTATAGATTATCCTAAATGTCCACAGTCGGTCATCTACGCAGGAGTGAAGATGAAATAAGACCAGTATGACTTTAATGAGTATGAAGATACGAGTCAAAGTCATGGGCACTTGTAAGAGTACAAGGTCTTGGACCGACCCACTATGAGAAAGCTGCATGGAATAAGTCATAAGCTTTTCTCATGTATAACCGCGTCACAATGCCCTTTGACCTGAGATCATCATGGATTCCTACATGATGATTCGCTAGTCTTTGACCTAGTCAAAAGTCACCTTTGATCGGGTGATGATAAAGGCTAGGATCGGGATTAGTGGTTCTCATGCGGAGGAATGTGAGTGGTCAAGATGGGATTTGTCCCTCACATTTGTAGAGAGATAATACTGGGCCCCTCGATGAGTGAGTCTAAGAAATGTATGGCCATACTACGATGGAAATGATTTTCCATTTCAATTGTTAGACTACTCAAGAATCGAGAAAGTAATGGTCAAGAACAGGAAGTTGACATTTTCCATGCCTCATCCTTGACCAAATTATCGCGTGACAAAAGGGACGTGACATGGTTGTACGATAGGTTATATCGCATAAACAATGACGTTGATCCTCTTACTAAGCCGCTTGGACAAGTAAAACATGAGCGTCATATTAGGGCAATGGGAATTAAGGTAATTAATGATTGCACCTAGTGCAAGTGGGAATCTGTTGGAAATTATGCCCTAGGGGCAAGTCATTGTACTTATCAACGATCCCCATATGAATTGGGTAGTCGCAATGTCTTGCTAGAGGCCGCTTGCGACTTGTGGGATGGTACAGTATTGGCCCGCTGCCAATCTCATGTGGGCCTACAAGGTCGCACACAAGAATGGCCCAACACGAGCAAGAGTGTCCAGATTCATTGAATCTTAAATGTGTTTAAGATTTAATGAATACTTATTTAATCTAGGATGTGTGTGTGTATATATATATATGCATATATAAATATATTAAATTTGAAAATAATAATGATATTATTTATTGACAATAATATTATTATATATATAGTATTTAATTTATTTGATAAATTAAATAACTATAATAAATTGAGATATTGTATCTCAGATTTAATTTTCGAATAAAGATATTGCATATCAGATTTAATTTGAACTGAGATGTCGGATCTCATTTTAAATTAAATATAATGATATCATATCTTGATTTAATATATATTAAATTCGAAAATAATAATGATTTATTTATTGACAATAATATTATTATATATAGTATTTAATTTATTTGATAAATTAAATAACTATAATAAATTGAGATATTGTATCTCAGATTTATTTTTCGAATAAAGATATTGCATATCAGATTTAATTTGAACTGAGATATCAGATCTCATTTTAAATTAAAATTAAATATAACGATATCATATCTTGATTTAATTTATAAATATAAATTAAATCAGAGGGCTTTTAATTCGGATTAAATAAATAGATTTGATTAGATCTATCAGATAGATTTAATTAATATATTTTTTAATCCGATTCAAAATTGGTTTTGAATATAATACGCCGCTAGGTTTAGAAAAACCTACGGGACATTACGTCGAGCGTATTAGAAAGCCGCGAAAACCCTAGAAAGAAAAAGAGAGAGACGCAAGAATGCGGCGCTAGCACGCTGCCGTCAATGTTGGAGGCCGTTCGTGTGGATACCCGGTAGAGGAAGGCGATTCTAAAGAGTCGCCTTCTGCTGATCGAGAAGGTAGCCCACCAGTTCAAATTGTTCTGCAAAGGTACGATTCGGAAACCCTAAACCTTGATTTAAACGCCGTTGAGCGATCCGCCTAAGGGATTCGTAATTTTTTTTACTCCGCTGCGTGTACGGATCCCAACATGTGGTGCCTAAGAAGAGTGGGATAACTGTGGTAAAGAATGAAAATGATGAGTTGATACCTACTAGGGTGCAAAATGCTTGGAGAGTGTGCATAGACTATAGGAAATTGAATGAAGCATCTAGGAAAGATCATTTTCCCCTACCTTTCATAGATCAAATGCTTGAGAGGTTGGCAGGTAAGAGCCACTATTGTTTCCTAGATGGTTATTCAGGATATTTTCAAATTCCACTTGCTCCTGAAGATCAGGAAAAGACCACTTTTACTTGTCCATTTGGTACCTATGCATATAGGAGAATGCCGTTCGGATTGTGCAATGCACCTAGCACTTTCCAACGTTGCATGATGTCACTGTTCTTTGATTTTCTTGAAAATTGCATGGATGATTTTACAGTGTATGGTAACTCATTTGATGCTTGTTTAGATAGTTTAGACAATGTTCTTGCTAGATACATTGAGAAAAATTTGGTTTTAAATTATGAGAAGTGTCATTTCATGGTTAATCATGGAATAGTACTTGGTCACTTGATATCTAGCAAGGGCATTGAGGTTGATAGAGCTAAAATTGAGGTGATTTCCTCCTTGCCCTACCCCACTAATCTTAAAACACTTCGTTCTTTCTTAGGGCATGTGGGTTTTTACCGGAGATTCATAAAAGATTTTAGCAAAATAGCTCTACCTTTATCTAAACTATTGCAAAAAGATGTTGATTTTGTCTTTGATACTTCTTGCAAACAAGCATTTGATGAGTTAAAAGCACACTTGATATCTCCTCCTATTCTAAATGCACCAGATTGGACATTGCCTTTTGAACTAGCATGTGATGCCTCTAATTCTCTTGTGGGGGTCATGTTAGGACAAAAGCATAGCAAGTTGCCCCATGTGATTGCTTATGCATCAAAAACCTTGGATAGTGCACAAAAGAATTACACTACCACCGAAAAGAACTGTTTGTCTGTGATATTTGCATTAGACAAGTTCGACAATACCTAATCAATTCTAAAGTGGTTGTGTATACAGATCATGCAGCTGTGAAGTTTCTCTTCACCAAGCCTCAGTCAAAACCAAGGCTCATTAGATGGATGTTATTGCTACAAGAGTTCGATATGAGCATTAAGGATAGGCCTGGAACCACGAACCTTGTAGCAGATCACTTGAGTAGGCTGCCAGATGGTACCAGGGGAGTACTTGACTCTGACCTTATTTGTGATGATTTCCCTGATGCATCTCTTATGTCTATATCTCTCTATGTTCCTTGGTTTGCTAATCTAGTGAATTATATTGTGACCGGACTCATTCCTGAGCATATGTCTTCCTTTCAGGCTCAAAAACTTAAACGAGAAGTTGAACACTACATTTGGGATGAGCCATATTTGTGGAGACTATGCAATGATCAAGTTATCAGGAGGTGTATTCCAGAGGCTGAGTCCAAGGACATTCTTTCTGCTTGCCATTCAATGGTTTGTGGTGGACACTTTAGTGCTCAAAAGACCTCTAGGAAAGTGTTAGATGCCGGCTTTTATTGGCCTACCCTGTTTAAAGATGCCTATTTATATTGTAAGGCATGTGATAAATGCCAAAGGTTTGGGGGGTTAGGTAAACGGCATGAGATGCCACAACAACCCATGCTCTTTTGTGAGGTATTTGATGTTTGGGGATCGATTTCATGGGTCCTTTTCCACCATCATCGGGCTTTACCTACATTCTCTTAGCCGTAGATTACCTTTCTAGGTGGGTAGAAGCCATCCTACTAGGAAAGATGATGCCCAAACGGTTTCCAAGTTTCTCAAGTCTAACATCTTTTGTAGATTTGGAGTACCGAGGGCTATAGTGAGTGATAGAGGTTCCCATTTTAACAATAAGGTTATTGATAACTTACTTGTTAAGCTTGGGGTAACCCACAAAATGTCCACCTCTTATCATCCACAGACGAATGGGCAAGCGGAAGTATCCAACCGAGAGATCAAACACATTTTGGAAACGATTGTCAAGCCTTCAAGAAAGGATTGGAGCTCAAGGTTGGAGGAAGCACTATGGGCATATAGAACCGCATTCAAGACACCAATAGGAATGTCTCCTTACCGGCTTATCTTTGGTAAAGCATGTCATATTCCGGTAGAGTTGGAGCACAAAACCTATTGGGCTGTGAAAATGTGCAATATGGATGTGGAAGAAGCTGGCTTGGAAAGGAAGTTACAAATGCAAGAACTTGAGGAAATGCGATTAGAAGCTTATGAGAGTTCTCGCATTTACAAAGAAAAGACCAAGCTGCTTCATGATAAGAAGATTATACGAAAGAATTTCAAAGTTGGTGATCATGTCTTGCTATATAAGGCCCGATTCAAGTTGTTGAGTGGGAAGCTTAAAACTAACTGGTATGGGCCTTTCACTATCACCAAAGTACATTCATTTGGCATGGTAGAGCTGATTGATGAGACTACCGGAAAGGAATTTCAAGTCAATGGTCATCTCCTCAAGCTCTATCATGATTCATCATCAAAGCCTCCTTAAGGCCAGGTTGTCTCTTCCCTTCACTTACATTTGTCATTTTGAATTGTTTGAATCTATTGTGAATCTGAATGCTTAAAATAAGTGTGGGGGAGGGACCATCCCAGTAGAAAAGTAGAAGTAGAATAGTTTAGTAATCAGAATAAGAACTCCCAATGTATGTTTTGCATTTTGGCCACTACCTTACTTAATTGCCATTGTGCCTCTTCACTCTAATAATTCTCTCTGTTATTATGACTTGTTTCTTGTTTCTTCTCTCTTTAAATGATGTTGACGTGTTGTGCTCCAATTGCAATTGGACTTCACAACTTTCCACTTCATCGAGGAACAAGTTAGAATAATAGAATTGCTTTACAAACATTGAGGACAATGTGTTGATTAAGTGTGGGGGAGGGAAATACATTTTAAGTCCCAATTAAATGGTTTTTTTTAAATGAGAAAATGCCTAAAACTAAAAAAATTTTGTAGAATGACTTGCTTAATGCATGTCCTAAGTGGTAAAGGGTCGCATTTGCCACTTTGGAAGTGTATGATTTGTGGGAAATTCTCTGAACTTTTCATAAGATCTAGTGTTTAGGCAACTTTATCAAACCATGTTTTGTTTTTCAAATGAATGGGAAGAGAAATGAACCCACAATTGGATTTTTGCTTACTCTTCATTTTGAAAAGAGAGTTTATATATCATTTGTGCATTTAAGAGTTGAGCATGATTATAACTGATTGCAAGGTTTTGATTGGTTGCGTTTGTAAGGTTAGCACTTGGAATAGTTAAGTAGATGTTTTGTAGTTAGTTTACCATGCAATTGATTTTGTTAGAGTGAGCATTGGAGAAAAACCTTGTTGGAAGGATATTTGAGCCTTAAATTCTTTTCATGTGTGCATGTTCACTTGGTTTTTCACCTTCTAGAACTTGTTTCAACTCTTTTTCAAAACGGTATTTGCGTTATTGCGATGAAAATGAAAGAGGCACTCAATTCTAAACCATTTTCACCCAAACACAAACCTACATTCATCTACCCTTTGTTTACCCATTTTGAGCCATTCCTATGTTATATGCATGTCATTACTCATAGTGTTCATAGTATTCTAAAAATCAAAAGAGAATTGCCAATAAAAATTTGAGATGCCATGTATATGAAAAGAATGAAAAAAAAGGGTGAGTATAGTTTGAAAAAAAAAAAAAAAAAAAAAGAAGAAAAAAAGGGATTTGGTAGATAAAAATAAAAGCAAAAGAAATATCAAGAAGGCATTTGTTCATGATTTTTTAAAAAGAATTGGCAAATGTTTGTAAAGTTATTTAAATGCTATGAACTTGTTCGTTAACTGTGACTTGCATATAAACTATTTTCTTTTTCTCATTAATTCATTCCATTTAGCCTTCATCCATCATTACAAGCCTTTAAGTCCTCTTGATTCATTACATTAATTGCTATTAATAGTGGAGATGTTAGAGTTGTTACAAGCTTATGGTAAGGTGTTGATTAAGTGAGCTAGAGTGAAATTATTCCAATGAGATGGGAAGAGTGAAACACTGATGATACCTTGAGAGATCTCTTGTGCTTCATTTTAATATTTTGGATTGTATGGTTAGCTAATTTATTTGCATCACTTGATTATGACTAGTATTGGCTTGATGAATTTGATTAATTAATCCATTGTTTTCTAGTTATGAAATTGTTCATCTTTCAAATGCATTAGTGTTTTGAACTTGGAATTTTGTACTCAATTGCCTTTGTTCAGGAGTACAAAGGTCTAAGTGTGGGGGAATTGATCAAACCATATTTTTATATGATTTTTCGTGATTAAATTGGGATTTTTAATGCCTTTTCTCGGACATTATTCCATGATTAAGCACTAAGTTGAGTTAAGGACATTTGTATTGAATTAAGTGAAATTAGGGGCAAAATGATCATTATTATATTTATTAATTATTCATGCAAATGATTTCTTGAACTCTTGATGCTACATTGTGTTTAATCTTGCATTGTAGGTGTTTAAGAAGAAAATTGGAGATTTTTAGGGTCAAAATCAATGTTTTGAAGACTGGGGAAAATTACAAGAAAGACCCCAACAATTTCTGAAAATTGGAATTTAATGAAGAAAAGGGCCAGAGAACAATTACAGAAAATGACCCAGATGTTTTGGAAATCTCTGTTCGGCCCCAAAAACATTTTGACAATTTTCACTTAGGTCCCTCTCCAGAACTTTTATTTCTTTTCAATTTAGTCCCTAGGTCAAATTGAAAAGAAAGAAGCCCGATGGTTTGGAAGAGCAGCCGCGTGACAGAAACGAAAAAAGAGAGCGGACGAGAGGGAGCTGAGAGGGATCGACGGACCTTCACCACCGGAGACATTCTTCTTCTTCCTCATCCACCACCGTCACCTTCCTCTCATACCACCATCTTCGACCTTCCTTCAACTCCGGCGGAAGAACCAGAATCACGATATATCAGAACCAGAGAGCTGCGAGAACGGAGGGAGTTTTTCTTTGGATTCGGACCTTTTTCTTTCCTTCACCATCGTTTTCCCCTTTCAACCACCGTCCTCCTCCAGTTCCGAGCTTGAGTTTGGGAGTTCTTGAATTTTCCGGCGAGTTCGAATTTTCCGGCGAGTTCTTGAATTTTCCGGCGTGAATTTTCCAGATTCCGGCGAGTGTTCAGAATAATGAGTGGCTGATTCCCTTGCACCTTGGTGATGAAGATTAATGCTTGAGCTCACATGTGTTTACATAGGGGAGTTTTCTCTATCATTCTATTTGTCTAGAATCATGTATTTGAACTTGTTAAATTTTTATATATGATTCGGGACCGAGATTAATGGTAATTATCTCTGTTAGTTTGATATTTGTAGTTGAGATTGGATATTGTGATTTGGAAATTATATATGTATGAATTTCTTTGTGGTTGCAATTAAGCTATGTTGATTAGCGTGGTATTGTCTAGTTAATGTTCTTGAATTGTATCCTTGAGGGCTGGTTAGCACTCAAATTAAGGAGACTCATATTGCATTACTCCAATTTCAATTGCACATCAAGTGGTTTCTAACAATATCTCAAGAGGTGGTAGTTAGCTACGGTAGTAGGAGCTACTATTAATTGGGAATATTGGACTCAAGTGGTATCTTGAGGTTTTTCTTATTAAGACTTGATGAAGCGTTGACTCCCATATTTTTGAGCAATGATAGCTATTTTCTTTATTACCAAGAGCATCCATCATTAAATCCCTTTTAATCCAAAACATTCTTCACTATTTTCCAAAAATACCAAAAAGAATAGAATTAGTTTCTTTTATATTTTTATGAATTTTAGTATAGAGAAAATCAATTTCAAAACCCCTTTTCCAACCATGATTTTAGCACTTAGTTTAACCTAGGGAATTCAAAATAAAAGGCTCCTTGATAAGAGAACGATCCCGAGTTATTTGCACTGTATTGCATTTTAATTTGTGGAAATTGTGATTTGACCCTGAGGCGACTAAGGTTTTTCCGTCAAATCAAAGATATATCCAATGATACAATTATCACTATAAGCATGGAAATGAAAATGATAACTAAATGAAGAATACTTTAAATGTCATTCATGTTTAAAGTACAATGACTTGCCCCTAGGACATAATTTCCAACATCTCCGAGCTGTTCCTTTCCTCTGAGAGGTGGACTCCTTTTTCTGTTATTTACCACGTTACTGGAAATCTCTATTTGTTCCAGCTCCAGATATTCCTTGGCTCGAGATTTGAAATCTACTAGGGTCTTGGGTTTCTTTTTGAAGACCGACTTTGCCATCCGAGAAGTTGTATCTAGGCCGACTATGAGAAAATTGACGTATAGATTCTCTGGCAGCTCGTGCACTTGCAATGCAGCATCTTTAAAGTGGTCCAAATACTTCTGAAGTGTCTCCCCTAGATGTTGTTTGATCTTGCCAAGACTAAACTCGGATATCAATTGTTTTTTGCTTGTTATGAATTTCATCTTGAACTTATCCCCCAACTTGTTGAACGTATGGATTGACTTTGGAGGAATAGTATGAAACCAACCCTACACCGGTCCTCGTAATGTGCCCGCAAATAAGCGGGAGACAATATGTCCCGTGAACCCCTTTACACACATCTTTACATCAAAAGTATCAAGATGCACTTGTGGGTCTTGACTTCCGTCATATTTTGGAGGGTCTTTCGAGTCAAAGCCCTTGGGGTAAGGTGCATTCGCGATCTCGTCACAGAAAGGAGTTCTATTATTATCTCCTTCATATCTCCTCCTATAAGCTCCAGGTACATCCTGTTGTTCATCCGGGATGGTATCTCGATTTTTGCCATTCTCACCTTGATTATCCACGACCTGCTTGCCCTTGGTAAGATCCGGGATCCGGGTCTTAGGAATATGTGTCTGGCCTTGCTTGGATGAGTTTGGCTCAACATTAAGGGATTGTGGACCTTCAACATCCGTTTGAGTGACATTAAGCCGACTAGGGCCCCTTCCTTTTTGGTTAGATTTACCAACGAGATTCTCAAGATGACTAGCACGCTCTTCGAGCCATTCCATTTTCCATCTTTCTTCTTCGAGAATCCAGGACTGATCATGTCAAGCCGAATTATCTTTCGTATTGTTTATACGAAAACTTCTCGTATCCACATGGGTAAAGGTCGAGGCATAAACCTGGCTTGGGATGCTTGCATCCTTACTGATATAGGGTCGGCTAGGGCCGCTCTCATCTTGTTTTCTGACATTTTAACTCGTCTAAGGCGTTCCTCCAAAAACTTCATTCTCTCCGCTTCTTCTTGTCTTAAGATTGCATTTCGGCAATCCATATCTTCCTACATCAACCGGAAATCTTACTGCCTCTGAAGTCGGCCAATGTGCTCCATTCTCTCCATTCATTTCATCATGGCATTTAGAGAGATCTGCATGATATGAATGTCAAGTTCCAAAGCCTGGGGTCGGCCTGATTGGGTAAATACAGGAGAGGACGTCGAGTACGTGAAAGGCCTCCTCAGCTTGCTCTTTGTTATCTTCTGGAACAATATTCTCTGACAGTGGTAGATACTGAGCCAGGTGCTCTTCAAATGTCGGTTGTTTCTCGGGGAGCCTTGCATCCTCAGGTTGGAAATGTTGCTCTTGCTGGGGCTGGAGTTGATGTTGCTGTAAATGCCCCCCGGCAACTGATCCTGCCGAAGTATTATTGCTGCACTAACAAGAAAAATCTGGTTGGTCTAATGCTTTTGCGCAAAGTAGCCCTTGGAAATGTCTACAAGCTTAAGAATCCTAAGGTCAGTCCGGTTTAATTCCAAATGTTCATATGGGTTTATAACGACATGTGGTTGTCGGTTGTTAGTTATTACCTTATTGTGCATGCCTTCAAAATAAGAAATAGCTTTTGTATATTTTTCCCTCCCTTTGTGTATTTGATGAAAAATTCTGCTGAATATGTTGGCAATTTCCTTACCTCTGACATGTCTTTGCCCTCTGTGCCATGAATTATATGCTTAAACCTCTGGAAGGAAAGCATTCTACTAAAGGATTGGGCAACAAGGTACCTGAAGAATCGAAATTTGTAACATGGAGAGACGACGTCATTGTTCCTTGTGGAGAACCAGTGTCATCAAGAGTCAAGACTTCTGGGCTCATGAACAACGAGTTTATTGTTTACGATACTGCTCAAGTAAGTTTTCGAGCTGTTGTTATGTTGTTCTTGTCTTACCATGTATATAGTATAGTAGTAGTTACCACATTAATTTGTTAGAGGTGGATGTTTCTTTACTATATCAACATTTTGTCTATAAAGATTTGAGCATTTTGGTTTATGGTGATCTGTTTTGATGGTTTTTATAGGGTTTAATTATTGAGCAGTAAAAAAATATGTAGCAGTTATCTTTTCAAAAAAGTTTACTTATGGCATCCCAAAATATGTTTTGGGACGCCTTAAGTATGATTTTTGGCATCCCAAATATATTTTGGGACGCCAAACATCAGACTTTCAAAACAAAAATTATTTATGGCGTCCCAAAATAACTTTTGGGACGTCGTAGTCATCCCAAAAATAGTTTGGGATGCCAAAAATCACGCCTTTTACCACATTTTATGTGATTTTTGGTGTCTCAAAATTATTTTGGGACGCCTTAAATAATACTTTTGGCTTCCCAAAGTAATTTTGGGACGCCAAAAGTATTATTTTACTGCGTCCCCTCAATAGACGTCCTTGGAAAAAGGGACGTAAATTGGATTATCTATTGTAGGACGTTAAACACATTTTTTGTAGTAGTGATGGTGTGAAAACCATGACAGTATTTGTCAACACTAATACCAATTTCGTCACTTGCATTACTGAATTTGTCACAACCTAAAACTCTTAGTCAATCATTTCACTCATGTTGTAAGAACTTATTCATTTTGTCAAAACCATTATAGATTTTGTTAAAATCATTATGGAGTTTGTCAACACCATTACTATTTTAGTCAATCACAAAACAAATTTTGCCAAGACCATCACTAATTTAGTCAATTCCTTTATAGATGTATTTTGCCATGATATTGGTGTACAGTTGGAGGTTAAATACTTAATAAAGGCTAAACTTTGTTGTTAATTGCAAAACTGGAATTGTCAAACCCTTTCAGAAAGTAGTCAATTGGTTTAAGTAGGTGAGTTGTGGGGATTTGTTTTAGTGGTGAAATATGAATGCTATAGGACTAACATCTTGATGAAATCTTCATTTCTTGTTCTGTTTATAATGCAAGATGACATCCAATATAGGGCAACACCTTCTTCGAAGTCACTTAATTAATTTTTTTCCCATGTTGGGGGAGAGTTTGTAGCCAATGTTGAAGGTGAAGTTAAATATAATGGTGAGAGTGTAAGGGTAAAATCGATAAAAGAGGGGATGACCATTGAAGAATTAAGGGTAATGATAGGAAGATGGTTTGATATAGATGGTCATTGGTGTGACATTAAGTACTCTTTGAGCTTTTATGAAAAGATATTAGTAGAAGTGATTGATGATTATGAATTGGAAAAGTTGTTTCATTATAATGACAGTAGTGCACATATATATGTAGCATGTAAAGGTTGTGATAATGTAGGAAGAGAAATAGATGATCTAGAAAGGGATGCAACAGTAGTTTAGTTAGAGATGTAGTTATTTCCTATACTATTGTTGGTAAAATATGTCACATTGACGAGCTAGTAAGTTATGGAATGAGTGATGAATATGTAATAAATAAGTACAATGCAAGACCTCTTAAGAGGTGGAAGGAATTGATAGTAGGAGTGAATCAAACATTTTCACATGTGGATGATTTCAAGAAGGTGCTGCACAAGTTCAATATTGCCCACAAATTTGAGTACACATATGTGAAGAATTCAAGGGAGTGTCTGTATGTTAAATGTAAGGTTGAAGATTGTCCATGGAGGATAACAGTAAGGGAAATTGGAAAGAGCAATAATTTTGTACATATGACAAGATATACCAAAGAACATGTTCATACAGCCCAAGACAATCTCAAAGTGATACACGCTCAAAGTGCTAGATTGACATCATCAATCATTATTGATGAGGTTAGAAATCACACTGAAAAGTGTCCAAATGAAATAAGGAAGAGTTTGGAAAGAGATTATGGTGTGGAATTGACATATAAGCAAGCATATCAGGCAAAGGAAAAGGAAATGGAGGAAATTCATGGTAGACTTGAACAGACATATATGTTAATACTATGAATATATGATAGGTTGAAGGAAAGTTTTGGCAAGAGACTATGGCTAGTGGGAGCAACACCTTTAAGCGTATATTTATAGAGTATGGTCGTTGTATAGAGGGGTTCACTGTTGGTGCTAGACCTATACTATACATTGACGAAAGCTATTTAAATGGACCATACAAGGGAAATCTACTGTCAGCTTTTGCCTTTGATGCAGACAATGAATTATTGTCATTTGCCATAGCTATTGTCCATGGAGGTAGAATTGAGGACTCGACATGGCTCCTTGAGATGGTTTAGAAGATATTAAGTGCATTACAAATACAATTGTCTTTGACAGACACTAAGAAATAATCATTGCTATTCGAGGAGTTTTTCAAGCTGAGAGGCATGCATACTGTTATAGGCATATTAAGGAAAAATTTAGCGCTCAAATGATTAAATTGAATAGAGGAAAGAGGATGATCGATGGGAAAGGAAGGAAAAATGGACTGGACTTAGTTGATGCAATTGCATATACAAGACTTAATTGTGACTTCAATACTGCAATGGAACACATAAGGCTTTTCAATAATGAAATATGAGTGGCTGATCAATCATGGTGATATTGAAAGATAGGTCATGAGCAAGTTCCTATTTGAATGTTGGGATGAAATAACCACAAATCTTACTAAGTCATTCAATGCTTGGATAGTTAAGGAGAGACACATAATGTTGCCCAGCTTATCCACAAGCATCGTGACAAAGTAGCAAAGATGTATGCAACAAGTATGACAATGAGTAAATGGAAAAATGGTGTAGGGCCAAACATATAATAACAAGTGCTAGAAAGTGTTAGAAGGGAATACATGGATGTTGAAATGTATGGAGGTGGTAGGGTGAAGGTCTATACAACGACTGGATCACTAAAGGTGGAGGTGTCCTTACACTAGTGCACGTGTAGAGGCTGGAAAATGTCAGGTATTTCTTGTCATCATGATTGTACAGCCATCAAGGGCGTTCATGGTAATGTCTACATTTATGTTGATCTCACAATTACATCCCAAAAAAAAAAAAAATTAAAGAAGTATCATGATTTCAGTTGTCACAATAGATAGGCCATATCCAAATGACTTCCGACTATATAATATAGCAAGGCCAAAGTTCCTAGCACCTCCCAAGACTAGTCGACCACCTAGAAGTCCTAGAGTTGTAAGGATAGAGTTACTGTTCCAAAACAAGAAAATATATCATTGCAGCTCATGCCTTCAAGTACGACACACAACAGGAAGATGGTGTAGGGCCAAACATATAACAAGAAGTCCATGATTTTTTGACTCGCTAAGCTTTTCACTAAAATTGATAAAGTCCTTCCCATTTTCAAACTCACTCCGAAACAAAATGTAATCATTTTTCAGGTACATATTCTGGCCCTCCATATCTGTACTATGCCCCTCTACCTCTTTACTTTTCATTTGGTCAGAGTCCCTCTTTATCATCCTGCAAAACACCCTCTTCATTGTCATTCAAGGAAACAAACACGAGTATAAATTTGAAATTAGAAAAAATTCAAGGAAACAACTCAACAAGAAGTCACATGGCTGGGGTGGAGTGAGTATTATATTTCAATGAGAAATTGACTGGAAAATAGAAAGATTAGTGGAGGCAAGATTGGTGACAAAGCTTTAAGGAAAAAAATGTGTATCTCATGCTAGGTTAAAACTTATACTACAGATCAGACAACAATTAAGCATCCTGAGTTGATCTTTGAAAAATTAAAATAAATAAATAAATAAATAAAAGGGTCATATGAGTTCCCTGTCTTTGGCTAAGTCAGGTTGTTCATGACTCAATGCAACATAAGTACATAACATAAACCCAGAGCAGAGGAATCATATATTCATACGACATTCATGTTCTCCAAAGCAAATTGAACACTTCTGGTGGTTTCTCCAGTGGTTCATATAGCTGGAGATGTGAATCATAAAATTTAATAAATATGAATATGAATAGGAGTATCACAATCAATTTTTTTCACTTTCCCAGCACGTTGTCGATGACCATAGAAAGCACCACAATCAAATGGCACACTCGTCCAGTAGCATGTCCGGTCCTTCAACTAGAACAGACTTTTGATCAACTTTACATGTTAAAACTTAAGCACATGCAGTAACGTTGCCAAGCAAATAAGAATCATAATTAAATTATACACACCACACCATAAATTCTTCGAAATATAATCCACAGCCAAGCAATACAGTACAATTTGCATGCCAAAATTTTCAGAAATTAAGGCAAGTCTGCTCTTTATTTCATAGGTCAACGGTGAAGTCAACATACCAGGAAAGAACGTGGACATATATAATGATTCCGAAACTATCAATTCCGAGGGACCAAGTTCAAGTATTTAACAATCATTCTATTCAAGCAAGGTAAAGTTTATGAATTTAGTCCGAATAATTTTAACAAACGAATGTCCTAAGGTATTCATACTAGACTACGATGGAAGCATATACTTACGTTTATTAGGGCCAAAAAATGCAAAATAAGAACTTCCATCACTGTTTATTCACCAAAGGTCATCCATTGAAAGCTGACCGAAAAATCCCATAACTCATATACTAGTCCTTCAAAAAAACAAATCATCATAGTTGATATCATATTCATTACTAATCATCTACCCTCCACCTCCTAGTTTCAATCATGATATAAAAGTAATTCGCCTAAGTGTATAATGTACTATACTGGGGGTAATCGATGGAAGGAAATACAGAGGAAGAGAAGTAAATTATGTATTTTTTATTTTTATTTTTATATTTCATCAACTTTCCTCAAGCAAAACCAACTTATCTTTTAACATAAAGAAATGTATGATTTTAACCTGTAAATCAAGGACAATGGCCAAACTAAATTGTTCTTCTCCTTAAATCTCCTCAATTCAAATAGATCCTAAAGTTGTCGGCCAAATAGGATGTCACATTATTGAGCTTCAGGGGGAAAAATACTACACCGTATCGTCCCAATAGTTTGATGCAGTTATGAATAGCTAGTTTCATTAGCATATAATAAACCAGCATTAGAATCTGATTTCAACAAGAAAAAAATGTTAACTAATTGTCATAATGTTAATTAAATTTTAAGAGAAAGTACGAATATTTTTCTATCAGTCAATGCAAAATTAAAATGTTGCCGAGAATAGAAACTCTACAATGGAATGGAAGCTGCGGCCATTAATGTTTTGATCGTTATAGCAAAGGAATATAATTTATATTCAGGTATTAAATCTCAATATTAACAGCATTAAAAGTAATAAACTAGCTTACCACACTCAATTGGCTAAACGGACTGACAACCTTTGAAACTAAGGCAAACCGACCTCCACTCCGACCGACGGCAACAATGTGACACCCACAACCCAAAAACCTTAATACTCGCTTACTCTCACTATCCTTCAGGCAACTATTTGAAGGACTGCACCCACCCTTGTCGATTTGGGGATGACGACGCGAAGTGTGAGAGTTAGAGGAAGAAGAAGTTGGAGTTCGTGTTGAGCAATCCCAACACTTCTCTCTGCACCCACCCTTGCCAATTTGGGGATGAGGACGCTGAGTGAGTGTTAGAGGAAGAAAAAGTTGGAGCCCGAGCAATCTCAAGTGTGAGAGTTAGAGGAAGAAGAAGAAACTGAGCAATCCGAAGTGTGAGAGTTAGAGGAGCTCGAGCAATCCCGACACTTTGTTTTCATTACATAAGTCTTGATGGCATTTTGGTCTTTCAACCAAAATATAAAAAGCCTATATTCCCAACCCATCCCTTCTTTATCCTTTCAAGCATTTAATGGTCTTTTCAGGGTTTTGGATTTTCACGTGGTATTTAAGTGTCATTTTCCCAAAATTAATCTAATGAAAAATATGAAAAAATTCTAGAAAAAAAATTGAAAAGTGATCAAAATGATGGAATTTGGTTAAAATTCACTACACCCAATAGAAAAGCTATTGAACTTGCTTAGAACGACCTAAACCTTTAGGAAACTGAAGCTCATAATTTTATGGGAAATTTTTTTGAAAATTCCAGCAAGCTCAAGTGAAAGTGTAATTGAATTTTAACGGAACTCCAATCAATTTACAAGTGGAAGAAGGATGACGAAGTGGAGGTGACGATGGATTAGAGTGAAAGTGAGGTCGAGCCTGGAGAATGAAGGTGTGTTGACTGACTCACGGTAATGGATGGAGTGATAATGCCGGAGACTATGGTGGAAGGTGGGAGCAAGGTAGGGTGAAGGAGACGGTGGAGGATGAAGTTTGATTCTCCAGGCTCAAGATTGATGGTTCGCTGACGACGGATGCTGGTTTGCTAAAGCTCTTCTCCCCTGTTCGTAGCGTCTTCTTTGATCTCTAAAATCGTGAAACTAACCTAATTCCATGTTCCAAAATGATGTAATTTCGTCGTTAGATTAAACTGTCATGTTTTAAATTTGTGGGATTAATCTGTCATTTCTGAAATTCAAGCCCCAAATTGTCATTGATCAAACCATATTTTGATGTGTTATTTCATGATTAATTTGGGATTTAATCATGTTAATTGGCCCAAAAATGTATTATTTATGATTAATTTGGATTACTGAATGATTACATGAAAAATGTGTTAAAAAAGGGTAAAGCTGTAATAATTATTATAATTACTCTTATTCATTATTTCTTAGGAAAATTTGATGTTGGCTTGATTGGTTTAAATTGTAGGTGCTTGAAAAAATTGGACCAAATTTAAAACTGAAAGTTTGGGCTCAAGTTGTAAAAATTTCAATTTAGTCCCTCTACGAAACTTTTGAAAACTTTTCAGTTAGGTCCCTAGCCTAAACTCTACGTTTTGAGGGGCAAAGTTTAGGTCAGAGAGGAGCTTCAAATGGATATACAGAGACCCGACAACAGAGTGAGGGAGCGCCGCAAGACAGAAACGAAAAAAACGATCATCTCATCCTTCCTTCCTCCACCTTCCTTCTCCACTTCCGTCGCCGGCGACTCTCACCATCATCATCATCGTCGCCATCAACATTCCTTTCTTCCCTCACATCCACCACAGCCGTGACAATAGAACCGAGATCTGGGGGCACAAGACAGCACCGCGGAAGTGAGAGAGCTTGATTCTAGACTTCCATTCCTTCTCTGGTGAGATTATGTGCTTTCCGGCGAACACTTCCAGATTCTCGCGACTTCTTTTTTGTAGATTCCGGAGAGTGTTCTTATTGCTATGTGTAGCTGATTTTACTTGATCTTGGTGATGAGGATTAATGCTTGAGCTCAATGGACTTTATAGGGGAGTTTTTCTATCATTCCATTAGTCTAGAGTTGTATATTTAGATTGCCTAGTTTTGAGAATTATTATATATGATTTTGAAACTGGGATTAATGTTAATTGTCTCTTTTAGTTTGATAATTGTAGTTGAGATTGGATTTTATAGTATGAAAAATATACATGTTTGAAATTCTTTGTGATTGCAATGAGATTATGTTAATTAGCGTGGTATTATCTAGTTAATGTGGTTAACTTGTATCCTTGAGGGGCTGGTTAGCACTCAAATTCAAGAAGACTCATGTTGCATCACTCCAATTTCAATTACACATTAAGTTATTTTAAACAATATCTCAAGAGGTAGTGGTTAGCTATGGTTGTAGGAGCTACTATTAATTGAAAATATTGGACTCAAGTGATATCTTGAGGTTTTCATTAAGACTAGATGAACTTTAACTCCCATACTTTTTGAGCAAGATAGTCATATCTTCATTACCAAGATCATCCATCATTCATATTTTCAATTCCATATCATACCATTCCATTCACTAATTCACCATTTTCATATAAAAAAAAAATACCAAAAACAATAGTTAGCATTTAATTAAATTGCATTCATATTTTAGTTTATTAATTTGAAAAGCCAAAATCAATTTTTCCCCTTGTTTTCATTGCATTTTCATGGCATTTAGATTATCTAGGAATCCATAAAAGACTCCTTGAGAAGAGAGAACGATCATAGGTTTGCCTATACGTAATTCTTAATTAGTTTTTTATTGTGGACTCTAAGGCTTAAGACAAAAAGGCCTCATCAGCCATTTTAAGTTTTATTCCAATTTTTCGAGCACCTACAATGATAAACAATGAAGCTAATATAAAATATTCTCAAAAATCAATGATTCAGAGTAATTAAAATTATTTTGACAATGTTGTCATTTATAGTCCTAATTTAATTATTTACTCTTAATCTTAAATTATCACAAGAAATGTATTTTAAGCTTAATAACTATAACAAAATCCCCAAAGAAAGAATGAAAATATATCATAAAGATAGGGATTTGAGAAAGGGGTTGAAGAAGGGGAGGGCGAAAGGTGAAGAGGAGGAGAAAAACATCACATGCAAACCGATTAAAAGTTGTATATATAAAGTATGTAAAATATAATTTAGCTAGATGATATATCATAATGCATGTAAGGCAATGTTGTTGCATATTAAGTTGGCTTGGGGGGGTGATTTTTGAAAATCTGGAAATTTTCCAGATTGTAAATGAGCTCATACGAAGCATGATGAAAGGTGAGAGATTGCCTACAGGTTATAAATAAGAGATATGGGTCTATATGTGTATGAATGATGATGCTGAAAGCTTGATTACCAAGAACTTTTGGAGCTGAAATGTATAAGAGGCTCACTGTTCGATGCTCCTAAGTGCATAGATGGTTAAATCATTATTATAAATTGTAAATTGATTATTTAAATCTTGTTGTTTAATCTAGAAATTCCAGAGTACTAACATGGTATTAGCCAAATGGGTTAAGGAGCCAATAATGCTCAATAGTTAATAATTATGTATTAAGCAGTGCTTCTTCAAAGTTAAATTGTTTTAATATTTTATCACGTGCTAAATTCTTAGGCAAGTGAAGAATAAATTGTACTAAGCACCTAGACAATTCAATGTAAGGGAAAGATAGAAAGGAGTGGTGAAATCGAGCTCAACGTTTTTCCTTGTTTATTCGGCCAATGAAGATTAGATTGGAATAATTAAACTGTGTTGGATTTAAGCTTTTAATCTGTCAAAGAGAATATCACAATAAATCAAGAAAATTCCAGAATTTGTTTAATATGTTAGAAAAATATAGAATGCGTAAATATAATGAGATAATGTTGGTGAGTGTCACGTGTGAATTCTATTTATATAGATGATGACGTATGAAGATGAATACTAGTCAAGTTTTCGGAAGCTGAAATATAAGAGAGTGACAACTGATTTGAGCTAGTACTGTAATATGGAATAAGTGACTTAAAGTTATAAACCGCACTTGAGATATGTTTAAAGACTCTTAAGTTATTATTTGAAACAATGAAGCTGAGTATAGGACTTCGCAACGGTTCTCTCTCTTCTCTTTTCTCCTCCCTCTCTCTTCTTTGCACTTCCCCTCCCTCACCGTATGCTCCCTCTCGCCGGCGGCTTGTACTCACAAACCGCCGGCGAGCCCCTTTTTTGTGGCACATATGAGTCAGAGAGGTAGTTTAGAGTCCAGATCTTGGATCAATCTTGGATCTGTGGTCTTCTCTATTTGAGTTCTGTCGGATGTGGCCATCTCCCGTCCTTGTGGCGAGCCCTCTCTTCTCCTTCTCCAGATCTGATCAGTGGAGGTGAGATTTATCTATTTTTTGTTGCTTTTTTTGTGGTACTGGGTTTTGTGGGGATGTTCTTGTCTCAAGAAATAAACAGATCTATAAGATCTATGTTCAAATCCTCTTGGTTGGATGGCTGTTTGGACGTTATTAGATCCGATTATCACTCGATAGCTTGGATCTGCATTATTGGGGGAAGATCTAAAGAGGTGTTGTTTGGTGTGTGGTCAATGTCACCAGATCTGATTCATCAATGGAGCAAAAGTGTTCTTCAGGACATCATGTGTCTTCTTTCATCTAAGGTTGGGTTTTCCATGTTCTTTTCCCCAATATGGGGTAACTATACAGTTGCTCTACTTGCAGCTCATGCTTATAAAGAGGTGTGCTCGTTTGGGTGGGTTTTCCAACCAACACTTTCTTGCTTGTCACTTCTAACCTTGGATATTGAGGAGGCTACTTTTGTCCATGATTCTACTTCTATTCTTAAATATTTTATGTACGGTGATTTGGCTGTTTCTTTGTATTTGATGCATTTTGTTGTATTGGATTTGACATTGTTTGCTTGAATTCAGGTATTGTATCTGTTTGTAGTGTTTATAGTATTAATATAAATATCTTTTACGAGAAAAAAAAAAAACAATGAAGCTGAGATCACTGCTACTACAAAAAGAAAACGCTTTTCACGTCTGTTATTATGCATGAAGTTGAGCTCACTTTTCATGTAGTAAGTTTTCTTATACGTCCATTTTTTAGCCGACATAGAAAGTATTTTCCGTATCTGTTTTTAAAAAAAAAATAAATAAACGAGAAAAGTCCTTTAAAAAAAAAAAAGGAAGAGGTGGGGGGCTTTTTTTTTGGATTGGAATAATCTCCAATTCAAAAAAAAATATGCGTCTATAATTTTTTCCCACTGCAAGTAAACACCATAAATGCTTCATTTTTAAATTAAGAAATTCACACAAAATAAACTCATAACAGCAGCAATTCTGATCTTAACAAAAAATTACCATCTTGTTATGAGAAAATCTAGTGGCACACAAGATTTCAAACCAAACTTAAGTTAGGACAAGATATGCCACTCAAATTTGAGAATGAAACTCAATAACACCATAAACTGTTAATTGTATATTTTTAAAAAAGTTAATTCCATTCGATGATGAATAAAAGAAATCATTCAACGTTAACTACAATATAAAAAACAACTAAAGAATATTTCCTCACCAATCAAAATAGCGAGGAAATCTCATTTTATCAAAACCTATATATAAAATTTCAAGTGAAAAAAAAAAAGTATAAGATATGAAAGAAGAATTAGACATGATGAACAAGACTAAGCACCTGGAAGACTTTTGACAGTGCTCAGATGATTGAGGAAGAGAGATCAAATAGCTCCTGATTGTGTGTTTAACAATTCCATAGGCCTATATTTATACATGAACTTCCTTACCTCCATATTAATTATTTACGATTATGCATTGAATTTGAAATATTAGCGCGAGATACATACAGTATTCATATTCTACTTTTGAAAGTTAAAAGTTAAAATAAAATAAAATATTTAAGTTTTTTCCTTTTTTGAAAATGAGGCCGAAATAAGGAAAACCCTTGTAAGAACCCCCATTAGCACCACGTACGTCCTCGCCGTATTGTCTAGTTGTCCTCTGAATCTATTTAATAAACCAAAGGAAAGTAATTAATAGAAAAAAAAAAGATATTAAATACAATATAAAATAAAACATGCACGTCTTTTGGCACTTTGTCTGAGAAAATAAAATCCACAATATTAGTAACATATATATAAATAGGTGGATTCTTTCATATTTTTGTGCATTGATTCCAAAAATGTTATTAGTGATATATGTATCATAGCATAGGTAATAATAGGTTATAGAAATTAATTACATAAATCTCTCTCCATTTAATGTCTCCATGGGATCAAGTCTTAATGTTAGAGACTTATTATATTTATAATGATAGATTTTATATTTAATGTTATAATAATATCTTTATACAGAATTTAATGTCAACCATTTTTTCCAACAATATTAACCCTTAAATTAAAACTTGATCTAATGGTGGAGATATAAGAGAGATCATTGGAGACATTGCTCTCCCAAATGCAGATGGGAGACTTTAATTCAGACACTGAACTAATTAATCAATTGACAAAAGGTTATGATACTCTCTTTTTTTCCCCCTTTACCGGAAGGTTATGATGCATATTCACAATTTACAAACCAATGCATGAACACCATTGGGAACCAATATGGCAACAACACCAATGCACAACATTTTTATCTACTTAAATTATTTGCGATAGAATTGGTTATATAATTATTCCCCTAGATTAGCCACAGAATTTGATATGGAAATTTGTATTGTTAAATCCTTTGCTGAAATTGTGATGGATTTTACAGCAATATTCTTTATTTTCAGTGAATAACAATATTTAGGGGGAAAAAAAGGAAGAATGACGTACAAATACCATATGAAATTTCAAAACCCTCAAAAGTCTTTTAACATTTGTAAATGACATAAAGGTGATAGAGATCAAATTGAGATTTTAAAATGTTTATGAATTTACCATTATGCCCTCTCTTCCTCTTTCTCTCTCCTCTTCCTCTCTTCCTCATGCTCTTTTTGCCACCATGGCAATGCCAACGTGAGAGTCGCGACATAGTTTCTCTCTCCTCTCGCTCTCTTCCTCCTCGTTTTCTCGCCGCCATGGCAACGCCACCGTGAGAGTTGCCATGACTGAAGAACACCACCGTCACCACCTTCTTCCTCATCGTTGAGAGTTGCGACGTAGAAGGCTGAGGAAGAAGAAGGTGAACAGTAAAAAATAGGCTAAGGAAGAAGAAGGTGAACAATAAATAATGAGTTTGACAAGTTTCGTAATAAGATTCACAAGTTTAGTAATGGTTTTGACAAGTCTTGTAATGGGATTAACAAAATCGTTTTTTGATTGAAAAAAAGAGGCTAAGGAAGAAGAAGGTGAACAGTAAAAAATGAGTCTGGCAAGTTTTGTAATGGGATTCACAAGTTTAGTAATGGTTTTAACAAGTCTTGTGATGAAATTAGCACAAGCATTTTCTAATGAAAAAAAGAGGTTGGGGAAGAAGAAGGTGACCAGTAAATAATGAGTTTGACAAATTTAGTAATGGTTTTGACAAGTCTTGTAATGAGATTAATAAATGATGGTGAATTTTGAGTTGCATGTTTTCATCTGAAAATGCTTTTGTGAAACCCATTACAAGACTTGTCAAAACCATTATTAAACTTAAGAATCTCATTATGAAACTTGTCAAACTCATTATTTACTGTTCATCATTTTCTTTCTCGGCCTCTTTTCTTTTTTATCAGAAAACGCTCTTGTTAATCTCATTACAATACTTGTCAAAATCATTACTAAACTTGTGTATCGCATTACGAAACTTGTCAAACTCATTATTTATTGTTCATCTTTTTCTTCCTCAGCCTCTTTTTTTACTGTTCACCTTCTCCTTCCTCAGCCTCCTTTTTCATCCCCTTCCTCCTTTTCACTGTTCCGCCTTCCTCTGCCTTTTGAGTTGCGACTCTCACAATGAGGAAGAAGGTGGTGATGGTGGTGTTCTTCAGTAGCAACGCCTCTCACAATGGAGAGAGAAGAGTGGATGATGGAGAGAGAAGTGGTGATAGTGGTGTTCTTCAGTCGTGGTGCCTCTCACGGTGTTGAGAGAAGAGTGCATGAAAGGAAGGTCAATTTGGTCTTTTGCCCAAATACTCGAAACCCATATTCCTACCTCCTTACCTCTGTCCTTTTCCCTTTTCAGTAGACATTTCTAGGTTATGGAATTTCATTTGGTATTTATATGTCATTCTCCCAAAAATATAACAATATTAATATTGACTGTAAAATTTATAAGCAAATCGCATTAACTTTAAGTCGTGAACATTAGGTAGCACGTTGCCGGTCAAAAAACAGAAAAAAAAAAAAGAAAAAAAAAAAGAACAGTAGGTAGTACGATTTATTCTTTCTACCCAGCCATGAATTGTATAAAGGAACATGTCTCTTTATATATATTTAATCCAAATATACTATTAATGTGCCCACAATCATTTTCATTTTCTTTTGATTTCCAAAATAATGTGCATACAAGATCCAACCATTAATTGGATATGATTTAGTATTAGATTAGATTATTTTTGCTTCAAATTATAATAAGAAAATCAATATTTTCTTAGATTAGGATGTCCAAATTAGTCAACTTGCCACGTCGTGTCAGGTCTATTTTATATTTGGATATTATACCAACCGATAATCGTGATCATCTATTCGTATTTAAGTTGAATGATAATGATAACTTTAAATAGTGGCGTTATAGTACTTAATGTTACACCCCTACCAACCTCACCCTTTCGGGTAGCGGGTAGTGTGATACCTCTTAATTCTTATATTATATTACTTAACAACATGTATCAGAGTAAACTACGCTACAGAACATACATTCGGTTTGGGCGTAGTGTACTAGTAAAATACAGATCTTGGTTACAAATTTAAAACATAAATACATAAAATATCTACAAATCTTCCTTGAATGATTTGAAACCAGTCCGACACCTTCATGTGCTAGCATCCACCACTTTATCCTGAGAGCTACTTCCAACAAGCTATAAATACACAGGTAGTAACATAGTCTGGAATCCCGAAGGATCCCAGAGTATCCGTTAATCTCATACACAAAGTATATAAGAAAAACTATAAATACAAACCACAACATTCTGTAAATCGCACACAGTGAGGCACAGTGCCTTATCCAGAACAAGTAGTCTTTATAGCACATAGCATAGACTGCAGGGCACAACACACAGCAAGACCCTAGTCACACACAACTGGTTCTGGTTCCAAAGCGCTTGGAAAATAACAACAGCGAATGCATACACAATCATGGTAAAGAATACATACAAAGCATATGAGGATTAATGTTACTACTTGGTAAATTCTTAGACTAATAATCAATTCCCAAAATTCCTTAAAGCTTCGAATAACGATACTTCTTGTAACATCCCAACTTTTCAAAAGCAGTATAATTTTTTTTTTTAAAACAAACATCATTTGAAAACATCAGAGTAGAGCAACAGAGCGATTGAGTAACTGATATGTATATATAAAACGCCGTAAGTCTGGCTGGTTACAATAGCGGTACAGAAACCGCGTGGTTCAGAAGTAATATATAATAGCAAAACGAAAGCTTCCGCCGGAACAACAAAAGGAAAGCTTCCGCCAGAACAATGAAAGGAAGTCTTCAGCCGGGTCTTCTACTCTGCTGCTTGCCTCTCTCCTCGGTCCTTGGTCCTCCCGACCCTGACGCTATATTAAGAGCTGAGATCCGCACCGGATCTCAGGTAACGGTTAACCTCATGTATACATACACACATATGGGTCACCAAACAACAACAAATAAACCACACCCAACCAATGCACATGTATCGCTCCCAGCATTACAGATGTATCGCTCCCAGCATTATAAATGTATCGCTCCCAATTTATCGATTATAAATGTATCGCTCCTAAGTAGAATTTCTTGGAAATTTCTATGAAAAATCATTGAGTTTAGGTATTTTTAGGCCTAAATACAAGAATTGACCAATGGGAAAATTTAAAAATAATTATTTAATTAATTAAATAATTAATTAAATAATTAATAATTAATAATTAAATAATAAAAAAACGAAATAAATAAAAAATGGGCAGAAAAAAAGAGAGAGAGGAAAAAAATGAAAAGGGAAATGAAAAATAATATGCAACTTGATATTAAAATAATATTATAATTAATTAAAGTTAAAAAGTGTGAATAGTAATTTTAAAATTAGGAAACGGATCCTATCTAGAGATCTAGGAATAGGAATCCCAAGGTCAAGGTAAAATATTGATCGGTGAGTTTTTACCTTTAAGTGACCTCTTCCGAAGTTAATTCCGAGGTCGTTTGTGCTTTTTCCTAATAAAACAAAATAGGGAAAAATGCATATAGGCATAATTTTGAAAAGAGGAAAATAAATTCTAACTCAACATTTAGGAATGGGTTTGAATTTGTTTAGACATATTTGGAATCGTGAATTATTTCAAGAGATTGATATCTCCAAAACGAATTCCGACACCGGACGCGTTCGGACACGTTTTCGAGGAAACTTCAACCGGACTTAGTTGGAGGCCTATATGGAATCAAAATAAAGGTTGACTTGGACATTTCTACTAAGTGAGAACATGTTTTCAGAGTTGTAAATCCAGAATTTTGTGAATCCTCCGAAATCACGCGAATCGGGTACCGATCGGGGAAAACGGTTATACCGGGCATAAAGTGAGCTAAGTCACCACTTTTGGGCCAATGGGGGGCTGCCACATCAGCCCTAGGGTTCGGCCAAGAGTGTGTGTGTGTGAAAGAAGTGGCTTCTTGAACAAGTTGCATTAATGGGTTAATACAACCTTGATTTTCCAAACAAAGCCCTAATTTAGCCAAACAAGTCCCTTACTTTTTTTCTATAAATACCCATGCCTCTCCTTCAAAATTCTGCACATCACTCTTCACTTCTTTGAGCTCCTTGGCCGAAAATCCTAGGGAGAGAAAGAAGAGAGAGAAGTTCTGGGCGGAAGCTCTGCCGAAGTCTTCAACGGGTAAGTCTTTCGGGTTTTAGTCTTTAGTTTTTAGTTTAGTAGTTAGTAGAATTGTTAGTTAGATTTAGAAAGTAGGTGACAAGATTCCTACAAATGTTTTAGAGCCTTGTTTGCGTTGAAAAAATATGCGAGAGGTGTAAACATAGTAGGGATCGAGTCATTAAAAGTTGTAGTTTTTATAGCTCTTTTAAAGGTTAGGGGTAGTAATAGCCTTTAAATTTTGAGTATGATTGGGTATCATATGGGAGGGCTATTTTAGTCTTTATTTTCGAAAATCATAAATGCGTCGAAGTTCTGGCGAAATTTTGGGAAGAAAATAGCCTATGTAGTGGAGCGCCTGCGAAATTCCGCCAAGTAGGGGTATAGGGGCAAAATGGTAATTTTACCTAAAATGCCATTATAATGTCAAATTACTAATGGAACCCTTACGGGTTATATATCGCTCCCAAAGATGCATACGCTTATCTTCTAACATAATATGCATCCCAACAACACCCCGCATATACACACCATACACACATCACATACATACCATATACAAAGATACTATATCCATCGATTAGTGTTACAAGACGCGGACGTACCTTCGTTGACGGTAAATAGTACGCCTCAATGTAAATTAGTATTTCGACGGAAAACAATGGTTCATCCGACAACGGCACGTTGGACGGTAAATAGTACGTAAAATTAGTATTTCGGCGGAAAACTAGGATTTCTGACGTCCTATAAGAGTAATATCACTTCCATTAGTGATTTGACACAATAACTGGCTTTTTAGGTAAAAATTACCATTTTGCCCCTATACCCCTAATTGGCGGAATTTCGCCAGCACTTCGTTACTCTGACAAATTTTCTTCCCGAAATTTCGCCAAAACTTCGACGCAATTATGATTTTCGAAATTCTAGACTAAAATAGCCCTATCATATGATATCTAATCATACCTTGAAAGATAAAGGCTATTCTAACTATTGAAAGAACTATGGAAGCTTAAAGCTTACCATTTTAACTTTCAGCTTTCTAGACTCAATCCCTACCAAGTTTTACCTCTTTAGGCATTTTTTGAATGCAATGAGGCCTAAAACAATAGTAGGAATCTCATTCCCTACTTACTAAAACTATCTAACAATTCTACTAACTACCGAACTAAAAAGCTAAAGACCGAATGACTTACCCGTTGAAGACTTCTGCAGAACTTCTCCAGAGCTCCTCTCTCTTCTTTCTCTCTCAAGAATCAGTTTTGCACTTGAGAATGGGGTGAGAAAATGAAGAGGAACTCATGCCTTTATATAGGCAAAAAGTGGGTCCTAAGGTGTAATTTTCCCTTCTCAAATTTTGGGTCCAAAGTTGTAATTTTCCCTTTTTATTTTAGGCTTTTTTTCTTCTCTTTTTCAAGACCCCTTGGTCGACATAATGGAGCTGAGGTGGCAGCCCATGGTTGGCTAAAGGATGGTGACTCATGTTACTTTAACCCGGTCTAGCAGAATTTCCCCGATCGGTACCCGATTCACGTGTTTTCGGAGAAATCTCAAAATTCTGGATTTACAACTCTGACGACATATTCTCACTTAGTAAAAATGTCCAAGTTAACCTATATTTTGATTCCATATAGGGCTCCAACAGTCCAGTTGAGTCTTTCTCGAAAACGTGTCCGAACGCGTCCAGGTTTGAAACGCATTTAAAAATCACCAATCTCTTGGAAATAATTCACTGATTCCAAATATATCCATATAAATTTAAACTCATTCCTAGATATTGAGTTAGAATTTATTTTCTTCATTTCCAAAAATATGCCTATATGCATTTTTCCCTATTTTGTTTTATTAGGAAAATGCACAAACGGCTTCAGAATTAACTTCCGGAAGAGTTTAACGGAAGATAAAATTCCACTGATCAATATTCTACCTTGACTTTGGAGTTCCCATTCCTAGATCTCTAGATAGGATCCGTTTCCTATATATTAAATTACTATTCATCAACTTTAATTATATTATAAAATAATATAACATGTGCAAAAATGCTACAAATATCATGATATTATTCCATTGCTTCTTATCTTCATTTTTTTGGCCAATTTTCGGCAGCCCTCATTGTTTGGATTTGTAAATCTTTTCCTTGAATTATTTAATTATTTAATTAATTATTTAATTATATTTTTTCTAAAAATTCCACAAAATTACCTAATTAGTCCATTCTTGTATTTAGGCTTAAAAATACCTAAACTCAACTACTTTTCTCCAAAATTTCCAATTAATTAGTAAATATATTTTTACTAATTTTAAGCCAATTACCACTAATTTTTGAGCTTTACACAATTATCTCTTAATTTCCTTTGCTTATACTTAAGTAATTAGCCCAATATTACTTAATTACTTTATTATCACTTGTTGATAATTTTCTTAATTAGAATACATCATTACCTCATAATTCTTGCACTGACATTTCTATTTCCATATGTTCTCGCTTTATTTTAGAATTTGTGAGGGCATTATGGTCATTACCATACTTTTGAGCATTCTTCCTCAATTTCTCCAAGTTTGTAATTTATTAAATTACCAAAATTAGAGATATACGCTCTCTCAATTTAAATAATTATTTCATTGCCCTTTAGGATTTTTCACCATTTTTCTAAGTTATTTACTCCTCCCAGGGGTATTTTGGTCATTTTGGCACTTTGGCCCTTAAATTCCCTAATTTAAATTTCGGGGTATTACACTTCTTGTCCTTGATCTTAGCTTTTCCTTGAAACCTTTCCTCTTTGAACTCCCTTGTATTTTTCTTCAAGAATTCAAAAAACCACGCAATAATCATTCATCAAGGTCTTAGGAATGTCTATGAAGATTGAAGGGAGTAGAGCAAGAATCCAAGTTCTACTTACCTTGATTATGTGATTGGTTTGGAGATCTGACAACACCTCCACCATGTAAATGGCACCAATCACCTCATATCAAGAATCCAAAACCGTAGAATAAACATTGCTTTCGCCAAGAGGAACAACATTGGAGAAGGCCCCGGGAGCTAAAAACACCAAATCGAAGGCAAAATCAGCCACACTTCTTCTCCCTCTCTCTCTATTTCATTTTTCCCTCTCTCTCTCTCTCCTCTCTTTTCCATGTTTTGGCCAAAAATGGCCTAAAGACAAATGAGGGGGAAGGGGTATATATAGAATACGGGTGTGGTCCAGGACGCGCCATATGTCAAGTCCAAAATGTGCCACATGTATGGTCTATAACGTGCCACTTGTCGCACCACGTGTCCTCTTTCCATTGGACCGACATAAAAGTAGCTTTATGCCTTGTCATGATGACGAGACACGTGTCATGCTCTTGTGGTGCTGACTCAAAAGCTATGTCATAATGAGGGGACATGTGTCACATTTTCATTTGACCAACAAAAGTAGCTTTTAACTTGTCATGATGGTGAACACGTGTCATGTTTCTATTGCGCGAACACAAAAGTAGCTTTTTCACTTGTCATAATGAGTCAACTCGTGTCACGTTCTCATTGCGCCAACACAAAAGTAACTTTATGCGTTGTCATGATGAGGGACACGTGTCATGATCTTATGATGACAACTCAAAAGCTATGTCATCATTAGTCATCACGACCTTACTTTATTAAAGTCACTTTATCGGTGCCTACTCAGGATTGCGACACGTATATTGAGACCTGCCAACTGACACCAAGTTAGACTCTGTATGTGTGGGCCTCCACATGGTGCCACATACCGGTGTCATTTTCCAAAAACGTAGGGCATACCCAATGCCTTGAAAATGTCATATACTTACTTATACTGGCATATTTTTGGGTGCAATCTGTCCGTATCTTTGGGTGCAATCCCGTATGTATCTTTGGGTGCAATTTGTCTACGCATCTTGGGGGCAATACATATGCATGGGTTGTGATAGAGTGATGGTATGTGCGATAATGTTGTGGATGTGCAGTCGTTTGTATGTGTATACATAAACATGAGGTTAAACGTTACACGAGATCCGTGCGTTGATCTCGGCTCTTAACATAGCGTCGGAGTTCGGGGGACCAAGGGCCGAGGATGGAGGCAAGCGGCGCATAGAAAACCAAAGACTTCATTTCGTGGATCGGGCAGAGTCTTCCTTTTGATGTTGTCCTTTATTTCAAAACGCTCGGTTATTGAACCGCCTTTGTAATCGCCCGGATACACTATTGTTGGCTTTTTGAATCTATATATCGCTTACTCTTCCGCTCAAATGCTCTACTCGATGGTTTGAAAAGATGTTTTAAAAAAAAATTTATACTTGCTTTAAAAGTCGGGTTGTTACATTTGGTATCGAAGCGGTTGTCTGGCATAGATCTAACTATGTTATATACAAACCATTGGTGCCGAAGGCAAGGCTAGTCTATGTGGGTAAGCCAATCGGTCGCCGTGAACTCGGTGAGGCTCCCATGATAGACACTTACAGCGGCCAATTGGTTTGAGTAACGGAGTTAGGCTTATGATTTTTGCTCAACTAATTGTTCTATACCTCGGGACAAAGTTGGGTGGCATCTTTTCCAACCGGATTTACACTATATGGGTCTTCTGTGCCCCTTTTTCATTGGCACTTTAATTCCACAGCTTATACATACTAAGTCCACTAACCCGTATAGCCAAGTTACTTAGTCCCCCGAGAGACTTCCTATCCCTCGACATTCTTGGGACTATGCTCAAACTAGGCTTAGTCGCTTGCTTTTTATAGGCTTATTCCAAGTCTCTAGGCCCAAAATTCAGGATATTACACTTAATTATATAGCCCTCATCTCTGTACTTTACTACATGCAAAAGCTATGGCCAAGGTTTGCGTCCTAACCCAATTTTAATACTATATTTAGTCTTTAATATAAGGCCTAATCAATCCATTTAATTGCGTCAATTAGACCAATTAAACACAACAATTAGATTTTATTTTAAAAACAGAGAGGAACGTTGCACTCAATAAATTAAAGACGCATAGATCACAGCTGTAAAATGTGAGAACTAATCAAAGTATTAAAAATCAATCCATATGTAATACCCGGATAATTATTTATCTTAAATATTATTTTGGGATAAATAATATATACCTATTGGAAATAGGTGAATATGTGGTCTCAAAACTTGTGGTATTTATCTTATTATCTTAAGGTAATTTCACTTGAAATTAGAAGGTATAAAGTGCCAAAAAGCCCTAAATACACTTATGGGTCGTAAAACACCCTGAGAAAATTATGATATATCTTAAGAGGCAATTAAATATTTATTAAAAATTAGAAAGTATGTTTTCTCTAATTTAGGTAATTTATGGGATTATTTTCCTTGGAAAATAATGAGGCAAAATTTAATATTAGTTTGGGGAACATAAGTTGCCCCATGATTTTTAAAATAATACATGGGGCATAAATTACCAATTCCTCTTGAGCAATTCGAAATAGAGAGAAGGTAGAGAGAAGGAGGAGCTCTTGTGAAGAAGTAGCAAAGCTCTGGGATATCTGTAATTGTGTTCCGACCAACAGACGTACCGTATTTCGTCAGCGAAGGTACGTTCGCGACGTAGTGTAACACTGATTCTAATGCTTATGTTATGCTTGTATATGTTGTGGATACTTTCATAAAGCCATGAACAGGACTCTGTCTTGTGTAACATCCTCAAAATTAACTTAACATAATAACTAATTAAGAGTTCATTAACAACTAAGTAATGTTCCATCATTTACCAACATGTGCAAAAGTAAATCAAAGTATGCAAAATAAATCAGAGTGTGCAAAATGAGCCCTAACGTGACAATATACAATCATTCAACATATACCAAAAAGACAGAAACACTACTCTCAGCAGAAGTAGCCTAAGCTTCCGAGGTCTTCCCTGATGGACCCGCACGGGAACTATTACCTGAAAAATGTGGTAACCATCAATCCAACTTATTACGAATACTAATATGTGCTGGTGAGGTGCCAAGTGGAACAATTTATATAAAAAGTATTAAAAATATAATTCACAAATTTTCATGTCATAAATTATTTATCAAAATTATGTATTGCAGTTTTCATCAACACAATTCCCAATATGCCTCCCACCAAACCAACCGAACCGCCTTATTTCCTCCGACTAGACCCATGGGCTAAGTACTAACCATGTTACTGGATACTCGAAAGCTCACTGGTCATGTGATGAAGACCGGCCAAAATCCTCAGAGCACATGTCCCAGACCATGGGTCTTTTCCCCTATTAAATTAGTGGGGTGTCGTAAGCCCTCTTGAACTAGTGGGCCAGTCCTCATTGAACAAGTGGGACAATAGAAAGCCAACCATCGTGCACCAATGGAGGCCTCACCACGTGGTGGAATAAACTACTCCATTTCTTCCCAATTCAACCCATAATTATCATAATAAATAACTCAACAAGAATTTTTCCAAGATACATAAATAAATATATGTATATATTTCACAATTCAAATCATAAGATTCCACAAGGCAATTTCTATTAAGATATTCATAATCATTTCACAAAATACTCACAAACAACATACTAATACACATAATAAGTGGAAAGTGGTTACCTCTCGCCGAAGCTAATTATTATTACACTGCTCCTAATCCAAGAGCTCAACACACGCCAAAAATCAATCTACCACAACCAATTTACTGACCATTAATAACTCTTCTAAAACTCTACGTAATCAAAATTATAACTTATAATTTCATAAAATTAAAAAAAAAAATACAAATAATAATATTATTCATTACTATCCCTCTATAATTATTTTAAACCCTTAACTTTAAATTAGGAGCGTATTAAAACACCAATCATTATGTAACTTTAGATATTAATAAAATCATTTATACTCTTTGGATATTCATAATGCAGTATCTTTTTTATTTCCAATACATATTATTATAAATATATCTACTTAACAACAAAATTTCCTGTTTTGTTTCCAAACCATGTATATATAAATATGGATCCGTTTAGGTATCTATATCTATATCATAACAACAAGCTCCCTATTATTTTTTTCCTAAAGATTCATCAACAAAAATAGCTTTCAAGTACGATAATATATATATAATTACATGTGTGCAGTGATTATATACACACACACGCATTGATAAAATGATTCTTCCTTTCTTTCATTCCACGTCCAGCTACCTATATATATAGATAACCTTATATGTATATTTATATATAATAAAGTAGCAAGTAATTATACCAGCAAACGTGATTATTTTTCCAACACAACGTTCTCATTCTTCTTCTTAATATATATATATATAAAAGATAGTAACTCTTTGATAATATATGACAGCAAGGTTAACACGCATGGCAGCAAGTTAATACATATATCTATATATATATACCCTCACAGATACGACATGCTTCTTATATATATGTTTATGTAACAGCAACGTTTAGTTTTACTTTCCTTTCCTCTTTTCCTATGCAGCAACTACACATATAATTTATATGACCATAAGCTTTGGGTTATAAGGATTAGCAACTTATATATATAGCAAATCTTCAAGGTTTATGGGTTCTATAATTATTATGCACCACGTTTTATCTGTTTCTTTGCTTTTATAGCAGCAGGCTTATGACTCATTCCTAAGGCTCCATATTCAAAAGCTTGTGTTGGGAAGTGGCGGAAATCCAACGAATAGAAGACCCAAAGACTCACCTCCGGTTGCCGGCTTGAACGCTGAGAATTCCGATGAAACCAAATACACCCCTGTTTCTGGCGTGTTTTGCAGGGGAAAAATGGTTGACTCTCTCTCCCTCTCCTTCCTCGGCTTCTCTCTCTCTCTCTCTCACTCTCTCTCTCGTTCTCCCTGCTTTAGTTCCTCCTGACTTCGGTCTTTGGTTCTGTTGAGCTTAACAGGACTGAATGGAAGCAAAGGGAGCATTGGTTATATAGAGAGGGGAGGGTCCGGTCCGAGGATGGGAAAAGAATGGACCAGGAGACATTCGACGTGGGTCTCGATGGGTATGGTGGAGTCTGCTGTTGCGTGCTTAGTCGCGGCCGAAAAGCATTAAATGAAGAGTGCCGTTGTAATCTCCTCTGATTTTGCGTGAACAGTTAGAAGGTGAGATATGGAAGGAAAGAAAAATCTGATTTGCTGCTCTGCTGCTTAACGTGCTCAGCTGATTAGAAAAGTATGAATATGAATATCCATTGCCTCTCTGCCTATTTGTCACGGTTTTGGGCTCAAGAGAAGAATAATACAAATGGAGTAATGGGTTGGGTTGTATATGGGCTTATGAAGAATTAATGAATGGAGTATCATTTAACAATTTGATATTAAATTGAAACGTTGTACAGAAGGGGCCCATGACTTCTTTATCCAAATAATTTCGTCCCTAATGAATTAATGGAGAAATGAAGGAGTATGGTTATGTGTTGGTTTGCATGAGATTATGGGAGGTGAGTGTTGTGGGACCAACAATAAATAAATAAATCATCCCATAATACCACAAATTCCAGGTTCTCTTTTTCTTTCTAATTTAAGCTATTAAACTTCGATAATTCTTTTCCTAAAAGTTCAAGGAAAATAGGCATTGACTTCTAATAATTATTTTAGGCCATAAATTATCCCTTCTAAATATTCCTTGAATTTATTATTTCTTCAAATTAATTTATTATAGCCATAAAATATCATCCCCAAAATATTCTGGCCAATAATTATTTCCAACTTGATTGCCTTTAATTTACAGGACAATATGCTTTAAATTCCAATAACTAATTTTAACATTTATCCAAGCTAAATTTCCCATAATTAATTTCATCATAATATTTCTATATCCTCGAAATATTATTTCATAATTTTCCCAAATTTTCAAGGTCCAAAATAATTTTAATAACTGTTTTAAGCTTTTCCTCATAATAAGCTTAAGACTTTTGGATTCTACTGGCTAAAAGCCTTCTTATCCCAGTTTTATTTCCAACTTTTTGATCCAAAAATTTGGGATGTTACATCCTGGACATGCACTGTGACTAGGGAACCGTATCTAGATCACTTAATACAGCTTTACACGGGTTATAGTCATAGTAATGCCGTTATGTTTTCCTAGCGCTGAGGACACGACCGTACATCGTGGCACAGATGTTGCAAAAAGGGATAACTTTACATGTTAGTGTAGTTGTTATCAAATGATCATACGACGTACTGGCTTGATCATTGCTGTGATATTAGAAATATTTGTTATTCACATATTGTTACATAAGCATGTGATTAACCGTTACTTGAGGTCCAATGGACATTGGACCTCAGTCTTAAATGATAATACAGGTAAGGATCAGGAACAGAGAAGGCACCGATAGACAGAACCATAGAAAGGAGCCAAGGGGCAAAGTCGTAATAATGCACCGAGGGTCGTGACAAGAGCCAGAAGAAGTTATCAGAGCCTATTGTCAGGCATGGATCTAATAAAGTTATTTCGAATAGTTTGGTGCCGAAGGCAAGGCTAGTCTATGTGGGTCAGCCAATCAATCGCCGTGAACTCAGTGAGGCCCCCATGATAGACACTTACCTGGCCATTCTGTTTGGTTAACGGAGTTAGGTTCATTGCCCCAAGTCTAGTCAAGGCTTGGTCTAGGTTGTATAGTTACTTTTTGAGAAATGTAATTGTACAAAGCTCTGTATATTGTATCACACGAATGTTCCTTCGGGAAATTTTTAATATACCAGCTACTCGTCATTGTCCATTTGTTAGTACATTGCTCTCCGTTTCCGCAGTACTCTGATGTAGCACCTCAAATTCAGTTGAATTTTTAAAACCAAGTGTCATCCGACACAATTTGTAGTATGGAATTTGGGATGTTACACCATGTACTTTCCCACTCAGACCTAAATATGTTTGAAATAAAAAACAAAGCGAGATAGTTATCTCTTAGGTACCAAGGGTATAATTTTAAACTATATAAGTTCGAAAATATAATTAGATGCTATTAACGACTCAAATGCAAGAGTTTAACAACCATGCGAATGCTTAAATGGAAGCCAAGCAAGTAACCTTACAATGAACCACATGCTAGCCTTTATGCCTTAGTACTAATAAAGAGCTTCGTCGTTCATTAAATTAGCGAAGGTTTTACATAAAATGATAATCCATTTTATCCTTAACATAAGACCCACTTAGTAGTTCAATTTATTCATTAAAATCAGTTTTATATAAGGACTGGATGTAGTATTAAATTGGTAATACTAAGTCGGATAGACAAGTTGGCAACACCTGTAAAGAACATATGGTATGAGATTTCACAACTCCTCAATGAATGAGGAAGCGGCACTCTCCATGATTTAATTAAATGAACATAACATCTTGTAAATAATCACTCAGTAGCTTTCCCCTCACTTGCAGTGTTCAGGAAGCTCTGAACAATCTTCTTGCTTGGCTCAAAAACCATGTCTTTCCACAAACTCTGATATGCACTTCCCTTCAGAATAGCCTCAAATACCTTAGTAGCATCAATACGATTCAGTCCCCAACCAAGCTCATCGTTGAGCCGATGTATCTTTGAAAGTTGCCCTTGAGCCAGCGTACGAGTGTTGTCTTTCATCCTCTTAATAGCATCTTTGAGCAGCTCTTGCTTGTGATCATTGTCGACATCAACATCGTTCTCAACCTTAAAATACTCGTCCAGTTCGGGAGCACCAATGGCTCTTCTGATTCCAGCAGAATAATCAGCCCCAGGTTGGTAGAACTCTCTCGTCTCATCCACGAAGCCAACTTCCAGCATTTCATCAACCCTTTTGTCCAGATAGGGAAAGAGGACATCAAGAGACACGTCTAGCCAGAGGAAGCAACAATCATATTTGGAACGGAAGTCCAAGGTGAAATGTTCCACGAGGAATTCGAGGTACGTATTTGAGCCTCCGACGATCATGGGGAGGTTTCCTTGTTGGGTGATATGCTCGATGGCAGCGATGACATGGTTGCTGAAATGGTCGGTAGTGAAGTCGAACTCAGGATCTTCGATGATTCCGAGGAGGTGGTGGGGGATACCTCGTCGCTCAGATTCTGGGATCTTGTTCGTGATGATATCCAAACCTTTGTAAACTTGGATCTTGTCAGCGTTGATGATCTCAGAAGGGAAATGTGAGCCCACGTCGATTGAAAGCTTGGTTTTTCCGGTGCCTGTTGATCCCATGATGAACAAAACCTTCTTCTTGTTGTTGCAAACAGCCATTTGTTGATGTTAATCTTGAAAAGAAAAAATTAACAACATGATAAAGGTCGATTTACTATAACATATAGTATGTAATAGTACATATAATGAAAATATCATGTTATTAGTTAATTAGAGCTAGATTTTGGTCCCCTAGTGAGTTGTGTAGACTTCAAGGTTAAAAATTGTTTTTTTTTTCAAATTTAAGCATTTCATGCTATACACACAAGAAATTAGAATCCTAGTTAGCAGTTTGATGAAAAACAATTGGTGCCAATGGCTCTAAAGCCTAGTGGCGTGGAAGCTAGTGAGAGACTGCAAATTCAATCATACTTGTAACTTTAGGCTGTCCACCCCTCTAATTAAAATAAACAAATGGAAAGAAGCAATATGTTTATCATCAATGAAAAACTCAAAAACCATTTTTTTTAATTAAAGAAGAAGCCACTAACAGCCTGAAGTTATAAGCGGGATTGAACTCCCAAACTACCAACATATGGGGAGCTATAGTACCACTAGGTGACAAGGCAATCAGGTAAAATACCATTTAAATGCATTGATTATCCATATTATATGACAAGAATTTGATCTAAAAATAATATTTCCTGGACATAGAGAGGAAGTTTCAAATTTTTCAAAACTGATATATAAAATTTCAAAGACGAAAAACATGTATGATATATGAAAGAAGAATTTGATATGACGAACAAGACTAAGCACCTGGAAAACTGTAGATGAAATGCTCAGATGATTGAGGAAGAGAGATCAAGAGCTCCTAATTGTGTGTTTAACTATTGCATAGGCCTGTATTTATACATGAACTGCCTTAACTCTATACTACTCTGGTCCTATTTATAAGTCCATTTTGACCAAAAAATTTGGTCCTCTTTATAAATCCAGTTTCATGTAATAAATGAGATTGTAACAATTTTACCCATATTAATTGTATCTATGAAGATAGAGAAAGAAGAAATAGTTGAAAAATACCCAATAAAAAATAAAGAGCAAAGTTGAAAATTTTGCACATAATTATTGAGTTAACTACCTCTCCTTGGTATGTGAGATTTAATCAAAATAAACTTATAAATATGACCAAAGTAGTATTAATTATTCACCGTTATGCATTGAACATGAAATATTAGCACGAGATACATAGAGTGTCCTATTCTACTTTGGGAAGTCAAAGGAAAAATATAGTATAATATTTAATTTCTTACCATTTTGAAAATAAGGCTAAAGAAGGAAAACCGTTGTAACGATAACCCCCAGTCTCTTGCTTCCCCATGCATGGCGTACGTCTTCATCATATTGTCTTGTGGTCGCGCCCTTGACATTTTCCTCTTAATCTATTTAATAAACAAAAGGAAAGTAATTAATAGAATAAAAAAGAAATTAACCGTATTAATATAGTTCATGTACGTCTTTTGGGGCAATGTCTGAGAAATAAATTCACAATATTAGTCATTTATATAAATTGTTCAGGTTATGATGCATATTGACTGTTTACAAACCAATGCACGCCATTCAAAGCCAATATGACAACAACAACACATGATGCACACCATTTTTATCCACCTGCGTACATTATATTAATTATTTGCAATAGAATTAGAAAGGATTAAATACCATTTTTGCCACCGAAGTATTGGCTAGGGGGCATTCAGTACCCGGAAGTTTTTTTTGTATCATTTTTACCCCTGAAGTTTACAAAAAGGAGCAAAAATGCCCCAGAAGTTTTTTTATGAGCA
Organism: Acacia pycnantha; assembly: GCA_025563575.1. NCBI lineage: Eukaryota > Viridiplantae > Streptophyta > Magnoliopsida > Fabales > Fabaceae > Acacia > Acacia pycnantha. Next base: position 1,456,088 of record JAMWYP010000150.1, on the reverse strand, counting down.
AATTTGCCCCATAAATTTTTTTAGAAGCAAATTCATATAAACTCCCGGGGCAAAAATAATACCAACAATTATCAATCCAACGGTTAAGATCAACCGATGGGCAAGATTGATACGTTTGTAAACTTTTGGAGCAAAAATGACACCACAAAAAACTTCCGGGTGCTGGGTGCTACAAAACCAAAACTTCCGTAGCAAAATTGGTATTTATCCCAATTAGAAATATAATATTATAATTCTTTCCCTAATCAGCCACAATATTTCATATGGAAAATTTTATTGCTAAATCCTTAATTTGCTACAATTGTGATTGATTGTATGTCAAGATTCTTTATTTTCGGTGAATACCAATATTTAGGAGAAAACAAATCAATATTAATATTGCATATGAAACTTATTTTAAAAAAGCGTATTATTTATAAGTTGTGAACACTATGTATAGTACTACCATTTATTCTTACTTCCCATACCCTGAATTGTATAAAGGAACATGTCTACAGTCTATATATGTATATTGAATCCAAATATACTATTACTATGCATACAATCGTCTTCTTTTAATTTCCATAATAATGTGAGACACAACCATTAATTGGATATGATTTAGTTTTATATTATATTACTTTTGTTTCAAAGTAATTAGTTTAAATTTCTACCTGCAAATTAAGAAAACTTTGAAATTGCCTAGAATATAAGAAAATCTATTTTTTTTTTTTTATTAAATGTCCTAGTCTGAGTGAACTTGCCCCAGTGTGATAATCCGGATAATTTATTCGTATTTAAGTATAATGATAATGATTACTTTAAATAGTGGCATTATAGCCCTCATCTCTGTAGTTTAGCATAAGTCAAAAGCTATGGACCTATGGCCAAGATTTGCATCCAAACTCAATTTTGATATTACTCCCAGTCTTTAAATATAAGATCTAATCAATGCATTTAATTATGTCAATTAGATGAGTAAATCACCACAACTGGACTCTATATTAATGATTAATTTTTGGGTTTTATTCGGTAATTTAGCATCGATAAAGAAGGGGTAAATTAGTAATTTACTTCACATACCCAAAAATGAGAATTGGGCCATGAGTAGAGCCGGGAAATTGGACCGGCCCGTTTAGGCCCTGGCCTGTCAAGGGCGGGGCTTGAAAAATGGACGAGATATTTGAAATTGGCCCTGGAGGGCCTCGGGCTTAAACGGGCTGGCCCTGGAGGGCCTCAGGCCAGCCCTGCAGGCCCTTTTCACTGAAGTTTTTTCTTTTTTTCATTTTTTAATTTATTAATTTATATATATTTTGTCTTTGTTATAGAGTTATTTATCCATTTAACTACAAATACATAATAACTATACTCTAATTTTATGATGTGGTTTATTATTTGTTGCAAATAAAATTATTCTTATGTTTAACAGATTAAATTATTTGTTACAATAATAGTCATCGTACTAATGTCGCTTAATGGTATGTTTTTTATGTTTTATGTGAGTTATTTGTGAACATAGTTTGCTTTTAATTTGAATTAGTGACTGTGCTTATTTGTTGGATGATTTGTGATGTAATTTACTAATTATATTTCTTTAAAAATATATATTGTGCAACAACCTAGTAACTAAATGCGATGATTGACATAAAAAAAAGTCAAATGTTTTGAGCCTTTTATCTATCAAATAGATTTCCATTAAACTAAAATGCTTTGACATAATTACTTTTGGGTTCTTGACATAAAATGGATGAGATGGAAATTTAATTACAAAATTACAATTAAACCTCCTAGATCAATAGATTTAATCAATCATTTTTTTCAAAATATTATTATGTGTGTGCTAGTTTGACAAATTTGTACCCAAAAAAAAAACAGTTTGAGCTTGAATTAAAGCTTAAGTTTGGTGGGTGAAAGTGAAGTGAGCGACTGGATCGTGTTGAAGTTTCAGAGGTTCTGGCTTTTTTTTGCTGCAGCGGTGCTTCTCTTTGTAGATGAAGCTCGATCTTGGGTGAAGAGGGCTATGGTGATGAAGGACAACGAGATGGAAGAAGGACGGTGAAGTGGAGGTGACGATGGATCAGAGTGAAAGTGAGGTCGAGCCTGGAGAATGAAGGTGTGGTGACTCACTGACGGTAATGGACGAAGTGATAATGCCGGCGAGTAAGGTGGGAGCGAGGTAGGGTGAAGGCGATGTGGAGGATGAAGGTCGATTCTCCAGGCTCAAGATTGATGGTTCGCTTGAATGCTGGTTCGCTGAAGCTCTTCTCCCCTGTTCGCAGCGCCTTCTCTGGTCTGTAAACTATCATTTTAAATTCGTGGGAATAAACTATCATTTCTAAAATTTGTGCCCCAAGCTGCCATTTTAAGTTTTATTCTAATTTTTAGAGCACCTACAACCAATGTTATCAAACTCTTGCGAGTTTAAGTATACTCTTGACTATGACGTAAACTCAGTTTACGTGTGATTTTGACAACAATGTCTACAGCTAAAAACAATTAAACTAATATCAAAAATCAATGATTCAGAGTAGTCGATATTATTTTGGCAATGGAAGTGACCCGAAGTTCACCGTTATGGAGGAAGGTGATGTTAATGATATGATGGCCGGAGGTGTTTGGTGAAGAAGATGATGGTCAATGGTGAAGAATCACTCGCTCTCCCTTGATTCAGATCACTCGCGTCAATAATGAAGAGGCGAAGGTTGCTAGAGACGAAGGAGATGAAGGTGAACGTCACCGGAAATGATGGGGCGTGTGGAAGGTGGATATGATGAGAGCAATTGGAGTCGATGGTGAATGGTCAAGGTCCGATGGTCTAGTTCACGGTGCTCTGTTCAGGCATTTCGCTAAAGATCTGGCTTTTTTCTGAGCTAATTATCTGTTAAGAACGCTGAGTTTTGACGTGGACTAAACTGGTACTTTTAAATTTCGTCATTCCAAACTATTATTTCTGAATTCAGATTTTATCCAATTTTTCAAGCACCTACAATTTAAAACAATTAAACCAACATCAAATCCTCTTGAGAGTCAATGATTAAGAGTAATTACAATAATTATAACAATTTTACCCTTTTTTATTCTAATTCAATGCATTTACTTTTAATTTCAATTTATCATGATAAAGGAAATTTAAGCTCAATAAGTATGACAAAATCTCTAAATAAAGTATGAAAATTTATAACAAAAATAGGGATTTGTCATATGTATATATTTGAAACTTGTTGACTTAACTTGAGGCTAGCATGTAAATAAAATGGTAGTAAGTAGCAACTAGAGGTAGATTTATTCTGAAGGACGATATCAAAAATATATACACATGAGTGGTAGATCAAAAATATCTTTGATAACTTACTAGAATGATACTCTCTGGCGGCTTGTATCATCCTATGCCAAAACTACGTCAAAGTGGTAGATCGGTTCCCAGATCTTTGATCTGTGGCCTTCTCCCTCTGATTTCTGGCGGCTGTGGACTTCTCTCATCCTTGTGGCGAGTTTTTTCCTCTCCTTCTTTAGATCTATTCTGCGGCGGTGAGAGGTATTTGTCTTTTGTTTCTTTTTTTTTGATCAGTGAGATCTGAGTATAAATCCTCTTAGTTGGATGGTTGTTTGAATGTTATTAGATTCAACTATCACCTGGTGGCTCGGGTTTGTGTTCTTGGGGGGAGATTTCAAGAGGTGTTGTTAGGTACTTAGGTGTGTGATCGAGGTCACCATATTTGCTTGAACGAAGGAGCAGAAGCGTTCTCCAGGATATCATGCGTTTTCTTTCTTCTGAGGTTGGGTTTTCTTTGATCTTTATTCCAAGACGGGGTATCTGTATAGCTAATCTAATTGCAGCTAATGCTTAGAAGGAGGTGTGCCCGTTAGGGTGGATTTTACAACCAATACTTTCTTTCACATCACTTCTAACCTTGGATATCGAAGATGACGGTTTTGTCCCTGCTTTTATTTCTACTCTTAAATCTTTAATGTATGGTTATTGGTTGTTGTTATATTTGGCTTATTTTGTTGTCTTTAATTTAGCTTTGTTTATATTCCATCATCTTCAGTTTGTTTTCATGTATTGCACCGGTTTGCAGTAATAATATAAATAGCAAAAAAAAAAAAAGCCTAGCAAAACAAAGGTTGTAAATCTGCAAAATTATTGTGAGTGAAGTTAGATACCTGATAAACTAGATACAAAACATGGAAGATTTTTTGCTGTATTAACAGTTCACTAGAGTGGAATGTGATAAGTACAGTGAAATACGGAGGACATTAGGATTGTGTACTATATTAACAATCTCATTTATTCAAAATGTAAAAAGTGCAGATAAAGTTGCACATGCGGTTCAGTTCAAAATGCAGATATTGTTTGTGTGAAGGGCTAACCTTCTAAGGTACAATTTTTTTCTGCTCAAGATCTCGCTTTACCTATAACTGTTTAACACAACTTAATATATGAAATCAATCTTCATTAAATTCCATTATATGTAGCTATAGAAATGGGAAGTATCTTTGATAACTTACTAGAGCATGTAAATAAAATGGTAGTAAGTAGTAACTAGAGGTAGATTTATTCTGAAGGACGATATCTGCAATTATAAAAGGATCTCATTAGTCTGGGCCACACGTCTCTCATTTTAGAATTTTCATGACTCATAAAAACAGCATCGAAAGATTTATGTCAACTTACATTTGAAATCAGTCTTGATCCATTTACAGCCTCCCCGCATTACCTTCCCAAACCTTCTAAGGAAGTACCTTGTCAAATGCTTTGACACCAGAACAAACAGCAAGCAAAGAACTTAGGACAAATTTTTCATTGAAGCTCCCAATCTTTGTAACATCCCGTTTTCAAAAGCAGTATAAATTTTTTTTTTCCATCAGAGTAGAGCATTGGAGCAACTGAGTAACTGATATATATTCAAAATGCCAACTGGTATTACATTGGTCTGAGTGTTTAACGTAAACGCAATTACAAAATAACAGAAAGTCTTCAGCCGCTTCCCTATGCGTGCTGCCTGCTCTTCTCCTCCGCTCTCGGTTCTCCTGATCCTGAGGCTATGTTAAGAGCTGAGGTCCGCACCGGACCTCAGGTAACGGTTAACCTCATATTTACATACACAACATATGCATTACAGATAATCATACAGCAAACTAGCATATCCCAACAGCACATAACCCCCTAGCAAATGTGTCACACCTAGCTATCGTGTCACACCTAGCAGCCATTTCACACCTAGCAATCGTTTCACACCTAGCATTTCACACCTAGCAATCGTATCCCAATACCCAGCAAGCATAACAACAGTACATGAACATATCACAGAGTTATCAGCTACCACAATAGGCATACACTACACATAACACACATACGCATACCATAAACATCAGAGTTAGTGTTACAGTACGCGAACGTACCTTCGTTGACGATATACGGTACAACCGTTGGTCAGAACGTAATCACAGGTATCCTATAAGGATAACAACGTATTTGCTACTAAACAATCATCATAACAGTCATTTTAGTAGGAAAAAAAAAGACCATTTTACCCCTGACTCCCCTAATCGGCGAAATTTCGCCAGAGCTTCGCTAATTTGACTCTAATCTTCCAAAATTTTAACATAACTCTTACTCCAACATAATTTTCGAAATATATATCATATTTAACCTTAAAACATGATATCTAAACTAATTTGGAAGATTAAAGATCAAAACAACATTTCTACTATAACTACCGAAAGAACTACTAAAACTTAAGACTAAGGACCGAAGAACTTACCCAGGGCTTCGCTACTTCTTCCTCAGAGCTCCTCCTTGCTCTCACTTCTCTCTAACTTCTCTCTAAGATTTCTTGTGAATTGGTGAGAAATGAAGGAGAAATGGAAGGCTATTTATAGAAGATTTCAGGGGCGAAATTGCACTTTTCTCCTTTAATTTCAACCGTAGGATCTAGGGTTTTTGGAAGATCAAATCTTGGCCACACAAGGCACCTTGGCCGACCTCCCCTCCCCCAAAGTCAACAAAGATGATGTCATCTTATGTCATCAACTCTTGCTTTATGGTTTTACCCGATAAAGCTCCCTGTTCGGTGTTCTAATTGCGTAATCTTGGAAAATCTCAAAAATCAGACAACATAGCCCTGAAGGTCTATTCTTCCTCTTTATAAATGTCTGGGTTAACTAAATTTTTGATCCCATTCAGAACATTTCGTTGCCTGCCGAACATTTTCGGATAAACGTCGTCGGTTACGGAAATTACTTTGGGTAAGAACAACTTCGAGACAAAAATTCACTGATTCATAATATGTCCAGTTGTTTACCACTTAATCCAAGGATTTCAAGTTTTGGCTTAGTTTCTATAGATTTTCATTTATCTGATTTGCTTTTTGAGTATCTGATAGCTTCTTAACCAGTTTAGTATAACCCTTTTCGGTTACGAAAATAACTTTGGAGGTAACCTACTCCGAGCTAAAAATTCACTTGTTTATAATATGCCCTAACCTTAGAAACCTAGTTCATGGTTTTCTAGATAAGATTTAATTTCTATCGGTGGTCATTTATCCTATTTGCTTTTCACACAAAATATCACAGAATATTCTTTTTCCTTAGAATATTCTTTAAACCACTTGTATGTTCACACTTGACCCTCAAATTTCGGTTTTCTTCCCCCTTTTTAATCATCTTTTTATTTATTTTTTAATTCCCAATATGCTCTAATATACAATTAGGAAGAAATTCTCCCATTGGTTCATTTATCTCACAATGATTATGTTTTAGGGACTCTTATATAATTCATCTAATATATTTCTTAATCATCTCCAATTGATTAACAATTATTCCCTTGCTAATCTTAATCCCTTTTTGGTCACTAATCTTTAATTAGGATTTATACATAATTAACTTTGAATATCCCCTTTATTCATGTCTAAACAATTAGCCATTAATTATTTATTTAATTACCTACTAATTGTTGATAATTTTCTTAATTAGTATTAAACATTATCTCACAACTATTTTACTTACATTGGTATTTTATGCCCCATGAAAAATATTAAAAATCATTGGACAACTTATGTCCCCCAAAATAATATTTAATTTCTCCTTATTATTTTCCTAGGAAAATAATCCCAAAAATTCCCTAAGTTAGAGATAACATACTCTCTAATTTTCAACAAATATTTTATTGCCATTTAGGATTTATCATAATATTTTCAGGGCATTTTATGACCCACAAATGCATTTTAGGGATTTTTGGCCATTTATTTCATCTAATTTTAATAGAAATTACCTTAGAAAATAAGATAATTATAACTTATTATTTGAGACCACATATTCACCTATTTCCAATAGATATTTTTACTAAATTATGATACTTATTCCAATTACGATTTTTAGGGTATTACAATATTCCAAAAGCCCGTGCGAGGTATGAAAACTCACCAATAAATGCTTGCCATTCTGAATTTGCAAAAACAGATGAATACTGAATTATTAGCTCACGGCACTGAATAGAATCTGTTTTGAACTTACAATTATAGCTGGAACGGATACCAATGCCTTTGAAAAGAATGCATACTAATAGCCTTAAATTATAAGAGGGATTGAACCCGCAAAAACCACCTTTTTAATTAAAGAGGATGCCACTAACAGCTTGAAGTTATAAGAGGAATTGAAATTGTAACCTACCAATATATATGGGAACCTATGTTGCACCGACACGCGACACGATATGACACGACACGACACTCTAACACGTGAATCTTAAAAAAACCTAAATTTCGACACGTTAGGACACGTTTTTATAGTAAATTTATATTTTTAATATATATAGTATAATTTATATTTAATAGTAAACATCCATAAAAAGTAGAGCGTAAAGTGTACACTACTCACAAGTTCAATTATTTTCATCTCCCTCTGGATGTATCATTTGTGATTTCTACTTAGAATATAAATTTTTAATTATTATTATTATAATCTTTTATTTTATCTTAGCTTTTGTTCTTGTCTATATGTCAATGAGATACGTGGCATTTGTGGAGGATAAATCAATTGAAAAGATGCTTATTCAAATAAAGCATCATGCATGAGCAGGCATTGGATACATATATCCATATATTATATAGAATATATCATATAGGATATATCATATCTGAGTAAAAGAGAATCTAAAGAAATATTTAAAGAGAAAAAAAGAGATCAGAGACGCAAATCCAAGGCCCCAACCCAAGCAATATATATTAAACAAAGAGCACCACGCACGTATTTTGAGCACAAACGGCCGAACAAAAATTCAAGAAGCATCGCAAATCGGCATAGACGCACGGAGAGCACAGAATCGGACAACGTGCAGCAGATCGACACAAACTGAATGCAGCACCAAGGGAGAGTCAGAGAGCATCGCACGATCGGAGAAAAACAGAGGGAGACGAGTTCAGCAACGCAGGGGACGACGGCAAGTAGCAGATGAGCGATTCCCTTACTCCTGAGAGTTGCGATCTCCTTACCTTACTCCTTCTTTTTACTCTCTTAAGAGTTGGAGAGCCACTTCCTTCGTCTTCACACAACAGCGTGTCCGTGCATCATAGATGGGAACTATCATACCACTAGGCAACAAGACAATCTGGTAAAAAATCATTCCACTACATTGATTCTCCATATTAGATGAAAAGAAATTGATCTAAAAATAATATTTCCTGGACATATGATATATGAAAGAAGAATTTGATATGACGAACAAGACTAAGCACCTAGAAAACTGTAGATGAAATGCTCAGATGATTGAGGAAGAGAGATCAAGAGCTCCTAATTGTGTGTTTAACTATTGCATAGGCCTTTATTTATACATGAACTGTGTTACCTCCATATTTATTATTCACGATTATGCATTGAGCTTGAAATATTAGCACGAGATACATACAGTGTTCCTATTCTACTTTTGGGAAGTAAAAGGAAAAATATAATATAATATTCAATTTTTTGCCTTTTTGAAAATAAGAAATAAGTAAAACCCCTGTAACGATAATCCCCATTCTCTTGCTTCCCCATACATCGCGTACGTCCTCACCATCTTGTCAAGTGGTCGCGTCCTTAACAATATCCACTTAATCTATTAAATAAACAAAGGGAAAGTAATTAATAGAATAAAAAACAAATTAAGCGTATTGTAAAATAGTTCATCTACGTCTTTTGGTACAACGTCTGTGAGAAATAAAATCTACAATATTAGTAACTTATATGAATAGTTCAGGTTACGATGCATATTGACAATTTACAAACCAATGCACACCATTCGGAGCCATGGCAACAACAACACATGATGCACACCATTGTCATCCACCTAGATTATACTAATTATTTGCGACAGAATTAGTAATATAATTCTTGCCCTAGATTAGCCACAATAATTGATATGGAAATTTGTATTGCTAAATCCTTTGCTACAATTGTGATTGATTTTATGCCAAGATTCTTTATTTTCAGTGAATACCAATATTTAAGACAAAATACATCAATATTAATATTGACCATAAAATTTAAAAAAATCGCATTATTTATAATTAATAAACAATAGGTAGTACGTTTCTAGGAAACAGAAGAAAGAACAGTAGGTAGGGCAATTTAATCTTCCCATTGTTAACTCATAGAAATTGATAATATTCCAGCACATTTTATTCTCTTTTCACTTATTTTTGGGTTCAAATTGTGCATATAAAGAGATTGTAAAAGAAAATGTGATGTGATCACAAAAGCAAACTCAAACTTTTGTTAAATTATGAGTTAGATGCATATAGTTGTGATTATTGGTGAAAGTTAAAGAGCTCATGAATTCCTCCCCCTCCTAGGTGGAAGATGACAAGTTGTGAAAGCTCTCAAAGATCATGGGAAGTTGTGAAGAGAAGGAAAGAATGCAAGAAGAATATCAAAAAGAATACTATGGAAGAGAAGCCTGCATTTGCCGTGGAATTGTTGTAGCCAAGTCATTGCAAAACTGCCTCAAAAGGATTACCTCTCTGTCTACCACTTGGCTATGGATTTTCCATAGCAAAATCATCTGAAAAAGCACTATCTCTATTTGACAATTCACTATATCAAAATGCCGGTGAATGCGGATTTTCCATAGCAAAATCATCTGAAAAAGCACTATCTCTATTTGACTAGTAAAACCTAAAAACAACATCCGCTAAAAAGGGACGCTATTAGCTTCCAAAGTTTTAATGATAACATAACTTGAAACTATTTGAGGTTTTGAATCAAGATTAATTTGGTTGTATCTATATGATAAATGATTCCCAAGTATATAAAAAGGATTCTTGAGAATGGGTAAGCAGTTCTCAAGTATTATGAAGAGATACTTGTGAATCCTTGATCTAATCTCTCTGTCTTAGTGTTTCAGGTAACAATTCTCGAGAATGAGTAAAGTATTATCGAGTATGCTTTGACAGATCCACTATCGCAAGCATTCTCTGATATGATTCTCGAGAATGCATTTTTAATTCTGGAGTATATCTCTTGTTCTCTGATTATATTCCTCTTCTTGATCAGAACAACTCTCAAGAATGTGTAAGTGATTCTCGAGTATGGTACTCGAGAATATGTAAGGTAATTCTCGAGAATGCTTAGTTTGAAATGTTAAATATTCTCTGATCATATTATTCTCGAGTATTGCGATTTAGATTCTTGAGTATGGTTCTCGAAAATGGATAATGAATTCTCGAGTATGTTTTAAACTCTCGTGTTAAAGAACGCTCTCTGATCATATCATTCTCAAGTATATATAAACTGACTCTCGAGTATTATCGAGAGATGAGTTTTGCAAAGCCTTTCTTTAAGGGATACTCAAGAAGGATATGAGCAATTCTCGAGAATATGTTCTTAGCATATTTATCACTTACTCAGTATTGCTAATCGTTCTTTTAAAATGTCTGGGTTATTATCTATTCTCTTTTAATCATACCCAAACCTATCTATATTATATCTAATCATCTTTTGGAATGAGTTTCAGTTGATTAACCTTGTTTAAATTGAGATTTGCCGAAAAGCTATCCGACATGTCAGAAGCATTAAATGCAACTCAGAAACAAAGCCAGAAAACAAAATTAAATCTCGTAGTAGACGAAATTATTCCTTCGAGGCATACTTATTCCGGCTATTATTCTGAGTCACCCTCTACACAAGTACAGTCGACGAAGAATCCATTTAATGAAGCAACGGTTGATTATACTCAACGGAAATCAACTGTGCCTAACAAAAGTTCAAACAGTCACAACGACTATATTCAAATCTCTTCTCAACGGCATTAATGGAAGACACTATAAAAGGCTGAAGCATTCAATGTCTCCAACAACCAACGATCGAACAATATATACGTAAACTCTGCGCAATTAATTAGAGCTCATTTATACTTTCAGTTTCATTTAATATCTTTGGATATTCTTGTACTTTAGTGTTTATGATTTATCTACTCAATGAGGAGTATAAACACTTAATTGTTTTCTTGATTACTGTTTAAACCTTAAGGTTGTGGAACCTTAAGTGTGGGTGTACAATTACAACTTGCAAGGGGGAGTGAGTCATAGTGAAAGGATCATCTCGAGTACATAGTGTGTAATTTTGTCTGTGTTTATTTGATTACAACCTATAAAGAGGAGTAAGTTTTAGTGAGAGGATTACTCGAGAGTTACAGAGTGTGTAATCAAGTTCCGAGATAGTGAAATCCCAGAGTGTCTGGGAACTGGACGTAGGTCGAGGAGTTAGACCGAACTAGTATAAATCATTTGTGTTATCTCTCTCGGGTTCTGTCTCTGCTCTTTGTGTTCTTATTTCAATCCGAAAGAGAATTTTGAAATCCCCTATTCACCCCCTCTAGGTGATATTCTCTCTTCAGACGCTGTAAGTCTAACTTACGACATCCCTTTTACAAAAGAGACTGTTCGCCTCGCAAGTGTACGAGATTCGCAAGTAATAAAGTGATAAATAAAGTATCGTTCCCACGAGGATTTTTTTAACAAATTGGTCAAGCAAGAGGCTTAGTGAATTTCATCAAGTTGAGCTAAAACAAAGTTTTGATTTGGAATGATAAATTTAAAAGACTATTTCTAAAACATAAAATTGATAAAGACAATTGATTCTTTAACTTCAAGGATAATTGAGCCTAGGGCTCTTTTTCCCCTTTTGCATTTCATAAAACTTGGTTAATTTCCTCTCTAGTAGCATTTCAATATGTATATGTGTTAGTCTAAGGTTCTAAAACACTTAACCCGCTCTCTCAAGTCAAAATCAAGTTTATCTTCTCATTAAAATGCACAATCTCTTGCTACAATTAATGAGAATCAATATTTAAGCAACAACCCTAATGTGACAATGCAAGGTTAGTAAATATATCTCTATTTTACCAACAAACCATCCATTTATCAAGTACACTTCAAGACAAGCATGATTTCAATCAAGTTCTACACCTAGATTGGCTCTCTCAAGTCACAACCTAAGTGAATAAATCATCTAAATGGAGGCCAATCACTTAGAAGCATTAAGCCAAGGTTAAAATCAACACATATATATATTAATCCACCAAAAGAGAGGAATATTCAAGTATTAATCCATACAAAGGGTCAAAAGAACCCTAGAATGAAAGAGAAATTAGTCAAGCATGGCTTTAACAGAATCCGAACATCACGAAGAATTCGAGTAAATAGCATATCTGGAAAATGAACAAAAAGTGGAAACAGAGTCAAGTGAGATATCAAAATCAAGAACAAGAATCACCACCAGTGTCGTCTCCCACATCGAAGAAGAAGATCTCCCGATTCTGTTTTTTCTTGCTTCCTCCAGTAGTGCCTCCTTCTCGCTCTCGTTCTCTTTTGCTCCACCCACGCCTCCCGCTCTCTATTCTCGTTCGTTCTTTTTTTCGTTCTCTCCTCCGTTTCTCGCAAAATCTCCCTTTTTCTCGTCCGTTTCCTCCTTTTTTCTTCAATTTAGGTCTTCAATTATCAATTGAATTCCATTGTGTGGGCCCCCTTTTCAATTCCCAGTCCAATAAAATGTCCGCAATCATCTCCGCGTTCCCTGTTGCGTTTTCTTTTTCTTTACTAGGTCTCAAATTCTCTTTCAATTGGGGCCCATTTCATTTAATACCCAAAACCCTTTAATTCAATTGCTGCCTTTTGTCCAGCGAATTCCTCCATTCCTTCTCATATTTGCTTTCAACTTAGGTCTCCAAATCAGATTCAGCCCAAACGTTGCGTTTTTGCACCTTCCTCTAATTGTCAAATGAAAAGGAAATTATATAATAATAAGAATAATAATAAAACCTTTTTTATTTTTTTATTATCTACCTTATCTCATTCTAATTTATTTATTCTTATATATAAACCTAAATATTTCTATTTAATTAAAATTAAGATATTTGCAATAAAATCCCCTAAATAATGTGTCAATTGATTTGATCTTATAATGATATAATCTCATAGAAATCTCTTAAAATTGTTTAGATAACTCTCCAAATATCTTCAAAATGTACTTTAAATATACAAAATATGGAGAGTTATCACACCCCCACACTTGCATCAAATCTTGTCCTCAAGATTTTAAATTCTAGACAACTAAATTCAGGAAAACCATGGAAGCAAGATTTTTAAAGTAGGCACTACAAAATTGATGTTAATTCAAATTTTCAAGAAACAAATTTACTCAAAAATCTTTTCCACCTTCCATAAATGCAAGTAGCAAGGCAATTAATTTGGCAAAGATAAATCACAATAGAATGTCCCTCACAAGTCAAGTGTTTACACTCATTTCTCAAGATATTCTAGGGCTTGTGTTTCACTCAATTCCACCTATTAAAACTTATCTACCATAAGCTTGTTTATCATCTCAATCTCCACTTTATGCATTATCCCATTGCATACTCAAATCAAAAGGACTTTCTCAAGGTTGTAATGATCAAGGTAGGATAATGAAATGAAAATGATCAAATGGAATAGGAAAATACTTTAATTAGTGCCAAGTAATTTAATGAAATTCATGATGAAGAGTGAAGGAATACCTAGCAAGAAAAACAAACAAACTCACTAACACTATATACAGACCACCTTTATTCTTTTGATCTCAACAAACTTTTTCTTTCTTTCCATATATTCCTTTGTTTCTATCTTTCTTTTTCTCTTTCTTTTTCTTTTTCTTTTTCTTTTTTTTTTTTACTATATACACATACTTTCTAACTCCTTCACTTTTTTAAATTGGTTCACTTAGCAGTTACTAAAGTAATAAAAATGAATGGGAAGAAAAAGATATAAAAATTGCATATCTCAAACAAAGGGCTATTTATTCTATGCAATTTTTTTTTTAAATAAAATAAAATAAAAATAAAGGCTCAAATGGGATAAACAAAGGATTTTCTTGTGATAAGGATGGACATTTGGCCGAACTAGCTATGAATTGAATGCCTAGATCATCTTTGTGCATGCAAAAGGATTTCAAATTTCAAAAGAGATTCAAGACAAGTTCTAGAGATGAAATCACAATAGGTGTACTCCCTCTTGAAAGAAATGAAACTTAGGCTCAATTTCCTCACAAGTTCTTTGACATCCTAAAGTAAAGTACCCAAACCAAATCTTTACCTCTTTACTAACATTCAAAGAACATAGAATCAATTTCTAATCAAATTCACTCCTCTTCATGTTCAAATTAACCCAATTGTGATAATGCTCATGAATGAAATTCAAACTTCCAAAAAAAATTGAGGACAAAGCAAGTTAAAATCAAGGCTACCCTCACCCCCACACTTAAATGTCACATTGTCCTCAATGTGAACAAGTAACAAAAAGTAATGAAAGTGAAGAGCAACCATATATAAGTGCAAGGGTAACACAAATTTCGTAGATTTCAAATTTCCACCAATTAAACAACTCAAGTGCCAACAACTATATAATAGTCATCACAAACATATTCAACTAAGACCAAGACTCATTCCCAAGCAATATAATCATCAACAATCAGTTAAAACAAATCAAAGAAAAGTAGAAGAGAACTCCCCTATTCTTCCGTGACTTGCGCTTTCAATCCTTGCTACCAAACTGGAACACATCATCAAGGGCTTTCAACTGTCCTACAAAATCAAACAAAGCATCAAGTAATACCTTGGGTTGCCTCCCAAGAAGCGCTAAGTTTAAAGTCTTCAGCCAGACTCTTCATGTTGGTCACTCCTCATTAACCAAGTAGATAGTGGACACAAGCCTATCCACATCTCCACCCCAATAATGCTTCAATCGTTGACCATTAGCCTTGAATCTTTCACCTTTTTCATTTTCCATCTCCACATCACCAAATTTAGATGCTTGAACCACCGTGAACGGACCGGACCATCGAGATTTTAGCTTTCCCCGAAATAACTTCAACTTGGAGTTATAAAGGAGGACACTTTGACCAGGTTCAAAACTCTTGGGAATAATCTTGCTGTCATGATCCCGATTGGTCTTCTCCTTGTATATCATTGCATTCTCATAGGCATTTAGGCGGATTTCATCTAACTCATTGAGTTGAAGTAGCCTCTTCTTCCCCACATCTTGGGGATCAAAATTTAGCTTTTGATGGCCCAATAAGCTCCATGCTCCAATTCCAATGTAAGTGGCATGCTTTCCTAAACACCAAGCGATATGGGGACATACCAATAGGCGTTTTGAAAGCTGTTCGGTATGCCCATAGAGCATCATCCAACTTGGTAGACCAATCCTTCCTCGTAGTTCCCACCACCTTCTCAAGAATGTTCTTGATCTCACGATTGGAAATTTCTGCTTGCCCATTACTTTGAGGGTGGTATGGCAATGATACCTTGTGCTTGACACCATATTTCTTCATCAAGGCTTGAAATTGGTGATTGCAAAAGTGAGAACCACCATCACTTATAATTGCTCTAGGTGTTCCAAATGGAGTGAAAATGTTCTCCTTGAGAAATTCCAACACTGTCTTGGCATCATTTGAGACACATGCAGTGGCCTCAGCCCACTTGGAGACATAGTCAACTCCAACTAATATGTACTCATTGTTAAATGACTTAGGAAAAGGGCCCATGAAGTCAATTCCCCAAACATCAAAAGTTCAACTTCAAGCATGCTAGTCAAAGGCATCTCATTCCTCCTAGATATGTTCCCTACTCTTTGGCATCTATCACATTGGAGAGCAAAGGCATATGCATCCTTGAATAGAGTGGGCCAATAGAAGCCACTTTGGAAGACCTTTGCAGCAGTTTTCTCTCCTCCAAAATGGCCACCATATTCAGAAGAGTGGCAACAATGCAGAATACACTCTTGTTCATTTTCTGGTACACATCTCCGAATGAGTTGATCAGGACACCTCTTGAATAAGTATGGTTCATCCCACAAGTATTTCTTCACTTCATGTAAAAACTTACGCTTTTGGTGAGAATTGAAATCTGGAGGTAACACTCCGCAAACTAAGTAATTGACAAAATTAGCATACCATGGTGTGGATAAGCTATCAACAAGGAACAACTGCTCATCTGGGAATGATGCATGAATCACATCTGAATCATCAAGTTGAGCCTCATTGCTCAACCGTGAGAGATGGTCGGCCACTTGATTCTCGGTGCCTTTCCTATCAATGATGTTCAAGTCAAACTCTTGAAGTAGAAGTACCCATCGAATTAGTCTTGCCTTAGAGTCCTTCTTCGTGAGTAGGTATTTTAGAGCTGAATGATCGGTGTAGATAATGACCTTAGTACCCACAATGTAAGGACGAAACTTCTTACAAGCATAGACTATGGCGAGTAATTCCTTCTCGGTAGTGGTATAGTTAAGTTGGGCACAATCAAGAGTCTTGCTAGCATAGTAAATGTGATGAAATAGCTTTTCATCCTTTTGCCCAAGAACAGCACCAACTGCATAATCACTAGCATCGGCCATGATAATGAAAGGTAGAGCCCAATCCGGAGCTATCAAGATAGGAGAAGAAATGAGACATTGTTTCAGCTCTTCAAAAGCTTTCAAGCATTCCTCATCAAACTTGGATTCTACATCTTTTTTGGCAGAGCATTGCAAAGTCCAAATGGCATTCTTCAAAGCGAATGTGCCATAAGGACAAGTAAAAGTAGTTTTCTCTTGATCTTCTCGGGGTTATGGAAATCTGATTGTAGCCTCGAATAACCATCTAGAAAACAAAAGAACTCTTGGCCAGCTAGCTTGTCAAGCATCTGATCAATGAATGGCAGAGGGAAGTGATCCTTCCTTGTAGCAGTATTAAGCTTCCGGTAGTCCATACACACTTGCCATCCAGTCACCGTGCGAGTGGGAATTAATTCATTTTGGGTGTTAGCCACTACAGTCATGCCACCCTTCTTAGGGACACATTGGACCAGGCTCACCCATGCACTATCAGATATGGGATATACTATTCCAGCTGAAAGCCATTTAAGAATTTCCTTCTTGACCACTTCTTTCATAATCGGATTCAAGCGCCTTTGATGCTCAATGGATGTTTTGTGATCATCCTCCAATAAAATTTTGTGCATACAAATAGAAGGGCTTATTCCCTTGATATCAGTGATAGTCCACCCAATAGCATGCTTGTGTTCTCTCAAGACTCTTAGTAGCTTCTCTTCTTGCAAATTAGAGAGGGTAGAAGAGACAATTACCGGTAGAGTGTTAGAATCCCCAAGGTGAGCATATTTGAGATGAGAAGGTAGTGGCTTCAACTCTAAACCCGAAGGAACTTCAATAGAAGGCTTCAATGGAGTACTTAAGGCATCAGACACCTCAAGTGGTTCAAAAGTCCGTGGTCTAGAATGAGGAAATGAGTCAAAACGGAAGAGCTCTTCAACAACATCTTCATCCAACTCTTCAAAACTCTTCTCACCAATCAAGAATGCCTCTAAGGGTCCTTAATCATGGAGGCATATGATTCTTGAGGAATAACCGCATCTAATATATCTACAAACGAGCATTGAGCGTAATCATCATGAAACTTCAAGGCTTTTTGCATGTTGAATATCACCTGCTCGTTATCAACCCTCAAAGTGACCTCATCCTTCTCTACATCAATGAGAGTCCTTGCAGTGGCTAAGAATGGACGCCCAAGGATTA
The DNA here is from genome assembly GCA_025563575.1 of Acacia pycnantha. NCBI lineage: Eukaryota > Viridiplantae > Streptophyta > Magnoliopsida > Fabales > Fabaceae > Acacia > Acacia pycnantha. The sequence continues at coordinate 1,438,029 of JAMWYP010000150.1, read as the reverse complement.
GAGGAATTTTCCAATCAACTTCGCAATCAAGCACTACAAAATCCGCGGGGAAGATAAACTTGTCAACTTTAACTAGGACATCCTCAATGATTCCTCTAGGTCTAGAAATGCTACGATCGGCCAAGAGAAGAGTTACCGTAGTAGGTCTTGGCTCTCCCAAGCCCAATTGGTTAAAAACAACTAGGGGCATCAAGTTGATACTTGCACCCAAATCACAAAGAGCTTTACCATTAAAGTTGGTCCCAATGTTGCAAGGAATGTAGAAGCTCCTGGATCCTTAAGTTTAGCCGATAACTTCCTTTGAATGACTGCACTACACTCTTCGGTCAATGCCACGGTCTCAAATTCATTGAATCGCCGCTTCTTGGACAAAACATATTTAAGGAACTTAGCATATTTAGGCATGTTCTCCAAAGCTTCAGCAAAAGGAATGTTTACATAGAGTTGTTTGAACATGTTCACAAACTTTTTGAACTGAACATCTTCCTCCTTCTTCTTGAATCTTTGAGGAAAAGGTAGTGGTGGCATAAAAGTAGAAGTGGTGGGCTTTTTCTTTTTCTCATCATTCATCTCTTGCTCCACCTTCTTGTCTTTGCCAACATCATGCAAACTTTCTTCAATTTGCTTTCTCTTCTTAGTTTCATCTTCCTCCTCTACACTTTCTTCATCAATATGAACAATCACTTGATCATCTTGCTTTGGTTGAGGAGTACTTGAGCTAGGCACATCCGGTAGCACTTTTCTCGCTTCTCAAGTTAATGGCATTGCATTCCTCTTTTCCAACTCGTTTTGGATTAGGAATGGTGTCACTAGGAAGATTGCTTCTTGACATAACATTCACTTGTGATGCTAATTGCCCCATTTGCACTTCAAGATTTTTAATAGCGGTTTCATGGAGAGAAAAAGTAGCCTTAGTTTCAACCCTTGAAGATTCCACCTCGGACAAGATTCGAGCTAGCATTTTGTCGGTTTTAGACTCTTCTTCCTTAACAGAATTTGCCTTGATTGCATTTGAAAACCGGGTGGAATAGGCTTAGTGCCGATGTAGACCCATGTGCTTGATTCAAACTATTACCTTGACTCCAAGAGAAATTTGGGTGAGTTCGCCAACCACTATTGTAGGTTTGTGAATAGGGGTTGCCTTGAGGATTTTGGAACTTGCCCATGTAGTTGATGATTCAAGACCATGTAAAGAGGACAATGGTCAGGCATATGGACATCATGGCATTGATCACATGCAATTGGTGTAGCATGAATAGAATGTACACCTTGAGACGTGCCCTTATGCATTTGAGACTCTAGCACATCAAAACGCTTATTCATAGCGGATAAGAGAGTTGCAATTTGCGAGGAAGAGTCTTCTTTTGCATTAGGCATAGCTTGGTTAGTCCTCCTATCATTGCCTTGAGTATTGTTTGCAGACAATTGATCCAACAACCGAATCACCTCATTCACAGGAACATTCCGGTATCCTCTATTGGTCGTAGAATCAACCATTGCTTTAGATTGAGGATTAAGTCGAGTACAAAAAATTTGGACTACAACCCATTTGTCCACCCCATGATTAGGGCATTGCTTCATTAATATCTTGTATCTCTCCCAAGCGGCATAAAGATGCTCATCAGGATATTGTTTAAAGCTTAGAAATTCATCCCTAGCTTCCACATTTGTCATCGAAAAGAATCGAGTATAAACTTAGCCTCAAGATCGGCCCAAGAAGTGATAGACCCTTCCTAAGATTGTTGAACCAATCTCTAGCCTTGCCTTGTAGAGAAAGAGGGAATAACCGTAGCTTCAAAACATCTTGGGGAACTCCATTTTGCTTGAAAGAATCACACACTTCCAAGAAGTACATCAAGTGCTTGTTGGCATCTTCATTGTAAAGACCATGGAACATCCCATGCATTTGAAGCATTGTTATCATAACCGGCTTGATCTCAAAGGTACGTGCTTGCATTTCCGGCATCCGAATACAAGATTGAGGACCTTGCATATTCCGACTAGCAAAATCATTGACGGTAGCTCTATCATATTCATCGTCTGCCATGGTTTCAGATGCAGGTTCAGTCTCTTCTTCAATGAGAGGCACCGCGTCAAGTACCACTACCAATCCGTCTGGATGCAAGTTTTGCATATATTGAAATGTTACCTACAAGAGAAACAAGCAAGAGCGAGTATCAAACTAAAACAAAAATCAATAAAGGATAAAGAAAGAAAAATTGTAAACCTAACTAAAAGCTCAAGCAAAGTTTACTAACACAAGCCCAAGGTTGACCAAAGGATTTGTTTGCACAAATCCCAAGAACGGCGCCAAAAACTTGTTCGCCTCTCAAGTGTACGAGATTCGCAAGTAATAAAGTGATAAATAAAGTATCGTTCCCACGAGGATTTTTTTAACAAATTGGTCAAGCAAGAGGCTTAGTGAATTTCATCAAGTTGAGCTAAAACAAAGTTTTGATTTGGAATGATAATTTTAAAAGACTATTTCTAAAACATAAAATTGATAAAGACAATTGATTCTTTAACTTCAAGGATAATTGAGCCTAGGGCTCTTTTTCCCCTTTTGCATTTCATAAAACTTGGTTAATTTCTCTCTAGTAGCATTTCAATATGTATATGTGTTAGTCTAAGGTTCTAAAACACTTAACCCGCTCTCTCAAGTCAAAATCAAGTTTATCTTCTCATTAAAATGCACAATCTCTTGCTACAATTAATGAGAATCAATATTTAAGCAACAACCCTAATGTGACAATGCAAGGTTAGTAAATATATCTCTATTTTACCAACAAACCATCCATTTATCAAGTAAACTTCAAGACAAGCATGATTTCAATCAAGTTCTACACCTAGATTGGCTCTCTCAAGTCACAACCTAAGTGAATAAATCATCTAAATGGAGGCCAATCACTTAGAAGCATTAAGCCAAGGTTAAAATCAACACATATATATATTAATCCACCAAAAGAGAGGAATATTCAAGTATTAATCCATACAAAGGGTCAAAAGAACCCTAGAATGAAAGAGAAATTAGCCAAGCATGGCTTTAACAAAATCCGAACATCACGAAGAATTCGAGTAAATAGCATACTGGAAAATGAACAAAAAAGTGGAAACAGAGTCAAGTGAGATATCAAAATCAAGAACAAGAATCAGCTCAGCTGTGCGTCTCCCACATCGAAGAAGAAGGTCTCCCGATTCTGTTTTTTTCTTGCTTCCTCCAGCCGCGCCTCCTTCTCGCTCTCTGTTCTCTTTTGCTCCAGCCACGCCTCCCGCTCTCTATTCTCGTTCGTTCCTTTTTTCGTTCTCTCCTCCGTTTCTCGCAAAATCTCCCTTTTTCGTCCGTTTCCTCCTTTTTTTCTTCAATTTAGGTCTTCAATTATCAATTGAATTCCATTGTGTGGGCCCCCCCTTTTCAATTCCCCAGTCCAGCGAAAATGTCTGCAATCATCTCCGCGTTCCCCTGTTGCGTTTTCTTTTTCTTTACTAGGTCTCAAATTCTCTTTCAATTGGGGGCCCATTTCATTTAATACCCAAAACCCTTTAATTCAATTGATGCCTCTTGTCCAGCGAATTCCTCCATTCCTTCTCATATTTGCTTTCAACTTAGGTCTCCAAATCAGATTCAGCCCAAACGTTGTGTTTTTGCACCTTCCTCTAATTGTCAAATGAAAAGGAAATTATATAATAATAAGAATAATAATAAAACCTTTTTTTTTTCTTTTTTTTTATTATCTACCTTATCTCATTCTAATTTATTTATTCTTATATATAAACCTAAATATTTCTATTTAATTAAAATTAAGATATTTGCAATAAAATCCCCTAAATAATGTGTCAATTGATTTGATCTTATAATGATATAATCTCATAAAAATCTCTTAAAATTGTTTAGATAACTCTCCAAATATCTTCAAAATGTACTTTAAATATACAAAATATGGAGAGTTATCAGAGACCCCATAAGTATTATACTTACGGTGTCCCTTTTACAAAAAAAGGACGTCGTAAGTGCTACCTATTTTACTCACTAGTTCTTGCTAACCAACCAGAGACTCAATTTTGCATATAGACACGAAGAAATCAAATCAACAATGAAACATTAATGCTCAGATCATTGGAAAAGAGCATTCAAAGTAAGGTGCAAAAAAGAAAAATACAACAAAGAGATTGAGAACCTTATTGATTTGAAGAATATAAGAACTTAAAAGAAGAACTCCTAATTTTGCTTTAAAATGAAATTCCAGTATTTCAATCCAGATTTTTTATCAAGTTGATGGAATTTGCAAATAATCTTAATTAGCACTAGTTAATTTATCAATGAGAATTTGCTCATTTGCTTCAATTTACTTAAGTGTTTTCATAACATTTTCGTGCCTCCTTTAATTATAGAATAAATATTATTTCATGTGTTAATTATATCACATTTTATAATCCCTAAGTATAGTATCATATTTTAGCCTTTTGTTAATTTAATTCAATGTGAGATTTGCATAAAATTATAATCCCTTTGAGACACATAATCACCTTCATATCATGCTAATTATTTATCAAAAATCCAAGGTTATTGAGAATTGGGAAATCTAGGTATTACAGAAGTAGAGATCGAACCTATATATTGCTATTGTTACAACCATGAGTTCCTTAACTATCTTCTTCCACTAGAGTTAGAATATCTTGCCTTCCTGAGATTCCATTCAAAAGATCAGAAATCAGAGGAAAAAAATGTCGCTGAGCACACCTTCACTTAACCTCACATTCTCTTTTACTCACTTGTTCATGCTAACCAACAAGACTCATTTTGCATATAAATACACACACACACAGACACACACAAATCAATGATGAAGCATTAATGCTCAGCGTTCAATGTAAAGTGAAAAAATAAATAAATAAAGTAGAGCGTGAGAAACTTATCAATTTGAAGAACATTAAAAGAAGTATTGTGTAACACCCCAAGTTCCTTACTACTATATTATGTCCGTTGACATGTAGTATTAGGAATATCAACAGAGTTGACAGTGTTAACAGATCAAAGTAAAGTGTGACAGAGAGCATGCATAATGTTTGGATGATGAGTAACTGATAACATATGTCCAGACATATGCTGGTTAAATTAAATTCTCAAAGGAATATTCGTGTGATACAAGTATACAGACTCAAACAATCCTCTAACTAGACCTAAAGCCATGAATCTAACTCAGTTATTCATATCATTTAACCAGGTCAGTATGGATCTTAGTAGGAGTCCCTCCGTGATTTTGCAACGATGACTTATTAAGTAACCACACTGACACAACTTTCCTTAGACACCAATGGTATGAACCACTTTATCAGATTCACTATCAGACTCTATGCCCTATCTAATAACCTTCTCTGGGCACTCGTTCTGACCGATGTCTCTCCACGACTCCATCCTTATCGCCTTCCTTGGTCCAAATTCCTTTCTTGAACCTTTAGTCAAGTCTAAGATTCAATCAAATTGAATCTCAGGTAATAGTTAACCTCATATGCAAAGTATAAATAGTATATAATAGATATTCACAAAAACATTACATTTAATAAACACATCGGTACCCGACTACAATAGCTCACAACACATACGTGACCTTATTGGTATTACTAAACCAAATATATGTTTTACCCGCACTGATTCTTCTTCCAAGCCTGCATATCAACCTAAGTCCAACACCAGTGATAAAATGTGTACCTTCTGTGGCAAACCGAGACATACTGTTGAGACTTGTCATAAAAAGCATGGCTTTCCTCCTGGCTACAAATTTCGCAATAAAGCTTCAATGAATAATGTGGTAACATCTCATCCTAGTTCATCACCTGGTATTTTGTCTTCAACACCTACTGTTGCTAATAATTCTTCCATTAGTCAAGATCAATATAATCACTTACTTGCTCTTTTACAATCTCATCCTGCTACATTACCCGCTGCTATTCATGCTCCAAATGCCTCTATTCCCACCACCACCCTTGATGTTCCATCGTGTGTCAATCAGCTTTCTACACTCACTTTGATTCCCAATGCTAATGCACAACGTAAATTCATCTAGCCATTGGATTCTTGACAATGGTGCAACTACACATGTTTGTTATTCTCTAACTTTGTTTACCTCTCATTCAAATATTCCTCCTATCTGTTTGACTTTACCTACTAAATCTACTGTTATTGCAAGCATATATGGCACTGTGCAAATTAGTGATCATATTGTTCTTCATAATGTACATTCTTTATGTCCCAGATTTCCAATTCAATATTATCTTTGTTTCTCAAATGGCTAGCCACCTTTCTTGTTGCTTCACTTTTTCTTCTTCTCGTTGCCATATATAAGATCTGAAGACATGGAAAATGATTGGTATTGCTGACCTTTCTCAAGGAATATACAAGCTACATAGTCACTTACCTATAAATGCTAGTGTTAGTTCTGTTTCCACTTCCCCTTTTGCTTTATGGTATTTTTGCCTTGGACATTTTTCTTCCACTGTTATGAATGTTTTGAAGCAACAATTTCCTTTTGTCTCTTGTAATTCCTCTAGTGCTTGTGATGTATGTCATTTTGCAAAACAAAGAAAGATCCCTTTTCCCATTAGTACATCTAAAACTATCTCTTGTCTTCAATGGTTACATGCTGACATTTGGGGTCCTTACAAACTCTCTTCTATTCATGGTCATCGTTATTTTTTAACCGTTGTAGATGATTTCACACGTTTTACTTGGGTAAGGTTCTTGACAAATAAATCTGAGGCTTGCGCTTCTTTACAAAACCTCATTTCTTTGCTTGAAAATTAGTTTGACAAAAAAGTTAAAATCATTAGAACTGATAATGGTGATGAGTTTCAAATGCATTATTTTTATTCATCTAAAGGCATTTCTCATCAAACATTATGTGTTGAAACTCCGGAACAAAACAGTGTTGTGGAACGGAAGCATCAAAACATCTTGCATGTTGCTCATGCTTTAATGTTTCAATCTCACTTACCTCTTTCTTACTGGTGCTATGTTGTTTCTCATGCTACATATATTGTAAATCGCCTTCCCACTCCAGTTTTAACTACCCATGCTCCATTTTTTCTTTTACATGATAAAAATCCAGATTACACTCAATTTAGATTTTTTGGCTCCTTATGTTTTGCTTGTACTTCTTTAGCTCATAGAACCAAATTTGATTCCAGAGTTAGAAAATGTGTCTTTCTTCATTTTAAAAATGGCATTGAGGGCTATGTTTTGCTTGACATTCATACTCATCAAATTTTTTTATCAAGGCATGTCATTTTTTATGAATCCATTTTTCCATATAATGTTTCTCCCTCTTCCATTCCCTCTTTGGATTCTATTCCTCTATTTTCTGATGCTTTTGTTTATGATGATCCCCCTTTTGGTTCTCATCCTCTTCCACCTTCTACTACTCCTTTTTCTCAAGTAGTTGATACTTTTGCATCATCCTCTATTTCTTCTTCTTCTTCTTCCACCATTTCAGTTTCTCCTGTTCTAGTTCACAATATTCCTCTTCGCAGATCTAACAGACTTCACAAGCATCCCACATACCTAAGTGACTATCATTGCTCTCAACTTACATGAGCACCATCGGATTCCATGTCTGGATTTTGTAGATATCCTCTTTCTTCCATGTTATCTTATGGTAATCTTTCTTCTTCCCATAAACACTTCATTTGTTCCATTTCTATTCTCCCTGAACCAAAAACATATAAAGCAACCATTAAACATCCTGAATGGCAGCAGGCTATGAAAACAAAAATTACAGCTTTAGAGCAAAATAACACTTGGGTTTTGACTGAATTACCTCTGGGTAAATCTCCTATTGGTTGCAAATGGGTGTTTCAGACCAAGTTTCATGTTGATGGTACTTTGGAAAGGTATAAGGCTCGGTTAGTGGTAAAGGACTATACCCAAACCAAGGGAGTTGACTATTTTAATACTTTCTCACTAGTTGCAAAAATGACCACAATGAGGTTATTGATTGTTGTTGCTGCTGCTTCAAATTGGCATATTGAACAACTTGATGTCAATAATACATTTTTACATGGTGATCCCAATGAAGATGTTTATATGTCTCTTCCTCCCGGTTTTTCCTCACCCCAATCTCACTTGGTTTGTAAGTTGCAGAAGTCTTTATATGGTTTAAAACAAGCCTCTCGTCAATGGTTTGCTGGGCTTGCTTATGCTTTACTTTCTTGTGATTATGTGCAATTCAAATCTGATTACTCTTTATCCACTAGGAAACTTGGTGATTCCTTTACTTCTATTTTGACTTATGTTGATGATATCATCTTGGCTGGTAATGATTTGGTTGAAATCAATCGTATCAAATCCTTTCTTGCTACTACATTCAAGATTAAGGATCTTGGCAAACTAAAATGTTTCCATGGTCTTGAAGTTGCTCATTCCTTTGCTGGTATTTCTTTAAATCAGCGTAAGTTTGCTCTTGATATTCTTCAAGATGTTGGTTATTTGGGTTGCAATCCTCTTTCTACTCCTATGGCTTGTCACACTCGATTATCTCAAGAACTTGCCACTTTGCTTACAGATGTTACTCCTTATAGACGATTGGTTGGTTGTCTCTTATATCTTACTACTACATGGTCTGATTTATCTTATGTTGTTCAGCAGCTTTGCCAATTTACACATGCTCCTACTACTTTGCACTATCAGGTCGCTCTCCGAGTCCTATGGTATCTCAAGAAATGGCCAGGCAAAGGTATTTTCTTCTCAGCCCCATCCTCTCTACAGTTGAAAGCCTTTAGTGACTCCAATTGGCCTGGTTTCCCTAATACACGTCGTTCTTTATCTGGTTATTGTATTTTTCTTGGAAATTCTTTGGTTTCTTGGCGTTGTAAGAAACAAACGATGGTGTCCCTTTCTTCTTCTGAGGTTGAATATAGAGCTATGGGTTGTGTTGCTTGTGAGATCCAGTGGCTTCTTTATTTTCTTGCTGATTTACATGTTTATCATTCTTCTCCTACTATTCTTTACTGTGACAACCAATCAGCAATACATATTGCCTCTAATCCAACTTTCCATGAACGAACTAAGAACCTTGAGATCGATTGTCGTTTTGTTCGTGAAAAGGTTCAAGCTGGGTTTATTCGACTTCTTCCATTTTGAAGTGTTAATCAGCTTGCAGACATCTTCACCAAGCCTCTTGATTCTCAACCCTTCCATGGTTTTCTCTCTAGGCTTGGCATGATCAACATATATGCTCCAACTTGTTAGATTGTTAGGTTGATTGTTGACTTGTTAATATGCTATTTTTAATGATGTCATTTTGTTAGAACATATGGTGTGACGTTATTAACTTTTTTAAATTGGGCTATGCTTATATTGTTATATTTGTATGTAATATTATTTTTAATTTAATTATTACATCACTAGCCCAACCGGATGACTTGATCGTTCTGACTATTTCAACTGTTGTGACCTTCTGACCTCTTCAACTCGACATCTAGTCTGACTTCTAAAACATTGAATACACCTCTTCAATTAAAAAGTATTCATGAACAGAAATAAATCCAATAACCAATGGTTATTTTTTTAATAAAGAATTACACCTTTATATAGTATGTTGAGTTGTCTTAAAATAACACAATGTTTTTCCAAGCACTCGTTTGGTTATATCTTTCCATATGTGTGTTAGGAGCTAAAGAAGCATGACCTTTAATGTTACTTTCTAGCAAGCCTTCACATAAATACATTAATTCATAAGAATATGACTTTAAAAAAAACACAGCTCTTCATTTTAAAATATTTCAGTAAACATTGAGGGACTCTTTCTTTACACACCCAACACAATATTCACAACCTTTCTGTATGAAAAAGAAATGCCCATTACTCATTCCTCCACCAAACCACATCGAAGGAACTAATGAGAGAATGAAGAGGAAGGTGAAGAAGAGAATGGCAAGGGAGAGCATTCAAACAGCTACAATGATGCCAAAGGAAGAGGAAGTCGACAGAATAGAAATGGGAAACGTGATTAAGGATTTCACATTTAAAAAGAGAATCTATATATGTTGATAACTCTAAATATCAATGTAGATTCTCTTAACTATGTCGGTCTTGGAGTACCCCAAAGTGGTTTGTCGGTTTGTGTGATATTCTATGGCGGTTACTCTCAAACAGATGTAATTTTTTTTTTTTTTTTTTTTTTTTTTTTGTAAACTAACCGATGTAGATGCTCCCCCACAATATTTTATTATTACATCCTAACTAGGATAGTAGCATTTAGAATGCTAAACGCTACCCAACTTCTTTTGGTAACAATTGCTTAAGTGCTACTAACTCTGTGATATTATATGTTTGGCAACACTGGCATTGTAAAAATAATAAAAATATATTGTTCGAGTCATGCTTGATGGCATCTTTTAAAAGTTATTTCGAAATTACTAGGAAACGAAGTTGCAATACTCCTAAGGATTAAACAAATTCTTCCTCCAAAAAGGGGTGAGTAGAACATTGTAAGATAGAAAAGCTCGGCAAGGGAGAACACCAGATGAGGGAAGAGATATGCCCGAAATCTCAGAGTGGAGTGCTATGAACTTCGGTCTTATGCCCCTTTGCCGCACATCACAGCACTATTAGGCACATTTAAACACGTTTAATAAAACCACGACGGGTGGGCGTGATGGTTCAGCATCTCGTCCCTTAAGCAAGTGGTTGGGGGTTCGATCCCCAACTCTTGTGAATGGAAAGCATCCCGTGGCCAGCCCTTTGCCGCTTTGTGCGCTGACCCGGGGCGGAGGATTAGTCTCATGGCTTCCGGCTGTGGGGATACCTTGATTCACATCAAAAAAAACACGTTTAATAACAATGAACTTTCATTGGTAAATGCACATTTAAATTGGTGGTTTAAATGGTCATTTATGTACTCGCTTAATGATTATTTAAGATGATTAAGGCCATCAGTTACAAACATTGAAGACTCGTAATGGTAATTATAGCGATGGATTAATTAGACCAACATTTTCAATAAAGAGTGTCTTTTTAACGCGCATACAAGGGAAAGGCAAGTTGCCTGATTTCAACTTTGTTTCCAGTGGTCCATTGTCATACGAGTGAGCCTACTCCCCCTCTTGACCAATTTGCTAGCCCAAGAGCCTGATTTCAACTTTGTTTCCAGTGGTCCATTGTCATACGAGTGAGCCTACTCCCCCTCTTGACCAATTTGCTAGCCCAAGAGCCTGATTTCAACTTTGTTTCCAGTGGTCCATTGTCATACGAGTGAGCCTACTCCCCCTCTTGACCAATTAGGTAGCCCAAGATTTTTGGTTATTACTTTGACCCCAAAATCTAGTGCTAGCTATGTGGGACCTTCCTTTGATACACCCATACATATTATTTACAATATTGAAAGTTTTTTTGCAGTGAATTGCAATCATTATGGCCACATTTTGTACACAGCAGTAGTCACTTGTTGGAAACCACTACTGATTCCCAGGTTGCCACAAGCTGGAAAGTCCCCCCACTGGGATGGGCCAAGGTGAACATAGATATGATGGTGCCGTCTCAGCCTCAGGAAAATGTGCAGGGGCTGGTGGAGTTATGCGGGATTCTAAGGGCTCTTGGCTAGCTGGTTTCTCTCATCACTTAGGTTACTGTAACCCACAGGAGGCAGAGGAATGGGCTTTCCTTAAAGGTCTAATGCTTGCCAAGAACATGGGCGTTAAGAAAGTTATCATTGAAACTGATTCTAAGAATTTAATTCTGGAATTAAGGAAGGAAGTGGCTACCACTACTCAGAGCTTGATAATCTTTCAAATCAAGAGGTTATTAACTACTGATTGGGAAGTGCTCATGTATCACATTCCAAGAGGCTACAACCTGGTGCCTGATAGGCTAGCTAAGGAAGGCTTATCGACCTCATGCTTTTTTGATCGCTGTCCTACTCATTTGCGGTCCTTGTTGCTTTCTGATTGTATGGGAATTTATTCCCCACCTTCTACTTCTTAATATAAGTCTCTGCCTTCGTTTTTTACCCAAAAAAAAAAAAACCTTAGCCTACAAATTCCTTTGCACTATCCTGAAATCAAAACAAATATATATACTTTTTAATCTATTAAAGAAGAATCATAAAATCAGTTGACAAATAAGCCCTTTTTATAACATTTTTTGTGCAATACCTTTTAATCCAAAATAATTGTAATAATCACATGTAAGATCAATAATGAAGAAAAAATCCCATAAAAAGATATGAAAATATATGTTAAAATAGGGATATATAATTGTACTATTCTTAAATTGCAGCGGGACTTGTAATATAAATTTTATGTGATATATAAATGGAAAAAAAAAATTTTGTCTGCTTCAACATCAACAAATTAATTTCAGCTAATATCAAAGGCTTTGGGTATATCCGAATGGCAAAAACATCCTTGTTACAAGCAAACTTATCAGAAACCATTCTTGCAACGTGAATTTTCAATTCAGAGAAGCAAACTTGGTGGCCTACTTGTTGCTAAGACTTCGTTAAACGGGTAATGTGCGTCATCTTTCTTTGATCTGGAACACTTTTAATTCGGAGTCTTTAGATTTGCATTGATGCTTCCGTTTAATTAATGAAATTATATTATTCTCATGGCAAAAAAATATCGCCAAATTAATTTGAATTCTAATTATTAATTTATTTGTTTTTAAATTACTAATACTTTTTATTGATTTTTTATTGGGTGATTATTGAGGTCATACCCAATATCTATACTTGAAAAGACACTCCAATACAATCACGGGACAATTAAGTGTCCTGAAATTGAAATGAAAAGACATATTTCGAAAAGGTTTTATGCTTTTCACGGGCTTCTCCTTTAACGGACCCTGCCTACTTGGGTCATTCGCCTCCCAACATTAAGATGGTAAGGCTCTGTTTGGTACGTGGTATTGGAAGGATTGGTATTGGGCTTGACACTACTATTGTCCATTTCGGGATGTTTAATACGATGAACTGAATATAACTTAGGATTGGAAGTACCAAGAAAGTGGAATTGATGGAAAGCCACCAACCCCTAGTATTGAATCAGCTATCCTGGGATGGTAAAATTTTGAGACAAAACTATCACTATATAATAAATTTTAGACAGAACTATCACTCGAAAATTCCATCAATCTACATCGTTGCATCTCCGTCAATGCAAGCATCTCCACCATCGCTACCCTCACTGAAGCTCTGACCAATCACGTCAACACACTGGCGGAGGTTGCAGTGGTGCACAGCGGCAGGCACCGAACTCCGAACCTCCAAGGAGAACAGAATTCCTGAGGCGCTAACGTGTCCACCGGCCCCAAACAAAGAGAAACGCGCTGTTTCCTGCTTAAAGGAAGTTTCTGGAGGAGTTTCAGTTGTCTGAAGTGAATAAGGATGAGATCGAGGGATTCATCGAATTTTCCGAAAAGGAGGTGCCAGTAGCATATATGAATCTGTTTGGTCGTACTGGAAAAGAGCTTATTCACGTGGCTGTTATAAGAGTTTAACGAAGCCATCAGCAATACGCCATTTCATCATCATCGTCTTTCTTCTTCTGTCCTCTCAATTTAATCTGTTTGATTCATTTCCTCTCTTCTTTAATTTTTTAGCCTTACACGCAGGGGTGGACCCAGAAAAATAGTGAAGGGGCACCATTGGTGGGGTATGTGGGGTTCAGGGGTAGCTACCTGAAATTTTTTTTAAAGAAATTTTTAAATGTATTAAAAAATAAAAGAATATCAAAAAAAAATATCAAAAAAATATTCATGAAATCAAGTGAATATTGATGATGTAATAAGAAAGACAATTATTTTAAAACTTGTCATTTAGAAAAGTAAGGCTAAGTGTTGTTAGAAATGCAGCTATATAAATTACAATGAAGAGTGGGCATTCAATAATTTTAAGTATATATATTTGTATATTACAATAAAAATAATTACAATGTCATCCTTCTAGGCTTTATTTTTTGGAATTCCATCATAATTGCCTTATTATCAATGCTATCAAATACATCTTTTTCAATATAAGGCACTAAACAATCATTCAACCATTCATCTCATATCTGATTACGAAGTGCAATGTTGATGTATTAAGGGTAAACACTAAACAATCATGCAATCATTCAAACATGTATTAATTTTTTTTTAAAAAAAAAGTTTCCCAAATTCAAGGGGGACACTTGCCCCCCTTCTCTACTACCTCGGTCCGCCACTGCTTACACGTCAATGTTTGGTGTTGATTCAACCCCAATTTTATGATCTCCACATGATATGATCTTCCCTTCTCCCCTTTAATTTACGGATCCTCAATGCTAATCAAACTGAAGTTTCTTTCCGAATTTTAGGTGACCATATAATTGATTGCCTATGTTGACTAACAGAGAGACAAATATGCGAGTTTTCTGAAATTTATTTTTCCTGTTTGCATATAGAATATAATTGATTCATTTTTGTTTGTCTATCTCCTTAATTCCCGGTTTTTTTTTTTTTTTATGTAAATAATGCAGCACATAATGCTCTCTCCTAAACAATGAACACAAAACTTAATCTAATGAAAGGCCATCGAGAACGTTGCGGAAGCATATACGGATCCGCGGAAGCTTGAGAAAGAAAGAAAGGCTTTCATGGGGTAGGGTAAAAGTTTTGGGCATTTTAGTCTTTTATAATTATGACTAATTATGAAATAAAATTAATTTAAGCAGTCCCTTCAAATATTATTTTATACCAACTGTAATTTTAAAGTCTCAATCCTAATTCATCCCAGTCCTAATCTCAATCCATTAAAATTCAATGATACGTACCAAACAGGACCCTAGGTTCTCCATCAAACCAAATACAAAATAAATAGTAATACCTTAAGTACTAAATATAATACTTATTGACTTTTTTTAAAAGAATAAAAAAACTAAATAAAATACTTAATTATATCATATATTGTATATAATTTTAGGGAAAATGCCATTTAAATATCATATGAAATTCCGAAACCCCAAAATATTTGTTAAAATTTGTAAATGACATAAAGGTGACAATGATCAAATTGAGATTTTAAAATATTGATGAATTTATCATTATGCCCTCTCGTTCTCTTTATTTCTCCTCTCCCTCTCTGCCTCCTCCTCTTCTCGCTCCATGTCCGAGCTCTCTTCATCTTTCTCTCTCCTCTCCCTCTCTTCCTCCTCCTCTTCCCACCGCCATGTCCAAGCTCTCTCTCTCTCTCGACGGTGGTGTTGTTGGTTGTTATGGTTGAGTCGTAGTTGTCCCTAACAAAGAAAAGAGGCGAAGGTGGAGAAAGGTTGAAATTGGTGTTTTTCGAGGAAGCCAGGAGGCTAAGGAAGAAGAAGGTGAACAATAAAAAAAAAGAGCTGAGGAAGAAGATGATGAACAATAAATAATGAGTTTGACAAGTTTCATAATGGGAATAACAAGTTTTGTTATGTGTTTAACAAGTACATTTGACAGGTGGAAAATATGTCACTATGATGAAACCAAAATCTGACCACCATTAACAAATTGCGCAATGGGAATAATAAGTTCATAAATGAGATTTACAAGTTCAGTAATGAGAATAACAAATTCATTCTTCAGGGGGAAATATGTCAATCCTTAAGAATGAACTTGTTATTCACATTTATAAACTTGTTAGTCTTATTAATAAACTTGTTATTCCCATTACGCAATTTGTTAATGGTGGTTGGATTTTGGTTTCATCAAAGTGACATGTACTTGTTGTCCTAAAGAATGAACTTGTTATTTCCATTATTGCACTTGTTAATCTCATTAATGAACTTGTTATTCCATTACGCAATTTGTGGAGACCATTTTACATGTTCATTAATAGGAATAACAAGCTTAGCAATGCGAATAACAAATTCATTCTTCAAGGGGAAACATGTCAATCCTAAAGAATGAACTTGTTATTTTCATTGTTGAACTTGTTAATCTCATTAATGAACTTGTTATTCTCATTACGCAATTTGTTAATGGTGGTCAGATTTTGGTTTCATAAAAGTGACATGTGTTCCCCTAAAGAATGAACTTGTATTCCCATTATTGTACTTGTTAATCCCATTAATGAACTTGTTATTTCCATTACACAATTTGTTAAGACCATTTTACATTTTGTTTATACCATATTTTTCATTGACATTAACATCTCTTTCACCCATAGACAACAATTTAAGAGGGAATCAGAATTCACGCACTTATCCCTTGATTTATTCTTCCAAAAAGCTATGTTAATTTCTTACCCTTATAGTTAAAATGGTCTTTGGAAGAAAAAAACCCATCTCCAAGAAGAAACATAATTACTGGATTTTTTAGCCATTTTCTTCCTACAAATTTGAGATGAAGAACAAAATGCCTTGAATTGATTCGAAGTGTGGAAGCTCCAATTAGGCCTGGGGTTTCGGGTTACAAACTTGAAATTTCTTGGTTTGGTCTTGCACGATTGGAGAGTTTGTCATCCTACCCGTGTATAAGGATAATGACTCCACAATGTCACCGCCATTGGTTGCTTCGTTGGCTTCAACGCCGACCAGACTAGCCACCGCCACGTTTTGAAGAGAATCTTGCCTAAGGAGAAGGGACAGCGCAAGTGAGAGGAATGAGGGGCTTCCAGATCATCTCTATATCCTTTTAAGTTTTTGATAGACGTTTTGGGGTTTTGGAATTTTATTTTGTATTTAAATGACATTTTCCCATAATGTTATATAGCAGTTTATAAGTCAAATAAATTAGTTTAGAGAAAAGGCAATAAGTATAAATACTTTAAAGTAATTTAAATAATTTCATTAATCTGCCCAAAAAGTCAATTAGGGCTTATGTTTGGATCAGAGGTTGTAGTTTTTTTTCCTTTTAATATATATATATTCCTTTGAACTCAAAATTGTTGAAATATCGCCCTAAAGCTAACAGTTGAAGGGTAAAATTGTTTATTGTAACACCCCGAATTTCATACTACATACGGTGCCCGATGACACGTAGTTTTAGGAAATCAACAAAGTTTGAGGTGCTACATCAGAGTAATGTGGAACGGAGAGCATGCGCTAATGTTTGGACGATGAGTAACTGATATAAAATGCCTAGGCATAAGCTGGTATATTAAAAATCCCAAAGGAATATTCATGTGATACAATAATAAAGAACTTGTATGATTAAAACTTCAACATAATAATAATACAATCTTAAATCAAGCCTTAACTAGACTTGTGGCTTGGAACCCAACTTAGTCAATCAAACCTATTAGCCAGAACGGATATTAGTCTAGTGGAAGTCTCCCCGTCTTTCACGGCAACTTATGACTGAACCACAAGACCAACCCTTCCTTAGTTTAAGCACCAAATGGTTTGAAATAAATTTATTAGATTCATGTCATAACTAGTCCTACCAGACTTCTTCCGACCCTCGTCTCGGCCGGTGCATCTTCACGGCTCTGTCCATCGGTGCTTCTTTACGACTCCATCTGCCGGTTCGTCTTCAAGCGACCTTCCCTCCAGGATTATGTGTAGCAATTCTTCCTAGTGCACACCTGCTGACTGGTAGTGGGGGGTGAAATTGGGGAATCTCAGTAGCAAACAATACCAAATAATGCATGTAAGATAAATGCTAGTATATGATGTGCTTACCTTGCATAGGCTCATGCCAACATAATGATACTTTTGCATGCTCAATGTTTGATACTCATACTCATGGCCATAGCATAATCAGAAATAGAGCTTCAATCATTCAAGTATGTTTAAACATAACAAGCAAGCATAGCAATCATACATATACATATAAGCAATAATATTAGCTACACGCAAGTAGGGTAAGTCCGCTACCTTATAGACTAACATCTTTCCTCGGTTTTCTTCTTTAACCAACCATCGGAGTTGCTTGAAGTACCTTCCACCGTGTATTTACCAAAACACCCGACCTTTTGAATCCAACTCCGGATTTCCCGGATATCCTATACATTATCGTCGGATTATTTCCTTTTCCATTATATGATATTGTAATTAATATCATATTTCCTAGAATAATATCAAAAAGGATATTTTAACCTATTTTGACATTTCTACCCCTGGTGGATTTATTATTCCACTTTTACCCTCACATTTTATTAAAAACGTATTGCTGGATTTTCTAGACAGATTTTTCGACAACTTTGAAAACTCATAATTAATTCTACAAAACTCATATTTGGGTGCTTCAAAATTTATCATGACCCTTGACATGTCTATTTTCAAGGAAAAATATTCCAAGAAGCCAGAACATCAAGAATCATACCCAGTTAAATCTTTTCTCAACGCTACCCAGTTTTAATCCCAGAAAAATGGCTTAACTTCAAAAATATGTTACTCCTTTTGTAAAACTCAAAATGCTTCATATTTTATATATTTGGAAATCCCTACATGTATAATTTATTCCTGTAAAATTTCATGACTTTTTAAAGATCATTTGATACATAAAATAATAGCCAAAACGTTGGCTGCTAGAACAGGATCTACAACCGAAAATTCTGTAATTTTCACAATCTTGATCCTTTGATTTCAAAACTCATTCCCTAACATGTTTTTACCCCCATTTTGCGCTTTAAAATCAAGGGAGGCCTTAAAAACAAGTAAAGGAATTTAATTCCTAATCTTCTAGATTAAAACTATAACTTGACTAAAAACTAAAAAGCTTAAAGACTCAAGCTCAAGAACAAGAGAGCTTACCCTTGAAGAACATTGTTTCTCCTTCCTCCTTCTTGCTCCAAGGACTTCACTCTTCTCTTAAACTCAACTATTTTGATATGAGTTTGGTGTGAAGAGGAGAAGCCTCTATTTATAGGCAAAGCTTAAGGGTTAAAATGGTAATCTCTCTCTCTCTACCATGCATCCTTCTCTCTTCTCTCTCCTTATACTCTTCCATTTCCTTATCTTCTTATCCTCTTCCACTTTCTTATCTTATCCTCTTCCATGCATTTAATAAGATTCCACAAAACACATGTGCTCTTATCTTAGTTAACAAGTTAACCCATTCTTCCCCCTTCCATTCGAAATTCATGGCTACCAATTGGCCATTGGGTGTGTTTCCTATGTGTCTAACAACAAATGACTTAAGCCTCCTATTGGTTCATCAATTTTCATGAGAATTTAGCTTAATTAGGAGATTAATTGGGACCATTGGATTTGCAAGACATGTGTCACATCTCAACCATTGATCTTAGTTGCAATTGTTGACTTTTCAAAATTGATTAACAAAGCTTAATTAACCTTAATCCAATGCTTAATTGTCCTTGTATTTCATCTCTTATTGGTTAATTGGCTTACTCCATAATCCAAGTCATTAGAGCATTATTAGTACATTAATTTCATCTTCCATTGGCCCTTGATATTTTCGAAATATAACAGCCCCTATCAGAAGTCTTGATTGTTTCTCTTAGATTAATAACATAAGCATAACTTGGTTATCAAGGAATTAGATATTAATCCCTTTCCTAACAAGTGTGTAACATCCCATTTTAAAAGCGGATTTTTTTTTTTTCAATCAGAGTAGAGCATTGGAGCGAGTGAGTAACTGAATCACATTAAAACATTAACCATAGTGTAACATAGTATTGATAAAGTCATCCTACTGTTCTCAAAAAGTAATTACTAAATAAACAAAAGAAACATCTCCAGCCAACGGTTTAGTCATGTTGCTTGCTCCGCTCTCCAATCCTTGGTCCTCCGGACCCTGAAGCTACAGCTGAGATCCAATTTAACCCATTGGATCTCAGGTAACGGTTAACCTTATGCTCAAATAAAACAGTATATGGACAACACATATTCATGAACAGTACAGCCTATCACTACATAAGCACAGAGCAGATGCATGATCATAACAATGACAGAACATAAGCACAGATCAGTATGTAAAGTCCAACAACAACATGTTTGTACATACCCAATGCCACGATACAACACGTTTCCTCAGCGCTAGGAAAACTCAAAACAATATTATCATGACTATAACCCGTGTAAAGCTGTATGTAAAATGACGACCCTAAACAGAGCCTCAGCCTATGAACATATCTATCACATATATGTATATGAGTAGCACAGAGCTAGTATTACAGTACGCGTCCGTACCTTCGTTGACGGTATTCTAGTACGTTTGACGGAAAACTGTACTTTTGACGGAAAACGGAAAACAACAAGTCAGACAGCGGTTCGACTGCGTTTTGACAGCGGTAGGTGATCACAGATATCCTATAAGGATAATATCACGTTTATCAATATCTAATCATAACAGGCATTTTAGGTACAAATTACCATTTTGCCCCTACCTTTACTAATTTCCAAAATTTTGCCAGAGCTTCGCTACTTTAACTCCTAACTTTCAGAAACTCAATCCCTACTATGTTTTTACCTCGTCAGGCATCTTTCAATGCAATGAGGCTTAAAAACAAGAATAGGAATTTCATTTCCTACTTCCTAGATCTAACTAACATTTCTACTAAAACTACCGAACAAAAGACTAGAACTTAAAGCTAAGGGCAAGAGCTTTTTGGTGTGAAATTTGTGAAGAGAGCTCATGGGTATTTATAGGGAAAAAGTGTGCATTATTCATGCTTTGTCTCCTTGATTTTGGACCCTTAGATCTAGGTTTCATGAAATGACATCATCTTGGCCATTCAAGGCACCTTGCCGACCTCCCCCCCCCCTTTTTGCTCATCATTTACATTATCAAAGTGATGTCACATGTTCACTTTATGGTCTTATACCGATAAAGTTCCCTGTTCGGCGTCCTAATCATGTAATTTTGAAAAATATCAAAAATCCGGCTACATAGCCCTGAAGGTCTCTTCTTTCTCTTTCAAAATATTTGGGTTAGCTAAATTTTTGATCCCATCCAGAACATTTCGTTGCCTACTGAACATTTTCGGATAAACGTCTTCGGTTACAGAATTCACTTCGGGTAGCAACATCTTCGAGACAAAAATTCACTGATTCATAATATGCCCAGATGTTTTCTACTTAGCTCCAGGATTTTTAGTTATGGCTTGGTTTCTATAGATTTTCATTTATCTGATTTGCTTTTTGAATATCAGATAGCTTCTTAGCCAGTCTAGTATAACCCTTTTCGCCATTTTAAATAACTTCGGAGGTAACCTACTCCGAGCTAAAAATTCACTTGTTTATAATAAGTCCTGACCTTAGGAACTTAGCTCATGGTTTTCTAGATAGGATTTAATTTCTATCGGTGGTCATTTATGTTATTTGCTTTTTCACATTTTATATTAATTTTATATTGCAACTTGCAACAAAATATCATGATATTATTTTGTTTCATTCTTATCCCCTTTTCTGCTAAATATATATATATCTGTGTGTGTGTGTGTGTGTGTGTGTGTGTGTGTGTGTGTCTATACACATATATATGTACATACATATATATGTATATATATATATATATATGTGTGTGTGTGTGTGTATGTATGTACATATATATATATATATATATATATATATATATATATATGTACATACATACACACACACACACACACACACACACACACACACACACACACATATATATATATATATATATATATATATATATATATTATTTTTCTGTTTTAATTATTTATATTATTCTAATTATCTTATATTCATTTTCCCCAAAATTCTACCATTGGCTAATAGCTATTAACAAGGATTTAGGCATTTAAAATTATTAGAATAAATCCTAAACTTTTGATTTTTCTTTTCAAGATTACATCCCAACCCTTAGTAATTCACTACAAAAAAAACGAGCTTTTGTCACGGTTAATTTGTCGCTGTTAAAAACAACCGTTTCAAAATATCATTTTGTCACGGTTTTCACCCTAAACTGCCACTAAATTGTAGCGGAAGCCATATTTGTAGCGGTTATTCAAAAACACCGCAACAAAATTGAAACCACGTTAGCAGCGCTAGCGTGAAATTTTTGACAGTGTTTTTGTATGATTTATTTATAAAAACCAACAAAATTGGCGCCAAGTTAGCCTTCATGTGAAACTTTGTGATGTCTTTGTAGCGGCTTATTTATTATAACTAGTGACAAAATTTGAAGGGTCGATTATTTTGTAGCGGTGAGAAGATAACAGCTCTGAATTTGAAGGGTCAGATTATTTTGTAGCGGTTTTGTAACTAAGCTACAAAATAGCACGAAGAGCGAGGCATTTTGTAGCGGTTGTTGTGGCGGTAATTTTACAACCGTTACAAAGATGTAAACTTTGTAGCGGTTTCTTTCGATAACCGCTACAAAATCGTACGACTTTATAAACAGTGACTCTCGTCGTGGACCACCCCCTCCTGAGACAGACCCCCCTGAGACAAACCCCCCTCAGAGAGGACTTGATGATCATGCTCCTGAAATGTAGACCTTTTTTTTTCTCTTTTCATGTCCAAACAGAGTTGATTGAGATAACTATATTTGATTATATTGTTTTCTTGTTGATCACGTTTCTTTTCTTGTTGATGAGCTTTTTTTTCCATTGCTTTTTAAAAAGTGCTTTAATTATAAGTTAAGCACTTCTAATGTTTGGATATACCATTTAACTCATGATTGACTAATCAGTAATATATTAACTCAATTAATCAAATGATTAGTTGAGACACATATGATTAATTAAGCAAAAGTAAATTTTGGCGTCAAAGCTTTGTGCTTTTTTACTAATTTTGTGCGCAAAAGCAAATTATTCAATGACTAATCAGTATTATATTAACTTCTAATTTTGTGTTTTTTACTAATTTTGTTTTTTTCCCAAAGCTTTGTCGCGGTTCCATGGAATATAACTGCAACAAATATGAATTTTGGCGCCACATTTTGTCACAGTTTCTTCCTTCAACCGCTACAAATTTTGTGTTTGTAGCGGTTATTGTCGCGGTTAAAAAACCGCTACAGAATTCTGGCGGGATTTTGGATTCATTTTGTCACGGTTTTTTAACCGTGACAAAGGTGTCTAGGATATGTGCAACGGTTGTTGTAGCGGTTTTGTAACCGCTACAAACCAATCGATGCATTTAAAGATCCCAATTTTTGCTTCAAATGTAATTAAAGTGAGTCGTCCACATTTATGTTCTATCCTAAATTTGTTTGTTACATATGGATATTTAGCGGGATTGAACACTTTCTTAGATTTCGCCTTCTCTCATGCTTGCATTAATGGCAAGATCGTGTGTCCTTGTTTGCGATGTAAGTTTAAGAAGTGGCAAACACGAGATTCTGCTTTGGAACATCTTCTTGTAAAGCCTTTCCCAGAAGCATATACATTCAGGAGGTTCATGGGGAGCAACGTGGTATGGGATATGGGCTCCATCTTCCTCGAACCTCACAAGTAGGAAATCAAGTACATCAAAATGATCCGGTTAATGAAGTTGTTCGTGATGCTTTTGGTGTTCAGGACGACAACTTCACAGCAGAGGTGCAGGGTCCAGAACCTGTTTTCTTAAGGAACGATGCAGCTCGGGAATTTTTCAGCCTCATGGATGAGAGCGATCGTCCTTTGTATCAAGGTTGTCAGAAATACTAAAAGTTATCTTTTCTTATCAAATTGTACCATATCAAGTGCATGTGTGGGATCACTGATAAGGCAATGTCGATGTTCCTGGAATTACTTCGAAATGCTTTCCCTGACGCGGACATTCCCCCATCCTTCTACGAGGAGAAGAAGATAATCAATGATTAGGCTTGAACTACCAAAAATAGATGCCTGCCCAAACGACTGTATGCTTTATTGGGGAGAGGACGATCGGAGGGAGACTTGTAAGAAGTGTCACACTTCGAGGTTCGGAGACAGGTTCGAAAGGGAAGAAGCGGAAGAAGAAACCGCAAAGATTCTAAGGTACTTTCCTTTAAAACCTCATTTGCAAAGATTGTTTATGTCGTCTAAGACAGTGAGCATATGAGGTGGCATCAAGATGATAAGAATCAAGATGGTAAACTCGGACATCCACGTGATCTTTGAAGCGTGGAAAGCGTTCGACACAGGCTTTCCAGATTTCGCGGCGGACCCTAGGAATGTTCGTCTTGCTTTGGCGACCGACGGTTTTAATCCGTTTGGGAATCTTAGCACAAGCTATAGTATATGGCCAGTTATGTTGATACCCTACAATTTGCCCCCGTGGATGTGTATGAAACAAAGCTCCTTCATTATGTCCATGATCATTCCAGGGAAGAAGGCACCGGGAAATGACATCGATGTGTATCTCCAACCGCTGATCAAGGAGTTGGTGGAGTTGGGGATGTAGGTGTGGAGACGTACGACGCGCACAGAAGACACTTTTCAACTTGCGTGCGGCCTTGATCTGGACGATAAGCGACTTTCCCGGCCTCGGGACATTATCCGGTGGAATGTGCATACCGGCCTTGCGTGCCTAGCTTGCAATTTGACTCGACTCAAGTCGCCTTCCCTACGGCCTTAAGTGGTGCTTCATGGGTCATCGGAGGTTTCTCGATGGTACGCACAGGTTTAGGTTGCAACGCAACCGCTTTAATGGGCAACAGGAAAAAAGAGGACCTCCTCGGAATTTATCTGGCAAAGACATCATAGAGCAACTTCAGGATGTTGATGCTGAGTATGGGAAAAAGACTGGCAGGGCTTCTGGTTCTACGCCCCAGCAATGGCGAAAGATTAGTGTCTTCTTCTCTCTTCCGTATTGGAAAGATAATTTGCTCCGACACAGTCTGGACGTCATGCACATTGAAAAGAATGTGTGCGACAATGTGTTGTACACGATTCTCAACGAACCAGGCAAGTCCAAAGATCATTTGCAGCTGCCTCTCGATGTGTCTCTCGTTTTGGTCGAGCTTTGTACTTTCTTCTGAAAGCTGTGTTCCAAGGTTTTGATAGTGGAGGAGCTCGACCAGCGCAGCAGTAAAATCATTCTTACGCTGTGTCATTTGGAGATGCTCTTTCCTCCGTCATTCTTCACGGTCATGGTTCACCCGACGGTGCACCTTGTTCACGAGACAAAGCTTGGCGCCCAGTTCGAGACCGATGGATGTATCCTATTGAGAGGTAATTGTTTAAAAATAATTACTTTAGCATTACTCCCTATCCGCATGTTTAACCATTGATGCATCGAAATTTTTCCTTGTCTACTTTATAGGTTTCTTGGGAAACTTAAATCTTACGTGAGGAATAAGGCGTGGCCTGAAGGTTCAATAGCAGAAGGTTATATCGGGGATGAGGTCTTGTATTTTTGTTCCAGGTACTTCGATGACATTGAGACGTCATTCAACCGACCGCCTCGTGTAGACGATTGTCCTGAGCCTGAGCCGGAGTCGGAGGCAACAGAGTTGTTAATCCCTCGTGTTGGTAGAGCAGTTGGCGGGAGTGAGAAATTCAAACTCACGGCACTTGAGAAGTTTCAAGCACACCGATATGTCTTGATTAACTGCACCAAAGTTAAACCGTACCTTCATTGGGACGAGGAGTTATGCGAGCAGCAAAGGATTCGAACATGCGGTTCGGTGACGTCCGTATTATGGAAAGTCTGCTTGATGTGGTCGAGGATAAGTTACACGTGCCTTTTCACCGTGACGTTGTTCAAGTGTTTGTGGGCGAATACCACAACGTCCGGGGACTCACGACCGACGACTTAGGTATCACATCGGTGAATTTCTCCCGCCTATTCACGGTGGTCTGGTCGAAGATGACGAGCCGTATATTCTTGCATCGAGGCCCATCGGGTTTATTATGTGGCCGATGAGAGGCACAAGGATTGGAATATGGTGGTTCACTTAAAGCCTCGGGACCTTTACGACATGGGCGATGGTGATAACGTCGCATACGATTGTGAGCCGTTCCGGCCTCGCCACCAAGACTTCTTCCCAGACGGCGATGACAATTTACCTATAGTTCGATGCGTTTTTAAATTTACGCTTTATAAAATAGTAACATTTAATTAAAGTTTTAATTGTGTTCAAACATATTGACCTCACGCGTAACATTTTATGCAAACTTTCCTTGTAGGGATGGTGAAGAAGATTGAGAGAAACACTTAATGCCTATGCTGTAATATGAAATCTTTTTAATATTAAGTTTTTTTTTTTTTTAAAAAACTCAGAAATTACTTTGTAGCGGTTATATAACCGCTACAAACACTTAAAAAAACTCAGAAATTACTCAGAAAAAAAAAAACCCTTTAAGTTTTTTTTTAAAAAAAAAGAACTCAGAAATTACTTTGTAGCGGTTGTATAACCGCTACAAACCCTTAAGAACCGTGACAAACTAAACCGCTACAATAACCGCTACAAACACCCTCAAAACCGCTACTAAATACAATAACCGCTACAGAAAAGTGAGAAACCAACCGCTACAAAATGATGTGCAGACCCACCATAAATACCCACCCAACCTTATTTAATATGCCTCAACTTCTTTTCTACCCACGTTTTCTCTCGGTCATCTCAAATATTTTACGTTTCGAACATCATGAGTTTGAAGGGGTAAGTACCGTGTAACCGGATCAATTCTAATGTTTCTCATACTAATTTATAGTTCTTATACTAATTAAATTTTGTTATTTTGCGGTTGAACGGGATATATATTTCAACTTTCCCTATTCTTTCATATACATTATTCAATTGATTTGTACATATAATTTTTAAATATTGAGTATTGTTTTAACCACCTCATTTCTTAGCACTTATTCTACTTACATAATCTTATTATTTTGTTTCTATACATGCACCTTATATTTTAAAATTTCATAATTTACTAGCTTTTATTTTTATTAAAAAGATATATTACTAATAAAATTGTCGTTTTTTTGTAGTGATTATTTAATTTATCTAATTTGATTAACAAGTTTAATTAGTGCTCTAATCACTTGATTAAGAACATTTTAGAATTAGGGATTTTCACATACTTAATCTCATTCATTTTTCTTAATATTTTCCAATTAATTTGCAAATATACTTTATACTAATTTTAGCCATTAACATTTACTTAAAGGGTTGTACATATTTACCCTTGGATTTTCCCTTAATCATGCTTAAATAATTAACCCATAATTATTTATTTAATCACTTACTAATTGTTGACAATTTCCTTATTTAGGATTAACTATTATCTCACAACAATTTGACTCACATTCGTATTTTATGTCCCCATGTAAAATATTAAAAATCATGGGGTCAATTATGGCCCTCACAATACTTTTTGATTTTTCTCCTTTCATTTTTCCAAGGTTATAATTTATTAAATTGTCTAAATTAAGGACAATATTCCTTCTAATTTTTAATAATTATTTCACTTCCCTTTAGAATTTATCATAATATTTTTAGGCCATTTTATACCTCACAAGGGCATTTTAGTAATTTTGGCACTACTATTTTTCCTAATTTTCAAGAGATTTGTCTTTAAGAAATACGATATTTATAACTCAATATTTGAGACCATATATTCACCTATCAGAAATTGCCATTTATTTATCTCAACATAATATTCCAGACATACAATTATCCGGGTATTACATTTCTCCCTCCGTTAAACAAAATTTCGCCCTCGAAATTTAATCTATCGTAACTAAACTTCGGGCCATGAACTCTGGGTACTTCTCTTTCATGTCTCTCTCTGTTTCCCAAGTCGCCTCTTCAGGTGACAAGCCCTTTCAGACTACCTTCACTATCGGTATGGTTTTGTTTCTAAGCCGTTTCTCCTGGTGTTAAAGAATTCGCTCCGGCTCGACTACGAAGGTATTATCATGTCGTACTTCAACATCCTCGTACTCAATAGCATGATCACGGTCTGGTTGGTATTTCTTCAATTGTGACACATGGAAAACGTCGTGGAGATTACTCAGGTTCGGGGGTAAGGCTATCTGATAAGCTACTGGTCCTCGCTCTGCCAAAATTTCAAATGGTCCCACATAATGTGGACTGAGTTTTTTCCTCTTAAGCGTTCTGCCGACACCAGTTACTGGAGATAATTTCAGAAACACATGGTCGCCGACATAGAACTTCAATGGTCTCCTCCTTTTGTCAGCATAGCTCTTCTGCCTGCTTTGTGCTGCCAGGAGTCTTTTCTTGATCATTGCGATCTGCTCGGAGGTCTGTTCGATCATTTCAGGTCCAAGCAGTTGCCTTTTGGATGATTCTGTCCAGCATAGCGATGATTGACACTTCCGCCCGTACAATGCCTCAAACGGGGCCATTTGAATACTTGCATGATAACTGTTGTTATATGCAAATTCCGCTAGCGAAAGATGTCGATCCCAACTTCCTTTGAAATCTAGGGCACATGCTCGCAACATATCCTCCAGCGTCTGTATCGTTCTTTTAGATTGACCGTCGGTCTGAGGGTGATAAGCCGAACTGAACCTCAGCTTTGTACCCATACCTTCGTGTAATGCCTGCCAGAAACGGGATTGGAACCGTGTATCCCGATCAGAGATAATACTCTTTGGTACTCCGTGTAGTCTCACGATCTCTTTGATGTAAATCTCTGCCAATCGTTCCGGAGAATAATGGATACTGATGGGAATGAAGTGTGCTGACTTGGTTAATCGGTCAACAACTACCCAGATCGTATCGTGATTCCTAATCTTAGGTAAACCTACCACAAAATCCATGGTTATGTTCTCCCATTTCCATTCAGGCATTTCCAGTCCTTGCAAAAGACCAGGGGGTCGACGGTGTTCAATCTTCACTTTTTGACAGGTCAAGTATCTGGACACGTACTGGGCTACATCTTTCTTCAACCCGGGCCACCAGAGTTCGGATTTCATGTTCTGGTACATCTTGACCATGCCTGGATGTAGAGTATATTTACGTAGATTCGCTTCTTATATCTGACCAAACCACTAGGGGATAGGTCATGGTCTTGGGTCTCACCCCGAGAGATCTTCTTGCGTATCTTGATAGCCCAATTATCTTGCTTCTGAGCTTTCTCAACTTCATCCCTCAGATCATACTCCCCTTGACTCACAAGAAGAGTTGCAAGATAGGCATCACTTGGTGTGTTCAGACCTACACAAATTTGATAGATTCAGATCTCTGAAATCTTCAAGTAATTTCTGCTAAGAGCGTCTGCAACGACGTTTGCTTTACCCGGATGATACTTGATCTCCAGGTTGTAATCTTTCAGCAACTCCATCCAGCAACGCTGTCTCATGTTGAGTTCCCTTTGATCAAATAGGTATTTCGGGCTCTTTTGGTCGTAGTACAATTCTACGGTTGCACCGTACAGGTAATGCCTCCATATCTTCAAAGAGAACACGATAGCCGCAAGCTCTAAATCGTGTGTAGGATAATTTGACTCGTGAGGCTTCAGCTGACGAGAGGCATAAGCCACCACTCTGCCCTGTTGCATTAGGACACATCCCAATCCATACCCACTGGCATCACTATAGACAACATAAGTCTCACTCGAATCTGGGATAATCAATATCGGTGCTGTAGTCAACCTCTCCCTCAGTCTCTGAAAGCTACCCTCACAGTCTTCATCCCATACAAAGGGTTGGTTCTCCCTCGTAAGCTTTGTCAATGGTAAGGCAAGACGTGAGAAATCCCGTATGAATCTGCGGTAGTATCCCGCCAGACCCAGAAAACTACGTATCTCCGTCACCGTCTCTGGTCTCTTCCAGTCTAGAACTGCTTCCACCTTGCCTGGATCAACCGCAACTCCACCGCTCGATATAACATGGCCCAGAAATCTAACTTTCGGTAGCCAAAATTCGCATTTGCTAAACTTAGCATAGAGTCGCTTCTCCCTGAGTATACTCAATACAAGCCGCAGATGTTCTTCGTGCTCTTCACTACTCTTGGAATAGACGAGGATGTCGTCAATGAACACCACTACAAATTTGTCTAGGTGTTGACGAAAGATTCTGTTCATATAGTCTATGAACACAACAGGTGCATTGGTCAAACCGAAAGGCATCACAAGGAATTCATAATGCCCATACCTAGTCCTGAAAGCTGTCTTGGGAACATCACCATCTTTAACTCATAATTGATGATATCCTGAATGCAGATCAATTTTGGAGAAAATAGTGGAACCAGATAGTTGATCCAAAAGATCATCAATCCGGGGAAGTGGATACTTGTTCTTGACGGTTACTTTGTTGAGCTCACGATAGTCGATACAGAGTCGAAAGCTTCCGTCTTTCTTTTTCACGAATAGCACTGGGGCTCCCCATGGTGATACACTGGGTCGAATGAACCCCTTCTCTAGAAGTTCTTCCAGCTGCTTCTTTAACTCTTGCATCTCATTCGGAGCCATACGATACGGCGCTTTTGATATTGACCCTGTACCAGGCATCAATTCAATAGTGAACTCCACTTCTCTTGTAGGAGGTAGCTCGGTGAGATCCTCCAGAAACACATCAGGAAACTCCTTCACAACAGGAATATCCTCGAGTGATAGATCGACTTCTGCTTTTACTGAGAAAAATATCATATATGCCTGGCATCCTTGCTTCATGCATCTATCAGCTTCCATAGCGGAGAGAAAGTTCAGGCTCACATCAACCTTGTCTCTGCTAGGTGCATCGGGAAAAGATATACTCTTACTGCCACAGTCGATCATCGCACCGTTGGCTGTCAGCCAATTTAGACCGAGTATGACGTCGATGCCATGGAGTGGTAATCGAATAAGGTCCACCTTAGAAACTCGTCCATCCACGTTTGTCGTACAATTAAAACATGCATCAGAAGCTAAAGACTTTATGCCAAGCGGTGTAGACACTATCAAATCATATGGTAACCTATAGGCATGCATCCCTAAACGATTTGCACAATCATAGGAAATAAAGGAATGACTGGCACCCGAATCATACAATGCCTGCAATAGATTCCCATTAAGGTAAATAGTACCTTGGACCATTTCCGGAGATTTTCTGGCCTCTTCATTGGTCAGCGCAAAGATCCGGCCTGCGCTCTGAGGTCTTGCCTCCGCAGCCTTCTCAGGACAATCCCGGCTGAAGTGTCCAGGCTTCTGACATCTGAAACAGATTTGCTTCCCATCACAGTTGACTCAGGATGGTACTTTTTGCATTTTGGACACGTCTGGGATCCTGCTAATCTGGGATAGTTTTGCTTCCCGGCTTGGAATGGCCTCTTGTTCCCACCTCGGGGATTATTCCAGGGTGCCTTCCTTTTCTGTGGAAAATTCCTGCGGTTGAACCCACCACGAGCAGCATTGTTATTGTTGGAGTTCCAGAATTTCCACAGCTCTTTCAGATTACGCTCAATCAGTCGGCAGGATTCAATTGCTTGAGCCAAGTTAGGGAACTGCTGCGATACAAGCCTCTCCTTGATTACGTACTTTAACCCGTAGATCAGCCTATCAGCCTTCCAGCTCTCGTCATCTTCACGTTTCAGATATGACGAATATCGGGACAGGTTGGTGAAACGAGCAAAGTAGTCGACAAATGACTCCTCCTGCCCTTGCTGAATATGCAGGAACTCAGACTCCTTAATCACTTGAGTTGACGGAGGGAAATACTGGTCATTGAATTTCTCTATAAATTTTTCCCAGGTGACAGGGCAATAACGGTTTTGCAATGTCGCAGCAACACTCCTCCACCATCTATCAGCGTTCCCCTCAAGCTTGTAAATTGTCAGCTGAGCTTTTCGGTTCTCCGGGCATTCCATCACGTTAAAGACTTTCTCCAGGCTCATCAGCCAATCTTCAGCTAGTTCTTTCTTTCCGCGGAACGCCGGTGGCTTGAGCTTACAGAACTGAGTGACCCAATATTGTGTGGTCCGCCCAGCTCTCTCTTGTGGAGGAGGTGACCGCGATCTGTCAGACTCCTCAGCTTCTTCATTGTGCTCATCACTTTGTTCCTGTTCTTCTTCGCTTTACTCTTCCTCAGCTTGACGATCTTGTAATTGTCTTTGTCTTTCCTGCCTCTCTACTAAGAGTTCATCAATCAGAGCCCTCTGCTCTTGGAGAGTCCTCCTCATCTCTTGTATCTCGTTTTCGTTTTGTTCCGGTTGGTTCGGTATATGATCTTGTTCAGGTATTGCTCTCATTCGAGGCTGTCTGCCTCCTCTCCCTCTACCTCGGCCTCGTCCTCGGCCTCTACCTCGAGGTATTCCCGTGCCTCTTATGATTGCCATTTCTTAAGTTTGCCCTTACTTAATAATGACAGATATAAATATCAGATATTGCACAATAAGTGGCACCAAAAACATATATTCACATATATTCATGTCATAACATTTGTTACAATAGGTTTTGACCTAGGAGTTGGTGATATCCTAAACTTTATCCTACAAGTCAATATATTACAATCCCTTTATTTAAGCAAATATTTAGCAAACCCTTAGGGTTTCAAGGAGATTTTACACACACTATACTATCTAGCTTCTACTAGTCTTCCACAGCTTTCTTCGACCGTTGTTCCCATCTACATGTGTTCACGAACCAAACACTTCAGATAACAGAAATGGATATGGATGCCCAAGATAGGCCCTTCATCTAGCAGCTCATTTATGATTCTAGCCCAGCGTCGGGTTCGAGGGAAATAGTACAGGGTGGATCTGATCCAGTCCCCAGCTGAATGACGGCCATAAACGGCTTGGTAGTTCTTAACTAGACTCAGGAACATCAGATATTTCTCCCTAATAGTTTCGGTGTGGTCTTTAGCATTCATGTAATACGACTCTAACAACCGTGTCAGTGTCGCATTATCATTTAGGACATAATGGTAATCATCGAGGTTGGCTTCCTCATCGTCTATGTTCTGGATTTTGGGATAGTCAAAGTTATCTCCTACCGATGAATGGGTTGACCCGGCAAGGCTCCCTAGTTCAGGTTGGTCTTCAGATTCTAGTTCATCCATGTCATTGTTAGGGTATTCAGGGTCAGTGTATTCTGGTTCCGGGTGGTATTCCGGCTCTGGGTCATTTAAGTGTTCTACAGGAAAGTTAGGGTTATACGGGAATTCAAAGTAGTACTCATGGAAAGGGGGTGCTGGAGCAATCGGGGGTTCGGGTTCAGGCGAAGGGTAAATTGGATCAAGGTTCATCCTATGGCCCACCATTCCTGGCACTACCGATCTTCTAGCGGTACGTCTCCTCATTCCGTGATACATGGTATATGGGTTATCGTCTCTCTTCATCTCTACACATTACACCAGGGTCATATCAGTACTCATTTTTAAAATGTGCTCAAAGTTAAAAGGATTTGAACCTAACTCCGTTAACCGAACAGAATGGTCAGGTAAGTGTCTACCATGGGGGCCTCATCGAGTTCACGGCGACTGATTTGCACACCCACGTAGACTAGCCTTGCTTTCGGCACCAAACTATTCGTAGTAACATAGTTAAATCCATGCCAGAATGAATGCTCTGATACCAAAAATGTAACATCCCATTTTAAAAGTGGAATTTTTTTTTTCAATCAGAGTAGAGCATTGGAGCGAGTGGGTAACTGAATCACATTAAAACATTAACCATGGTGTAACATAGTATTGAAACAGTCATCCTACTGTTCTCAAAAAGTAATTACTAAATAAACAAAAGAAACATCTCCAGCCAACGGTCTAGTCATGTTGCTTGCTCCACTCTCCAATCCTTGGTCCTCCGGACCCTGAAGCTACAGCTGAGATCCAATTTACCCCATTGGATCTCAGGTAACGGTTAACCTTGTGCTCAAATAAAACAGTATATGGACAACACATATTCATGAACAGTACAGCCTATCACTACATAAGCACAGAGTAGATGCATGATCATAACAATGACAGAACATAAGCACAGAGCAGTATGTAAAGTCCAACAACAACATGTTTGCACATACCCAATGCCACGATACAACACGTGTCTTCAGCGCTAGAAAAACTCAAAACGGTATTATCATGACTATAACCCGTGTAAAGCTGTATGTAAAATGACGACCCTAAACAGAGCCTCAGCCTATGAACGTATCTATCACATATATGTATATGAGCAGCACAGAGCTAGTGTTACAGTACGCGTCCGTTTTGTTGGCTGAGAAAATTTTCCATACATATTTTGATTAAATTATATTAATCTTCTTAAATAAAATATAAGTATTCCTTGAGTCTCTAACTATATGAGAAAATTAGTACTTATCATGAATATATGTAAAAAAAAAATGGAATTATTTTGGTCCAAATTATAAGAAAAAAGAGCTTATGTCCGGTACATTAATTACATTATTTCAAATATACCCTTTGTTAAATTGGGAATAATTAAGAATTATTAAATATAGGATAAAATTTCAAACATTAAATTTGGGGTATTTGGAAAAAAGAAAAAGAAAATTCAATTTTGGACAGATGTTAAAAAGATAATCACTTTTCTTAACTTTTGTAAATTAATAATTTTATCCTTATATTCAAGATCAAAGATACCGTAAACCTTGCACAGATCAAGAAAATAATTGAAATTAATTCATTTTTGAAAATTGATTTTATTTTTTTCCACACACACACACATATATATATATAGACACACACACATATTATATATACATATTATATATCCTAATATTCATGCACAATTTCTATCCTTTTAACTTTTTCATTCATTCATTTATCAGGCTAATTTGTAATTTAAAACTAAGATTATATATGTCACACAATTTATAAATTATAAAAAATGAGATTTACTCATCAAACTCAATTAATATTCGGTGGTATGAAAAAAGTATTATAAATTATTCTTTATAAACTATGAAATTTAATCCAAAAAAAATAAAAATGGGACGATTCAAAACCGACTATTTTATATCGTTGTTGGGTCTTTTTTTGGTTAAAAAGACTAGTGACGGGTCGGCTTTAATGTAACTGAATAATAATAAATTAGATAACGGTAGTTAGTAGGAAAAGCTTCGTTTCATACATAATTGCTACATTTTTTGGATGGAATTGTGTAGAATTAGATTCATGTCACATCTTGGTAACAACTACTTATGAGGACTTGTGAACCATATTTGAGACTATTCTTGTCGGTAGTTTAATTTTCAAATCGTTATGCAAAACATCATCTATTTTTATAAATTCATTATAACATGCAAAAATTATAAAATTATTTTACATATTGTTATTATTTTGTAAATATTTATTCCTTTAATTATAAAATGTTTTCATGCATTTACTTTTTGAAAAATTTGCTTGATCTTAATTCAATCACAGTCATATTACTATTGAACCGTAAATCGCTTTTTTAATTTGTTCTAGTTTAATGAGTGCACCAACTTTTTTAAGCATTACATTGCATTAAATTTCATGTAATAAATATATAATTAATTTTCTACTTCTTCTGTAAAACATGAAGACAACCCAACAGGTTATTTTTGTTTTTTAATACTTTCAGTCAGTATCTGGCACCTTTATTGGGTCGTATTACCAAATATATAAGCAAACAATTCTTCCAATTTCGGGGTTTATGGCTTCCCCTCTTAATACAAGTGTCTCCTCTTCGACAACTCAAACTCAAAACCTAGATAAATCTAATAAAGTCTTACACCGCTAGATCAACTCTATTCTGTGTTGGTACAACCCAACTAGTTCTACCATGGCTAATTAAGAAGTTATTTATTACACCAAGGTTGACCTAGCTTTGTGATTTTGCATAATGCAATGTAATGACAAGTTTAGCCAATTTGTTATTTAATTATGTAGCTGTGATTTTTATGTATGAACGATCATTGTAATTGATATCTATTGGCGATGTGCTAAATCTTGGCTTAAGAAGGATGATAATGCCTTGCATAAGAGAATTAACAAGTCATCTATGTGTAATGCAGTCAAAATTTGTTCCAGCACCTTGAAATGAACCAAATGTGTTGAGTTGGAACTTAATCGAGAATAAACCAAACCATAATCTCATCTGGACCCCTGAACAAGTCATCAAAAAAATTCTTGGCTTTGAAACTATTATTACTATTAATATCATTTTGGTAGTTATAAGGGAAAAAAAATATAGCTAAAGAAATTTAGGTAGTCAGGTTGAGCTTTGGTTTTGGGTAAAAGAATCCTCTAAATTAAATGTATATCATCATTTTGTAACTTGCTCAAATGGTTTCTTTAGGTCTTGATATTGGTGTGTTGTCTACATATAACGCATTGTTGTCTTTAAAGATGAAACAGCGTCATTTTTAAATTTAATAGTCCCAATAAGTCTAAACGGGGTAAGAATGAGTTGGTTTAGGGGTCTATGGATAGAACTCATCGTAAACTTTATGTTGTTACTTGCTAGAACCTCCATAATCGGAGGTCTGTAGCTTAAGATATGAGCTCTCGAAGTTTGATAAATTTGACTACATGTATAGTAGGAGTATACCTATCGTAGCTTAAGATATGTTGTCACTTGCATCTTAGCGCATTGTACCATTGGTCGTACCGCCGTATTGTACCTATCGTCTCTGTCTCGTTTGCTGCGGAGGATATGGCAAACGTGGTGTCGAACTGCTCTTTTATTCATCACTTTTCTGTTGTATTATTTTGATTCATCGTGTGGAACCTGGGGTTTAGATCCTTTTTCACAAGTTTATTATATTGAGTTAATTACGTGATTAATTCTTAAACTTTTGTTTCAAATAGCAAGGCGCTGCTACAAAGTAATAAAGTCTTGAGTATCTTCCAACGAAGTTCCCTGCCTTTAAATATATTAATTAACACTCATTTTCATCCTTTTTATAAGCAACAGCTACACTGATTTGTGCAAGACAAACTGGCTGTTAAAATTAATAAAAAAACAACAAATATGTAAAAAATGTAATATCTTTTCCAAGTATGTCTCTATTTATGAAAAAATTATAGTAGTATTGGGGAGAGAATGAGTAAAAAATATAGGATATAATGAGTAATAAATAATTAAATGAAAGAGAATCAGTGATTCATTAATATAAAGATGTATATTTAATAGGGGTAGAAAAGGAGGAAAAAAAGTAGTTTAAATTTTGAGACACCAAAAGTTAATTATATTAAGAATCGGACCTAAGGGAGAAAAAGTTGCTTATAAATATGACCAAAGAGAAGAGAATAGTATAAAATATTCAATTTTTTAATTATACCATTTTATTTTATTTTTAATCTAAGGATAACTTTCTTCCGTAAATATATAAATACCATACACTGCACAACAAAATTCTGAATTATCATTAATATAAAAACCTGAAAATAAATAGAAAAGGGGGCATGTTATTTTGCCGTAGTGGCAACGATATTGACAAAAATGTAACCTTTTTATATATTCATAAATACTTAACGACTAGGGACTGACTCCCAAGAAAATATAGCAAAACCTGTCGCATTAACCTCCACAAATTGAACAAATAAAAAGGGAAAAAAAGCATCCATTAAGTCGTCCCTTTATATTTGTCATTATCGAAAGTTATTTTTGATAATCACGTTCCTACATAAACCAAAATCCAGGTTATGTTCAACCCCCAAACACAGATATACGAGTTGACGTCTATATATTAAGCAACTTGGCCTTAATTAATTGGGAAGAATATTATCCACATTACAAATGGCATTTTGAATTTTCTTGCCTATGAATTAAGTTTAATTAGCTTCATATTTTGTTAATAAGGCTTGATTGAGTGGAATAAGCTTAATTAGCATCATCCAACTGGCTTAATTTTAATCAAATCATGTCTATAGAAGTGAATTACGTTTGTATCTTTTGAAGACTACAACATATAAATAATATTGACGCTTCTTACCAAAAATATGACAATAGTATTAACTCCCATGGAATGCACCTCTGTTGAAGAATGTTTGCACTTGTTGTGTTTTAGGGCAGCATTGAAATCATTTGCACAAGAGCGGAAGGTGAATTGCATCCGTTGAAAAATGATATTGTACTTGTATTTTTAGGGCGATTCAAAATCATTTGTAAATAAGTAAAATTAATTAGCTAGCACGTTATGAAAGATGGATTGCGTGTTAGGAAAGTTTGATACTACCTCATGTCATTAATATAAGATTTAGCAGTTCGCTAATTTGAGAAGATTACGGAAGCTGAATGAATTATTTAATCATAGCATATATCACATGATATCTTTGAAATGCTTATGCGTATTATTACATTATGTATTGGAAAAATAATTTATTTAGTTTTCTTAGATCAAATTAATTAATTGAATCTTATTTTAAGCATTTGATATAGTATTACACATAAGGGAAGGAAAGTTACATGTATGGAAAATTAGTTTGTATATAAGAGAAGGTAATTTGCAAGTAGAGGATAGTATCATCATTTTATATTTATCCCAAAGGACCATATTCCTTAACATGATGTCAGTGCTAGGTATTACTCCCCGATTAATTTTTCAATAAGAGACTTCTTCTGATTTTTCCTATTTTCTTTAAAAACTTTCTCTCGTGATCCTATTTATAAAGCACTTCTATCATATTTTATGCAAATCAAGAAAAGCCTTAAACTTCATTAATTATACATTTGATAGAAACTTTTTGTAATTAGTCTTGGGGTCTACAATAAAAAATTAACTAAGGATTGCGTGTAGACAAACCTAGGATCATTATCTCTTCTAAATGAGTTTTTTATTAGTTCCTAAGTAATTTAAATGTCATACAAATGCAATGATAATAAGGAAAAATTGGTTGAGTCTTTCAAATTAATAATTAAAAGAGTAATGCAATTTAATTAAATAATAACTTGGTATTTTTGGTATTTTTATAAAAATTGTGAATGAATGAATGGATTTGACTTAGAAAATATGAATGATGAAATAAGTCTTGATAGCAAAGGTAATGGCTTTTCTAGCTTTTTAAAATAATATGGGAGTTAAATTTTCATCAATTCAAATTGAAAACTTCAAGCAATTGCATTGAGTCCAATTTATCTGGTTTTTTGACCCTTTTGCCCTTAATTAATTAATTAATAACCAAAATGGCCCTGTGTGAAACTATATCACCCTTCTGCCCCTGTTTTGTCGATTACAACCCGATATGTAGTCGACTAAACAGTGCCAAAAAAAATTATGTTTTCCCGCAATGTAATCAACTAAGCTACAGTACTTAGTCGATTAAACCACGCCAGATCTGTTTATTTAAAACCCCATTTGGGGCAAATCAAAACCCTTATCACGAATGTACCCCTTTCCCCCAAAAAAAATCTATCTCTTTTCTCATTTTTAGTGCAACCCATCAATGTGTAATATCATCCCACCTTGTTCAAAGTATTATTATTGTGTAATCATTGTAGTTTCACTTTGTTAATCTTCTTCTTTTTTTGTAAAATCTGAAATTCACCCTTTTGCATCTCTCAATTTCTAGTGTGAAGGATGAGTTTAAGTTCAAACACGCACGTTATTGTAATCTACCATAGTGGCAGGCATTTTGAAGGTCCCAATGGTGTTCAATTTGAAGGAAAAACGAAAAATGATGAAAATCAAACGGGACACTATGTACAACGAGCTCAAAGAAAGAATTTATCGAAAATTGGGGCTACATGGCTGCCATTGCATTCATCGGTTGATTGCCAAAGTGGAGACTATAGTCGGTAATGATAGTTTATACTACATTAGTAACGACGATGTATGTGATGATGAAGACGTAGATTGTGTCATAGATGCATTTGCTAATCGGAAATCACAAAATTTTATTGAGATATATGTTGAGCCTGAATCTAGTGAATCATCATTTGTACCCATGCATACAAGATCTCCACAGTATTTTGGTCAAGAAGACAGAGCTGTCGGTTTATCTGCACCTTCACAAGTCTTAAGTTAGATAACATTGACGGAGGATGAGGAAGACGAGAATATGCACAGCAATGAGGAGGGCAAACCTGAGAGTGTTATTCCACTAGGTGACACCTCAGATACTGATGTGGAGGGTGATTTCGATGCTAACACGAACCCAGTAAACCTGAGTACCGCGGCAACGCCACCGCTTAGTGTTGACCGAGTTAGTAATGGTAAGTTAGTAAATTTGTATTTGTAATTTTTATTTAGTGGTTCTGAC
Source organism: Acacia pycnantha (assembly GCA_025563575.1). Taxonomy (NCBI): domain Eukaryota; kingdom Viridiplantae; phylum Streptophyta; class Magnoliopsida; order Fabales; family Fabaceae; genus Acacia; species Acacia pycnantha. Next base: position 1,398,132 of record JAMWYP010000150.1, on the reverse strand, counting down.
AAAAAAAACATTTTGACAGATGTAGGGCCTGAGATTGAGCCATTCTGGAACGAAAACCCGCACTATTCCTTCATTAATTGGGCACACCGTGATGATGAGATGGAGATGTTGTATGGTGATTATGACTTGCAAGGTGATTGGCATTTAGGTGATACATTATATTTGTAACAACAGTTTCCTTCTAAGTCTGAAATGCAACATGCCATGAAATTATATTGCATGAAGTCTCGTCGTATAGCTATAGTTGAGAAAAGCAATGAGCATAGGTTTGTGATAAGGTGTCGAAACCATGCTGACGATTGTCCCTGGTATATGAGGGCAATGTCCCCAAGAATGGAAATAGTTGGGTAGTCCATAAGTGGGGTAAAGATTACACCTGCCTGAACTAGAGTCTCACCTGGGATCATAGACAGCTGGATTCAGATGTTATATGTGCAACCATTATCAATATGTTTTCTATTTTTTTGCAGTTATATTAGGTTTATTTATTGATAGTACATTTAGAATTCACTTTGTTTTCACAAGGTATGTTAAGAGAAGATCCAGCTTTAAAACCAGTTCTGATATAAGAGAGGATACAATGTCTGTATGGATATAATGTAACATACAGGAAGGCCTAGAAGGCAAAAATGAAGGCCATTGTGAAGTTATTTGGTGATTGGGAGAAACCATATGCATTCCTTGCCCAATTGGTTGACATACATAACACAATGTAATGTGGGTTCTGTTTTCAGGCTTGAATGCTATGAATGTTTCGACGAACGTCATGTTTATACCGACAAACACGTCTTTCATAGGGTTTTTTGGACATTTCACTAGACCATTGAAGCCTTCAAATATTGTAAGCTCATACTTCAAATTGATGGCACCCACTTGTACAGAAAATACAATGGTACTCTTTTGATTGCGACTTCACAAGATGGGGATGGGAAGGTCCTGCCCATTGCCTTTGCTATTGTTCCTCCTGGTAAGAAGTACGATGATTGGTGGTGGTTTCTTAGTCTCCTACATGATCATGTGACGCAGAGGCGGGGTATTTGTTTGATATCTAATCGTCAAGCCAGTATCATAAAGGCTGGTAAAGGTCACCATACTTGGCAGCCTCCATATGCCTATCATGTGTATTGCCTGCAGCCACGTATTAGCAGTATGCAAGGTCGAAAAATTGAACCATTACGATTATGTTGACTCGGTCTTCACTATCCCATACATTATTCAGGTATATGCTGCACATTGGTATCCGATAGGCAATGAATTGTTGATTCAACAAGAAGATGGCCCAACCATTATCCCGAATGCAAGTTTGTCAGTTTGTCACGAACACAGGGAAGACCAAAGTCTACAAAGATACAGAATGAGATGGATTGGGTGGAGTCTCAACCTTCAAGCAGTCAGCCTAAATGTAGGAATTGCAAGCAAGTTGATCATAATATATGTAATGAGGATTAGACAAGCTTGAATGCTATGTGATGTGTTTTGTATTGACTTGTAATGACTTGTTTTTGTAATTACTCAATCAAAGAATGAAAATGTCAAATTGTTATGTTATAACAAACCATTGACTAATTTCGGGTCATTAACGAACTAAACCTATGCACCACCATTAATTGATACTAAAAATACCTTCCCCAAGTCACATATTTATGTAACATTCAATTGGATATGGTTTAGTCCGAGCAACCATTCGAAATCAGCAAGTCATGGCTGTTCTGCAGCTGGTTTAGTCAATTACACCATAAATGTGTAAGAGACAAAGATGATTGTAGTTGGTGGTGATGAGGATGCCCGCAGCAATGGTAGAAGAAGCTTCTTCCCTCTCCTTTTCTGATCGCCCTTATCTCTCTCTTCAAGCTCTCCCGCGCCTTTGTCTCACTGCTTTGTGATGCTGCGGTTGGTGGTTGTGAGGACGCAGGAGTGAAGGACGGAGCTTGCTAGAGGCCTTAGTGGTAAATGATGCCACCGGTGAGAGAAGAAGAAGAAGAAGACAAAGGTCTCTGGTTCTCCAAGCTTTCAACTTCCCGCGACGCACCAACTCTTTTATTCTGTCGTATCGGGCTTTCCAAGAAGAAGATCTAAAATTTTCAATATTGATCTCTTTTGAAGGTTTTAATCGCACGAGTAAACTCTCAAGTCTTAACTAGGTACTAAAAAGTAAATTTAAAAAGTTTAAGGCAGGATAAAATTGAAATATATAAAAGTTTTGAGGAGCCAAACTATAAGTTTCAAACACTAGCATTTTCTATAATTTTTTCTTGCCTTTTGTTGATTGATTAGCAATTTCAAGAAATTCTGGGTCATTTTCTATAAGTTTTCCTAAACTGATTTGCAAAAAAAAAAAAAAAAAACCAAAATTTAATACCCTATATTTCAAAAATCAATCAATTAAGATAAATAATGAAGCATATGAGATTTTTGCCCCTTTTTAACCTTAATTTCATGCACACAACTTTAATCACAATTAATCATAATCAATGTAATTTAGGTCTAAAAATAGTGATAAAGTCCCCAAATACACCATGAAATATATTATCAAAATATGGTTCAAACAACGTTAAAATTCAATAACTTTCCAATTTCACCCCGAGTTAACTATAAGCTCTTCAATCAAATAACATCACACTCAACACTACTAGAAAAGAATGAAATGGCGACATAATTTGCGACGGAAACTATTCTGTCACAAATTTTGGTGATATTTGCGACGGACATAAAAATCCGTCGCAAATTACAACGAAAAACGACGTTTTGTGATGACGTAATCTATCAGTCGCAAAACAACGTGAAAAATCAAAATCTATCGTAAAAAAAAGCCATTTTGCGACGGCAGCCGGACACCCTTCGTCACAAAACGGCATGAAAAATCACATCGTTTTGCAACGGAAAAGGCATCTATTGCAAAACGGCGTCAAAATGGACGCCGTGTTGCAACAGCGGATGCTATCTGTCGCAAAACGACATGAAAAATCACGCCATTCTGCAACGGGATAGCTTTTTCATCGCAAAATTTACTAATTAGAGTTCGTAAGGTTTTATAAAATTAGTAATTTATATAGGAAGTCACATACAATATCATTAAAAAGATAATTTCTTAAGGTTTTATAAAACTAGTAATTTATATAGGATGTCACATACAATATCATATGTGACATATGACAATTTTTATTAAAAAGATAATAATCAATTGATCAAGAAGTTAAATGTAATCTTTAAAATGTCGGATTATATATAACCGATCTAAAGATTTAAAAAATAATTGTACAATTTAGCTTATTCTTTTTTATAGGCTCAAGCCCGTCCGGCTTTTAGTTTTTTTTTAAAAAAATCAATTTGACACCTCTCCTATTTTCGTCTCCAACAGCCCAACGACAAATCAAGTGGCTTATATTTCCCCAAAAGTCTTCATCTTTTTCTTATTCCCCAGAAACCCATCTCTGGACCACTGTCATCTTTTTCGTCTCTGGACTTGTTCTCCATTTTCAACTCTGTCAGAAATCACATCCCTGTCACGACTTAGTCCTCCTCCTTCCCTCATTTATTTTATTCTAATTCTGACCTCAAAACTCATACTTTTCCTTTTCTCTCTGTTTTTTTACTTTTTCTTAAATTCCAGTCTTCTTAGGTTTCAAAGCTACTCGTATAAAATACTTTCTGGTTCACATACCCCTCACCGCCATTATATTCTTCTTCTTTAATCAAAAGCTATTGTTTTCTCTAATGGCTATTGAGTTTTTCTCTGCAAATCGTGGGGATCCCATGAGTCCCAGAATCTCATTCTCGTATGATTTTTGTCATTCAAATGCAATCCCAGTTGAGCAACACCAATATCGATCAAATTCCTCTGGTTTGAACAATCCATCCTTTGAGTTTGATTTCTGTGTCCGTGAAAATTTTGATCAGGAATCTTCTTCAGCCGATGAGCTTTTCTCATATGGGATTCTCCTTCCCTCTGAAATAAAGAAGAACAAGAACAAGAATTTCCCCCCGAAACAAATAGATCATCAGTTTCTGTTGCCCCCTCTGCATAAATCTCTACGCACGGAAGCTATTCAAGAAAATGCCTCAACAACCATGAAAGTTTCAAAGCCAGAGAGGATCAAAGAAGAAGCTGATGTTGAAAAGCAAGGACACAATCACAAGTCATTTTGGCGATTCAAGAGTAAGAGCTGTGGAACTGGATATGGAAGAAGCTTATGCCCTTTGCCAATTCTATCTCGAAGCTTTTCATCTGGATCATCAACTTCGCCTTCTACCTCATCAAGTGTTAAGAAGAACATGTCTGTGTCAAAAGAAGGTAAAAATTATTATAATAATAATACCCAGAAATCGCATGTTTCTGCAAGGTCTTCGTCTTCTTCAATGGGTCACAGCAACAGTTATCTAAAATTTCCACTGAAAAAATCTCAAGCTTATGGTAATGACATCCCTGTTATTCTTAATGTCCCATCTGCAAATCTATTTGGGTTTGGTTCAATCTTCTCCAGAAGTAAACACAAGACAAAGAGAAAGTACTGATTAATTCATCTCATTGTGAGTTCTATTCCAAGAATTTTTCTCTTATCCTTAGATAGATTAGTGAACTGTCCAATATGGGTCCTCCATAGATATTTCTTGTAAAGAAAGCAACTTTTTTTTTATTTTCTTTTTTCCTGGTTGTGACATGTGGTAATGAATGGTGAGGTATGGGTAAAAGTTGTATGATCAAAGACAAAGTCAAACAAAAGTATGTTTCATGGCTGTGAAGAGGATTCATAACACAATGGAGGCACATGATGTGAAACTGATCCTTGTATTGCTCTGCTTCTTGCTTATTTTTTTGTTGCTCTGTTTTGTGCTTTGATCAGATCAGACAATGGGTTTCTGATCATTATTAATTAATTAATTAAAGCTTGTTCTTCTTCTGTGTGATCAACTTGAGATGGACCAATTAGGTAGTGATACAGAGATGGCGGTGGTTGTACAGTTGAATACCAGAGGAGCTTGATCTGTTTTTTGGGTGTTAGAGTGAGATGGGAATTTTGTTCAATGTTAATTCTTGAAAAAAAAAAAATTTAAAATTTGTTTGGCAATTAACCATGAATCCATGATCATTATCTTGAAGTTTGTCTAATCTTCTAATCATTTTTAGTTATAATACCAATATATATAATTCAATATACATTATCGTCTTAGTAGAAATAAAACAAGGCAAAAATATATTTTTATTTTTTACTCTTACAATAAATTTTAAATTTTCTTATTTAGTTTTAACTTTCTAAAATTATAAAGATATAGTAGAGAATTTTCTCTTCTAATTCAGTTAAATATTTGCATGGACATCAATTAACTTTTTTTCTTTTTGCCAATAAAGAAAGAGATTATATTATAGTTAAAAAGAAATTAGAACGTCGACAGAGAAACAAAACAACAAATAAAATAAAGGACAAAATAACAACACAAAGCATATCAGGAACAACAAGCATCTCAAAGGTCCTCGATATAGCAAGAACTTATAACCAGATCAAAAGCAACTTCATGAACACTTCATGAACATCAATTGGAGATAAGGCTTGCATCTACGACGGAGGTTGAAATACCGTATATAAAGGGTAAAACTCATCCGAAAATTGTCACAATCTTATATATTGGTACAATTAATATGAGTAAAATTATCACAATCTTATATATTTTACTTATCTACGACGGAGTATATAATATAAAGATTCAGATATTAAATAATTTATTTAATTTTTTTAATTAAGCTGAGTTATATTTAGAACTGACGAGTGACGACTATGGCTTATCATGGAAGATTCAACTTTATGTCAGTAGGAGCAGTACGGCCCCACTTGTTGTTGATTGCTTGTGCCTGGAACTTCATGCCGTATGGTCAGAACTTTTTGTTTTGCTGACTCTTTCTGACGATTCACGAAACTAATTTACTTTACTTAAATGTTTTAGGTTTTTTGTTTTTTGTTTTAATGATAAGACAGGTATCTTGGAAATGTAAATACTGGTATTACATCATAACCTAACCAATTTGCCAAGCAACTATATTTCCTAACTAAGTAAATCTGCTTGCAGCTGCACAAGACAGAAGTCTGGGGGTGGTCACGGGAGAATAATCCACTCAGATGGTGCCTCATGAGCCCTCCTAGCCAGTAGGTCGGCACAAATCACGGCTTCCCTGTGTACATGTATGTGTAATTTCCGGATCCCGACAAGAGAAAATTAGGGACCTTACAACCTCTAATTCAGCGTATAGTGGATGTTGGGTACCACTGTTAGCAAATATTAAGCTTAATGCCTCTGCTGAGTCTGAGTAGAGCCTAATTTTGCTCATACCATGTTGGATACATGTCTTGATCGCTTGTATTTCTGATTCCACTAATGTCGTGTATCCCAAACGCCGTTGGAAACCATATATACAACCTCCCTTGGTCGTCTCGGATCAGTCCTCAACATGATGTTCGGCCATCCTGCAGTTGTGATCCATTAACATCAACGTGTACGCACTGGTGGAAGTCTCCATCTTACTTCTGTTCGGTCTGTAATCCGGAATATCTGGTGCTTTATAGCCTGCCATGCTCGATCTCCTCCATTAAATGGTGAAGACTTCAGTGTATGAGTGTTTGCGGGGACTCTGTAACCCACTCAAACACTTTCCTACATCTGTTCTTCCACAAAGTCCAGCTTGTTCTGCCTGGCTCATGTTTTTCATTCCATTAAAGCCAAACCTGTAAATCACTAGCAAAGAATACAGAATAGTATAATGGGTTAAGTAAAGACATCCACACACTGTTTGCTAGCTCACAGTTTCTCAAACCATTCTCCCCCGGCTTTCAAAACCTTGGGGAATGGACATGTACACTTCCTCGTTTAGATCTCCCGCAAAATGCATTATCCACATCCATTTGAAATAAATTCCAACCAGACATGACAGCTAATTTTAGAATAATTCGAACGGTAACCATTTTTACCACCGGTGAGAAGGTCTCATGATAATCGATCCCTTCTCTTTGAGTGAAACCTATAGCAACTAGACGAGCTTTATACTTATCAATAGTGCCATTAGATTTATACTTAACCTTATAGACCCATTTGCAACCAATAGGCCTTCTTCCCTTTGGAAGGGGGATAATATCACATGTCTTATTGCGCTCCAAGGCTGCAATTTCCTGATTCATCGCTTGAACCCATTTTTCATCTTTCATTGCTTCATAATAAGAAGTAGGTTCAACAACCGACTCTATATTACACAAGAAACACATGTGTGAACTAGAAACATGACTATAAGACATATAATTCTCAATAGGATACAAAGATTTACTCTTCTCTCTATGTAATCCTGACTCTGAGACAACCAGTCCACAAACATAGTCTGTTGCCCATATAGGAGGTCTACGCTCCCTTGTTGTTCTTTCACGACCAATAGGCAATGTTTGTGAATCTGGTTGGGTAATTGTATTTTCCGAGTCAGGAATACCATTTCCATGCCCAGTTTCATGGACCACATTTACTGTCGTCACAGGAGGAAAATAGGATGCATACTCATTTGTCCTAAAGGTAAACCATCATCAAATAAAAATATTTGCCGAAATTCTGCAATGTCATTTTTCGGATCAGCATGCAAATTATCAAGAAAAGAGAATGCTTCCTCAATAAAGACAACATGTCTACTAACCAAAATGCTTTTAGTGTGCAAGTTAAGAAGAACATACCCCTTTGGATGACTTAGATAACCAAGAAACACACAAGGAATGGCACGAGACTGAAATTTATCACAATTAGTCAAATTAGTAGCATATGCCAAACAACCAAATGATTTTAAACAACTATAATCAGGTTGTTTCTTGTACACCCTTTCATAGGGAGTTTGAAAGCATAAGATCCTAGGGGCCACCCGATTAATTAGGTATGCTGCCATTTTGACACACTCCCCCCAGAACCGAATGGGTATGTGAGATTGAAGCATAAGGCTCTTAGAAACTTGCATAAGGGTCCTATGCTTCCTCTCCACAATTCCATAAGAACCAAATGACTTGGATAACCAAGAAAAACATAAGGAATGACACGAGACTGAAATTTATCACAATTAGTCAAATTAGTAGCATATGCCAAACAACCAAATGATTTTAAACAACTATAATCAGGTTGTTTCTTGTACACCCTTTCATAGGGAGTTTGAAAACCTAAGATCCTAGAGGGTACCCGATTAATTAGGTATGCTGCCATTTTGACACACTCCCCCCAGAACCGAATGGGTATGTGAGATTGAAGCATAAGGCTCCTAGAAACTTGCATAAGGGTCCTATGCTTCCTCTCCACAATTCCATTCATATTAAAACATTTGTCTTTTACAAAATCGAGATGTTTCAAAACCGACAATGGGGCATGGCCCAACCTATTATGTAAGGTCCAAATATCTATCGGTTCATTTTGATCGGAAATTCCTCTATCAACCAAATGTACAAGATGCATATTAGTATTTGTGTCATTTTCCAGTATGTATAGACCCTCAACTAATCTACCAGTCGCCCTCATTTTCCCAGCTTGAAGGCCCTGCAAAAGGCAATGGTTAGGGAAAAAAATAACCATGCAATGTGCATCTCTTGTAATCCTTGAGACAGATATAAGATTAAATTGCAACTGTGGTGCATACAAAACATTATGTAACTCAATTTCATTGGATAATTTGACTTTTCCTATATGAGTAACTATCACCTTATCACCATTAGGGATTTTAATTGTTGTAGTAGGCCCTATATATTTTTCATATGAATTTAGCAAAGCTAAATCTCCAACTAAATGAGTAGTGGCACCAGAATCTATTACCCAATTAACATGTGAATAAGGATAAGGAGAGCAATGCAAACCTTTACCGGTCGATGCATGTATATTTGACTTTGGCTCAGTGTCCTTCTTAAGGAATTCCATTACTTTGTCATATTGTTCACGGGTAAAGGTTGGGGCAATTATGTCATCACTAGCTGCAATTCCCTCTTTGTCAAATTGAGTGAGGTTGGCCGCCTGGAATGTCTTTGGCTTGTTCCCCTTAAAATCAGTAGGGAATCCAACTAAATGCCAGCAATTGTCTTTGACATGTCCTTTCTTATTACAATAGGAACATTCTGGCAGTGGATTATTTCTTCCTCTTCCTCTGCCACTCCCACTGCCACGCCCCCATCCACGAGCAACCATCGCAACTCCTTCAAGAGGTTGTGTTTGTACACTGTTATTGAGATTACGTTGAGCCTCATCCTCCATAATCATACTAAATGCTTGATTCATAGTTGGTAAGGGGCTCATCAAGAGAATTTGACTCTTGGGAGCACTATAAGTGTCATTGAGTCCCAATAGGAATTGTAGTAATTTCTGTTGCTGAAGGCGTTGGGAGTAAGCTTGAGAGGTAGAGCATTTACACGAGGGAATCAATAATATGACAGATTCTTCATCCCAAAAAATTTTCATCTTAGAGTAGTATTGTGAAACAGTGAGAGTCCCTTGCCTCATAGAGTTAATTTCTCTATGAAGACTGAAAATTCGAGAGCCTGTTACCTTGTCAAAACGCTCCTGCAGGTCAAGCCAAACGAGGTGAGCTTCCGGATTGAAAATCACATTGTTGGCCAAGTCTTTAGAAAGGGAATGCAGTAGCCAAGAAAGAACAACATCGTTACACCGTTCCCACTGATCATGGAGGCTACGGTCCTGTATTTCCTTAGTGCAGGATCCATCAATAAAACCCAATTTCTGTTTTCCTTTGAGGGCAATTCGCATTGACCTGCTCCATATAGTGTAATTCTCACATCCAGTAAGCACTTGGGGTATAATGGCTGATCCTTGTGTATCAGATGGGTGGAGATAGAGAGGATGAGCAAAAGGAATAGCAGTTTTGGTGAGCTTATCCTTCTCTGCCATAGTATTTCTTAATCAGAGTAACTCAAAATGCAGGGAAGTCACAAGAACGCAAATCACCTATAAGTACTGAGTTAAAACAGAATTGCACAGAGAAAGCACACTAAACCCAAACGGATAGAATATTCAGTTTCAATTTCTTGAGAGGCCGAGATTCAGCAGAGAAAGCACACTAACCCAAACGAACAGAATGTTCAATTTTAGTTTCTTGAGAGGCCGAGATTCACCTGATGGTTTTGTGGAAATCAGATAGAACTTCAAGAAGAGGAGAACATTCAGGGGGTTGTTTCTTGAGACTCACTGGTACGAACGCACGATTGTGAGCGTCGTCGGTAGCGGAGTCTGTGATTCGAAGCAGCCGTGGTGCGTGACCTTCGGCGCTGGAGTGAGATTGCGGATGAGAAGTAGTCGTTATAAGTGACCGTCGGCCTTAAGAGTGAGATTGATTACCGGATCTGGTGGGCATAGTGTCGAGCGTTCTTGAGAAGTTGAGAGGTTGATGATCCGAGGAGGTTATTCCGGCAGCCGCGAGCTGGAATCTTCCGAGAACAAATCGAAAAGCTTCTAGAGGACGCCGTGGTTCGTGACCTTCGGCGCTAGTGGTGAGGGCGTGGAGATCCGACGAGATGCGGGTGTTGAGAATTCTTGAGAAGCAACCGGCTATGGGAGATGGATCTTGAGAGTCAACCGGGTGGGGGGTTGTTTCTTGGGTTATTCTTGGGTTGGGTCTCCAAATTTGGGGCATTTTCTTGGATTCACAACCTGAAGCTGTGATACCATGTTGAGCTGAATAATCTTGTATTATTAATCAACTAACTACCAATACAATAAGGGTTCTGTATTTATAAGAAAACAACCATGTCTAAGTTGGCCCAGTATACAAGGCCCAAATACAAATTACACTTATCTCAACAGAATCAATTTTAAAAATTTGGATCTTATATAAAGAATTGAAGAAGTACCAAACCTTATTGATGATCTTGTAGTCTAGATTCGATCCTATATGTAATCTCATGTCACAATTATCAAACCTTGATGCAATGGGTTGGACATTGTGTTGGGCCTGGGTCCAATGTTTAAGCCCAACTAGACAAGATATTTCTAAGTTTCTAATAAGTTATACAAACACTTTTACGCGGTACACTTTATTATACAAATCCCAAAATCAATACTGTTGTTATACAAATATTTGGTGTATAACAAATATATAGACCCTCGTGTATTGGGATATGTTGTTATAACCAAATTATACCGCGTAATCTTTTAAATGGCATTCTTAGTGAATTATTTCAGCTCCATGCTTTCTTTCTTTTGACTCCAAATTAAATGAAGTAGAGTTTTAAATTATTCCACCTTTTTTATCATTTATTATTATTATTATTATTATTATTATTATTATTATTATTATTATTATTATTATATTAATTTATTATTATTTTAATGGAATCAGACGCCACTCAAATTGAGTGGCATCTGATTCATTTGTCACGCCACTGCCACAAAATCTGTCAGTGGCGTGAACCCCTTTTACACCACTAGTGGTGTGAATTCCTTTTACGCCACTAATTGCATTACATTGGTAAATATTTTTCCACTTGTTCTAATTGGGAACAATTTTTGCGAAAAATTCTTATATTGGTGCTTTTCCCGTCAAAGGTTTGGTTCTCTCAATTGAGCATAAGCTTCTTATCTGGGTCCGGAAAAGTACCAAATTAGCAATTTTTAAAAAAAAAAAATTGTACCAAATTAAAGCAGATGGAAAACATTTTACCAAAATAATGCAATTAGTGGCGTCACATCAGGCAATGCCACTAATGGCATGAAAAACATTAACACCACTAATGAGTGAAGTTAAGGAAAGTCACGCCACTCATTTGAGTGGCGTGCAATTATATAAAAAAACAATATTAAATATAATAATAATAATAATAATAATAATAATAATAATTATATATTATATATTATATTATTATTATTATTATATAATAATAATAATAATAATAATAATAATAATAATAATAATAATAATAATAATAAAATGATAAAAAAAGTAGAATAATTTAAAATTTTGCTTTATTTAATTTAGAGTTAAAAGAAAGAAAGCATGGATCTGAAATAACTTAATAAGAACGTTCTTTAAAAGATTACGTGGTATAATTTAGTTATAACAACAGATCCCAAAACGGGGAATCTATATATTTGTTATACACCAAATATTTGTATAACAACAATATTGATTTTGGGATCTGTATAAAAAAGTGTACCGCGTAAAAGTGTTTGTATACACCAAATATTTGTATAACAACTTGTTACACAAATATTTGGTGTATACAAACACTTTTATGCGGTACACTTTTTTATGGGTTTGGCTACGGTCCACTTCCCATCCTCCTCTCCATCTCAGCCGTTGGATTGAAATCTCAACAGTTCAGATCTAATGATTTAGAAAAATATTAATAAAATATTAAATTATTTAAAAATTATATTTTTGTAAATCCTGAGATCTGAACCGTTGGGATTTCAATCCAATGGTTAAGATGGAGAAGATGATGGGAAATGGATGGTAAGGGAAGTGTACCGTAGCCAAATCCCTTTTTTATACAGATCCCAAAATCAATACTGTTGTTATACAGATATTTGGTGTATAACAAATATATAGATTCCTCGTTTTGGGATCTGTTGTTATAACCAAATTATACCGCGTAATCTTTTAAAGGATGTTCTTTGTGAGTTATTTCAGGTCCATGCTTTCTTTCTTTTGACTCTAAATTAAATAAAGTAGAACTTTAAATTATTTTCACTTTTTTATCATTTTATTATTATTATTATTATTATTATTATATTTAATAATTTTTTTAATATAATTGCACGCCACTCAAATGAGTGGCGTGACCTTCCTTAACACCACTCATTAGTGGCGTTAAGGTTCTTCACGCCATTAGTGGTGTCGCCTGACGCGACGCCACTAACTGCATTATTTTGGTAAAATGTTTTCCATCTACTTTAATTAGGTATAATTTTTGGTAAAAGTTTCTACTTTGGTACTTTTCTCTATCTAGGTCCTGTCTCCATTGTGGCGGTGATCCAGTGCAGTGAGGCTCAGGGGAAAAGGAGGGTGGTCGGAGTCGGAGAAATAGGGTCAAGCAGAGTGTGGAATAAAGATTGAAGAGTGGGTTACAGAGAGACGTTGCTTATTGTTCCATAATTTTCGGATCAACAACATAATTAGTGAATCGCTTTGGGCTCTTCACTTTACAGTACTTTAGAATTAAAATTCAATCTTGCAATACATGATTCTTGAGAGAGAAAGGTTAATTTTAAAAAAAGTCTTTAGCTTACAAAATAGAAGAAGAATATGCTGCCACAATACGTTAGAAATGGAATTTTCCAAAGGATCAGAATCTGGTTAATTAAGATGGGACTATCTAGGAACATACAACGATTCTGCATAAACGATTAAATATTGAAACTCACAGTATATAATGATCAAACGCAGAAGAAAATGATGAAAAACGAGCCTAACTGATATTGTCTCCTTAAGACAATTTGTTCTTTCTATACTAATATTGAAGGATCATCACGAATAATTGTCTCTCAAGAAAGAACATATTACATCTTCAGAAAGAAGACATTATCAATCAGGAGCTCCAACGAACACAACAGAATGCCAAAGAAATCGTACAGTATATGAAATTGTGGTAGAATGCATAATACTATATGTATGAGAGCGGAGTGTCGAAAATCAAGTTAATTTTCTGTCACATGCATGTCTATTTATAGACGACGAAAAGGTCAGATGGAGTCCCGTTGGTGAACTAACCAAACCGGCAGTGGCGAACTAGTATCGGCAAACCGACGCGACCGGTGGTGGTAACCCACTTCTTATTCATAACCCTTGGGATTTAGACACAAAATCCGACAATCCCCCACATGGATAAGAAGTCAGTCCATCGTGACCAAATACAAATAAACATGTATGCGAAATGCAATTCCTCTACGAGAAGTAACTACATTGAGATAGGTAGGGATCACTTTTGAACTTTCTCTAGTAAAAACCTATCGGGTGTACTCGGTCAATCGGTGGACGTGATGCCTTGAACCGTCAACCTTTAGTGTACACCAAAACAATAGAAGTCACACAATTGCTCCTCTAGCAATGTTGGTCCTTATTGTTTTGCCCATTTTGGCTCTAGACACCTGCCTGTTCTGCGAGTGCTCTAGAGAATTGGCCTTAATAATTCTCATAGAAGTAGCCCCCACTTCACACTTACATAGGTGATTTCTTGTGATGTAATTCAACATACATCATCTGAACACATCAGATTAAGAAACCATTAAAAGCCCAAATGCTTACCCTTATATATACACTATCTTTGTCATAGGAATAAGTATGAGTTTAAAACTCCACAGTGCTCACAGTCGATCATCACTTAGTTGTCTCTTTGAACCTAGTTTGTGGGATCTCCACTCATCTAGGTAGAGCTACTGCAATGATCAACAATTGATAGGCCTTAAACCCATTATTTTCAACAAATTCTCAACCAACCCTCTTAAGAGTCCCTTTAGTCAATGGATCCACTATATTCTCTTTTGACTTACATTGTCAACTGAGATTATTCCACTAAAGAGTACGTAGTTGTCTAACAGTATCATGTCTACGACATATATGTCTAAACTTACTGTTATACATGACATTCTTAGTCCTATAAATAGCTGCTTGACTATCACAGTGTATACCTGCTAGTATCGGCTTTGGCCAATTAGGAATGTGCTCAGGAAAATTACGAAATCACTCGTTTTATTCATCAGCTTTATCTAAAGCAATAAATTCTGCTTCTATAGTTGATTTTGCAATGCAAGCCTGCTTGGATGACTTCCAAGACACAGCACCCCCATCCAGGGTGAACACATATCCACCTGTGGGTCTTATGTCATTAGATTCGGTGATCTAATTTGCATCACAATACCATTCTAGAACTTTAGGATACTTCTTGTAATGTAAAACAAAGTTTTGAGTGCACTTCAAGTAACCCAAAACTCTTACCATATAGCTTCCCAATGATGCTCGTTTGGATTACTTGTAAAGCGACTCAATATTTGGAATCAAAAAGATTTGGCCACTTTGATGACTAACAAATCCACCATACTCAATTCCAAAACTTAAATGTTTAACATTCATACGATTGCTATTCACAACATTTAAGAAGCGTAAAATCATAGCCACAAAACCATCCATAATTATAAAATTAAGGTTATAATCGCATTTCTACCAATACATGAAACCAACTTTGTTCATCAAATCAATTGGCTAGGTGAGTGCAAATCTAGTGGGAGTCTCTCCATGCAATTGCAACAGTAACTAATTAAATAACCACTAGTATGAATTAACTTTATTTGATTCCACCACCAATAATCCATATTGTGACAATCACTCATTAAATGTAAAGCAAACTTTCAAGTTTTCAAACCCACAAAAACATAGAGAGAAAAATAATTGCAAGGTCGCTTTTGCCTATAATGTCCTTTATCCTAAACCAATGTGATATTTGGTCTTCCAATAATCATGAATTCATGGAATTATACCAAATATCCTTTGGGAAAATTCATAAATTTTAGGCATAATAAACTAGTATAGTTGCAAGAAAGCATTCATTATATTCAATAATTAAATGAGACCCAAAATAATAAATCAAGTTCTTGTAGCTCAGTGGATAGGGTGCCTCTTTCTAAAGCAGAATGTCAAAGGTCCGACCCCTACCTGGCGTTTTTTTTTTTTTTATAAAACAGTGAAACACATCATTTCATTTAAAGGGTGAGGGTGGGTCATTTCTTTCAAAACGACATCGTTTAGGCAACAGTCAAAACGATTCGTTTTGTCTGTCCCTAACCTCCAATCGGGTCACACCAACCTAGATGGTTCGTGGGTTAGGTTCATCAAACCTCACTCACTCTTTCCTCCTTTTACGGAGTTTTCAGCGTCGGATTTTCCCATTGTTAGTGTCTATCTCTTCATTTTTGCGAGATCTACACTATAAAACCAATTTTATGGCCTAAAAACACCGTTTTCGAGGGACCCAACTTCAAAAATGAAAAACAACCACACACCCACCAACGCAAACACTGCTTTAAAATTTTGGAATCGTGACTATGGTGACTGAGTCATAAAAAAATGCAATCACAATTCCCTTACTTTTATAATGTCTCAAAACTTTAATATATCTATATTAGAAACAAATCGACATATATATACCCATAGAAATCATAATTTTAGAAACTCTAACTTTTCAAAATCATTAATTCATTCATAATCACACATGGGAAACATGAATTACTAAATAAGAACTACTGAACAGTATAATAACTAAAAATTTTAAATACTAAACACAGATTCAAAAACCAAATCAAATTGTCTTAAGATTGTTGTCCTCAATATGTTAGAATTGGAATTTTCACAAGGATCAGAATCGGTGTAATTAAGATGGGACTATCTATGATCATACAACGATTCTGCATAAACGATTAAATATTGAAACTCATAGTATATGATGCTCAGATGCAGAAGAAAATGATGAAATCTGAGCCCAATTTATGTTGTCTCCTTAAAACAATTTGTTCCCTCGAGCAATTGTCCCCTAGGATAAAACAGATTACGTCTCCAAAAAGAAGGCACTATCAATCAAGACCACAACAAACACAACCTAATTCCAAAGAAATCGCACAATATATGAAATTATGGTAGAATATAGAATACTATATGTATGAGAGTGAAGTGTCAAAAATCAAGTTAATTTTCTAACATGCATGTCTATTTATAGACGAAGAAATGGTCAGATAGACTCCTATTGGTCGAATTCCCTTATGGCAAGTGAACCATTCGAACAAGTAATAAAGAATGAGTAGAGTATCATCCCACAGAGACTGTTGAAACCAAAGATGGCGCTAGTTTCTAATGACAAGTGTGTGCTGTGAAAATTTGTATTTGGTTTGGTTGATTTAGCTATTACTAATGACAAGAAATAAACAAGTGATCAGAAGTCGAAGGAAGATATCTGTTTAAAAGTAGGCTGAGCTCATATTTCCTCCCAAGTTCTGTCAATCCCCCAGTTCGCATATAACGCATTGCTATAGCAATTATCCTGCACAACTTCCGCAATGCTACAACATAACCGCCTTCACAACATTATTCAGTTAACCCATCCACTATCCTATACAGAAGCTTCATCAATTGTGTAAGTACAGTCCTTGCTCTACTCTCCTATATTCCTATAGCAATTTCCATTTTAGTCTGTCTAATTAAACCTAGGTGTTCTAGTTATGAGCGGTAAATGCATTCTTGGCATCTACAATTTAGGTCGAGCCGTGCATGAGCTCGCCCAGCAAACACTGTCTAACAAAGGTCTAACCTTGACTCCCGTCTGGTAAGCCACTGAGATAGTCCTTAGCATCCGTTAACTAGCTGTGAATTAAAACACTGTTAAACAAACTAAATTTATTAAATGAAAAACTAGTAAATTGAGTTCATTCTACAACTTAGAAATTCATCCTCACTCAGCCAAAGGGAATTTAGTTCATGACTAGTAAGGGACAAACAAAGCAGAATAATAGAGAACAGCCCATGTCAGAATTACAAAAATAAAATAACAAAAGAAAAACATGAAGGCTCGTTGGAAGGTTGACGGCGTAAGAGGCATCCTGTCACGTGACGTCTCTATGTCTTTTACAATCCGTCTTGCTCCAGGGAAGAATTCGGTCGGGTCTACTGTCCTCTCGATCGGTCTTCTCTTTCGCTCCTTTGGTGTGAGTTCAGTCGGATTGCAATTGTATTGACTGCTTAACTCTCACGACTTTGACCTCTCCTAGGTTCTGCCACACTTTCCTCTTATAGTTAGGTCTTCTTGCGCATATGTCCATTGAGCTGGGCCTTCCAAATCTGTTAGGTCCAAAATTCCTAAATTCAGTTTATTAATCTTTCTTTTAATACTGTGGGATTCTTCAGATCTTTCTCTCGATTCTCCGTATCTTCTGAATTCAGCTTGATTCAATCACTATCTTAATGTTCGTTTGGGTAACCTCTCTTAATTTCCTGAAAACTCGCGAGGAAAGGTTAGAATAACGTAGCGCATAATTCTGCGTCACTTACGATGCTACAGCATAGCGATCACATTTTATTTCTGGCATAGATGTGGGCATACCCTATGCTATAGCATTGTATTAGCTTCGTTATGTGCTTTCACGGTAAACCATAAAGTGGTCCTTTTCTTATGCACTTGAGCAGGATAATGATATAAATGCAACAATTTGTAAGATTCATCCTCTATTTCCCTATGTGCATGAATTCTCAGACATTCTATCAGATAACACATATTGAAGCTTAGATTTAACATTCAAAACACATAAGAAAAACATGGCATAAATACTACTCATCAACTCCCATCGGCGAACTGACGCAACTGACAGTGGCGAACCAATACTGGCGAAACGACAAGACCGGCGGTGGCAACCCACTTCTATTCATAACCTTGGGATTTAGACATAAAATGCAACCGAATCTTTTAAGCCAAAAAGGTACAAGAGAAGTGTAAATTGGATTCTATGTGATAAGTGTATTTGGTTATGTAGCAATACTTTTAGGAGGCCAAAATAAGTTGGCCACAAAAAAAAAAAAAAAAAGATGAAGTCAAGAAGAAGAAGAGAAAAGACTTGTTGCTACTCTCTCCAATCCTAAATATAATATAGAATTGACTTTTTTGGAGAAATTAAAGAAGCTAATTTAATTACTTTAAAATGTTCACATTTTTTATTTTTTTCTCCAAACTAATTTGTTTGACTTATAAACTAATATATAATCTCAAGATACACAACATATGATATGATTAAGTAACTTATTTAGCTTCCTTAATCTCTAAATAAAAAAATCAACTTTGTCTTATATTTAGGACCGGAGGGAGTATAAAAGAAGGCTTTGAGGACGGCTGGGGCAAGTGAAGGCTTTAAGCCTCTAATTAACATTTGGATGATAAATAGTTAAGCAAATTCAATGATATTGCCCTGAGCATTAGTAAATTAAAATACTTCAAAGTCAATGCTATTGTTGCCGCCAAATTCAAGGGCAATGTTTTTAATTAGTTGTTAATTTACCAGAGTATTGAAAAACTATGTGTCCTTAATATAAAAATTAGTTGACCAATTTATGAAGATTAAAGAAATTAGTTATATTAGTTATTTGGAACAAATATAGGTTGATTTTTCTAAAATACAATATTTTATTATGACTACCTTCTAATAGAAACCCCTTAATATGCGCAATTAATACTTTGAAAAATTTTATAATTTTTGGATATAAAGTTGGCTCTTATATTAAGGACTATATGTAGTAATATTTTTCATTAAAAAGAATATAATATTTATTATATAAATTCTTAATTAACAAATCGTATTCGCGGTTAAGCTCTATATGTATATATATATGAGATATATCCATTCTAATTAGTTATTAGTTTCAATTGTGGTTGATCTAAATTATCAATTTTCCATATGTAGTATGGTTTTTCCACGGGTTAAAGGGGCATTTGTAAATCCCTCAATATTCCATTTAACGTTTTAAAAATGATGTAATATTCTCCTATAGTAATATTTGACCAACAATAGCAGTTAGTTGAACAATTTTGACTAAGACTAAAGGGCAATCTTTCATTTAGTTGAACAAATCAAAGTGACAGGGGCTGAATTTCAGTGATTGTGACATTAAGGTTGCTTTGCCACTTATAATACTTATGCCCCCCTTTGGTATCAAGAAAGTAGGAGGGTGGGAATTGAGAGTGGAACCTAATATTTGTGTGTTTGGTATGGTTGAAACCACTTTTCTAGGGAAGTGACTTCCATCAGCCTCCCAAGGAACTGGTTACACTTCAATCGAAGTGAAATTTATAGACCATTATACCCTCATTTTTTTTATCAAATTCACAACTTTGCCCCTCTTGTTTCTTTCCTTTATCGTCAACCTCCAACTTGACAGCTTCCATCTTCATCTCTCATGGCGAGGCAAGGTATGGCGACGGCAAGGATAGTGAGATCGGACTTCCACTTCCATTGGAACTGGAGATTGGACTCTTTTACCCTTTGAGAAGCTGCTGTGAGCTGTGAGCACCAGTGACAACGTTGATTTCCGGAGTTTATCGTCGTCGATCTACGAAGTTCGTCGCCGCAATTTTCGATTCTTCACCTTGACTCTCCTTCCAGATCTTCGCAGGCTCCACCTGAACATGAATCCTCCAATCTTCATGGCTTCTATCGTCTGCCGTCCTTCGCTGACGAGCTCTCCATCCATATCTATATATAAATCACTTTTAGGAAAAATGTTTAATTCAAATTTATACTAGTTGCTAGTAGAATAATTAATTAAGGGAAAATTCCAAATAAATACCATTTAAAATTGTAAAACCTCCAGAAGTCTTCCAAATTTGTAAAAAGACTGAGAGGTACAAATGACCTATGAGAGATATGCAAATTTAGGTGAAACTACCCTTTTACCCTTAGTTTTAAATAATAATAAAAAAAACCCTCCAACCCACCGCTGCCGGCCACCACTGCTGCCAACGGTGGCCGCCGGCGGTGGTGGCCGGGCGGCGGCGGGGGTTAGAGGGTATTTTTTATTATTATTTAAAATTAAGGGCAAAAGGGTAATTTCATCCGAATTTGCATATCCTTCACAGGTCCTTTGTACCTCTCAGTCTTTTTATAAATTCGGAAGACTTCTGGGAGTTTTACAATTTCAAAAGGTATTTAATTATTTTGAATTTTCCCAATACATGTTTTAAATTTTATCCATATTTAATTTTTATTTGAAGGAGAGAAAGATATGAGAGAGAGAGAGAGAGAGAGAGAGGGAGGTGGAAATTATTGATAGATGCAGAGAGAGGCAAAAAATTTAATAAGGGTAAATTTGGAAAATCTTACCCATTAAATGCATTCCTTACTCCTTAATTAGTATGCGAAATTGGGATAGAGATGACTTACATATTAGTATAGAGATGAATTGCACCTAATTATTTCAGTTTCATGCATTTAATGGTTTGGATTCATGAATGGAAGAAAAAGAATCAAGTCAAGGTAGGATAATTCGTCAATGCTATAATTAATAGCATTGATGAATTAATAGCAAAATATTATTTTATACTTTTTCTTGCCAACAAAATATGATTTTATACATATAATCGCAAAATCACATTCAATTAATATGTATAATCTGCCTTTATAAATTTCTCTGTCATCAAGCCTTGAACAATGGCCACTTGAGAATTTTCATAAAGGTGTATGCTACTTCATATCTGATTTTCACAATCAATAATGGCAGACAATTTAGGAATTGAGAAGACTTTGGTGGCGAATTTGTTCTTCTACTTCTTGTTGATTTCTATTCAAGCGACGAACGCAGGTCACAAGGATGGTGGTTTTAATCAGAAACTTGAGGTTGAAAAATTGTTGAAGAAGTTGAATAAACCAGCTGTTAAGTCTATCAAGGTACACAAATTCATCTTCATATGTTTGATTATATGTAGGGTTTATCGTTTTTCATGTCACTTGACATAAGATTATGTCAAGTGAGCCCAAAACTACGTCGTTTTGGGAGTTAAGGAAATTAATGAAGGGTGTTTTTGTATTTTTGTTTTAGAATTTATTATATGAGTTTTACTAAAAGATCCTTCATTAATTCCCCTGACCCAAAACTACGTCGTTTTGAGAGTTCATTAATTCCTCTAATCCCAAAACGACGTTGTTTTGGAGTGACTTGACATAATCTTATGTCAAGTGACATGACAAACGATAACCCCTTATATGTAATGGGAATATTAATTTACATGTCCTTAGGGTTTATCTCAATTTTAAATCAAATCCCTATAGTTTATTTTATTCAAATTGAGCCCTTATTGTTTGATTTGATACTTCTAATTCATAAGCTTAACGAATTTTTTTTTTTATAGAAATTCACGGCTTCGTTGCTAAACTGATTTGCTCAGAAAAGCGCTTACTATTTCGGATTTATCATAATATTTTCAGGGCATTTTATGGCCCATAATTGCATTTTTGGCCTTTATTTATTCTAATTTCATTAGAATTTTCCTTAGAAATTAGAATAAATATTCTACAAGGCTTTGACACCAAATATTCACCTATTTATCATAATTCAGATTTTAGGGTATTACATTTCTCCCCCCGTTAAACAAAATTCCGTCCTCGACATTTGCACTCTTCCAACTAAACTCCGTACTATCTAAACTTCGGATCATAAATTCTGGATCTTTACTCTATCTCAGGTTCGACTACAAAGATCTTGTCATATCGTACTTTGATATATAGTGTTTCCCGTGGCCCCCATACACCGCGGTCAACACCACAGATACCAAAATGTCTCCATGGCTCCCATACACCATGGTAACACAAGATACTTTAAATGTTTCCATGGCGCCCACACACCCTGGTAACACAAGGTACCTCCTACTCAATGACACCATCGCGGTCGGATTGTAATAACAAAGAATCATGGAACACGTTTTCACATAATCGTAGGGCTAACACCTAATTCATACAATACTTTAGAGAAGATTCCTCTTAAGAGATCGTACCTTGGACCATCTCTGGGAGTTCTCTGTCCTTTGCACCGGTTAGTGCGTACATTCGGCCTGTGTTCTGTGGTTTAAACTCTGCAATCCGCTCAGGACAGCTTGAGGCAATGTGTCCCGACTTCTGACATCTGTAGCAAACTCGTCTCTCCACAGTTTTCTCAGGACAATTTGAAATAATGTGCCCTGGCTTCCGACATTCGAAGCAAACCCGTCTACTAATACATTCACCAGGATGGTACTTCCCGCAATCAGGACACGGTCGGGATTCCGGCATTCTTGGGTTGTTCTGCTACTCAGTCTGGAATGGCCTCTTGCTTTCTCTCTGGTCGTCACTCCAGGGTGCCTCTCTCTTTCGTGAGGAGTTTCCACGGTCGACCTCACTATGACCTGTACTGCTAGCGTTGGAATTCCGTGATCTACGCAGCTCCTTCAGATTTCGCTCAGTTAATCGACAGGATTCCACTGCCTAGGCCATTTCAGGAAATTGTTGAGACACAAGCCTCGCTCTTATGTCGTACTTCAGCCCGCAAATCAATCTGTTTGCCTTCCAACTTTCGTTGTCATTACTCTTCAGGTACGACGAATATCGCGACAGGTTGGTAAATCGGGCAAAGTAATCGTCAAATGATTCCTCAGAATCTTGTTGGATCTGAAGGAACTCCTCCTCCTTAATCACTTGTGTCGAGGGAGGCAAATACTGTTCGTTGAACTTTTCCATGAACTTCTCACAAGTGACAGGGCAAAAACGTGTCCGCAACGTTGTAGCGACGCTTTTCCACCACCTGTGCGCATCACCTTCGAGTTTGTAAATTTCCAGTTGAGCTTTCCGGTCATCCGGGCATTCCATGACTTCGAAAATTTTGTCTAGGCTCATCAGCCAGTCTTCCGCTAACTCATTCTTACCATGAAAAGCTGGTGGCTTGAGCTTGTAAAATTGGGCGACCCAATATTGTGTGGTCTGCACAACTCTCCCTTGTCGTGGAGGTGACTGGGACCTATCAGATCCCTCAGCTTCCTCATCGTGCTCGTCACTTTGCTCGTTTTCTTCTTCTTCTTCAGAATGTTGTTCTCCCTCAGCTTGTCGATCATGTAATTGTCTCTGTCTCTCCTGCCTTTCTTCAAGGAGTCCAGCTATGAGAGCCCCCTGCTCTTGCAGTGTTCTTCTCATTTCTTGCATTTCATTTTGCTCCGGTTGGTTTAGCACTTGATTTCATTCAAGTTCAGGTATCGGTATCACCCGGGCTGTCTACCTCGGCCTCTGGGAGCTCTGGCTCCTCGTAAATTTGCCATGTTTCGTACTTTTTCCTTTATTAGGAAAAACGTCAGATATACAAGGAAAACATTGATTAGTATATCACGAACTCTTAATATCCACACTACTAACGAACAAACACCCGCATGCATCAAAAACAAATAGACACCCGCAATATCTCTCCTGTTCATAATCTCATTGGTTTGTTCTTCTCAGGAACGGGTACGGAAACACGCATCGGGAGTTCCTCTACATGAGTCAAATAATGCATGTACATATCTTTGTTGGTCGCAGAATTTCGTCTGACGTGACCCAGCTTCTCATGTAAGCTCTGGGTTAGAGTGATGCACCCACAGAAAGTGGTACACCGGTTCAAGATGGTATACCGGTCCAGACTGGGACACCGAAATAGGGTGGTACACTGACTCAGGACTATATCAGTACTCATTTTCAAAACATGCTCTGTAAAAAG
The DNA here is from genome assembly GCA_025563575.1 of Acacia pycnantha. Taxonomy (NCBI): domain Eukaryota; kingdom Viridiplantae; phylum Streptophyta; class Magnoliopsida; order Fabales; family Fabaceae; genus Acacia; species Acacia pycnantha. Next base: position 1,373,894 of record JAMWYP010000150.1, on the reverse strand, counting down.
GCATAGAGCCTAACTCCGTTACTCAAACCAATTGGCCATGTAAGTGTCTATCATGGGGGCCTCACCGAGTTCACGGCACTTATTGGCTTACCCACATAGACTAGCCTTGCCTTCGGCACCAATGGTTTGTTTATAGCATAGTTAGACCTATGCCAGGACAACTGCTCTGATACCAAAATGTAACATCCCGACTTTCCAAAAGCAGTATAAAATTTTTTCATCAGACTAGAGCACCGGAGCGATTGAGTAACTGATATATATATTCAAAATGCCCACTGGTTAATTACAGAGACGGTACGATAACCGAGAGTTTTTAAAATAACAACAGAAGTGTCTCCCTGGCAACACCCATGCCATGGCAACAAAAGATAGCTTTCAGCCGGACTTCTAATCTTGCTGCTTCCCTCTCTCCTTGGTCCTCGGTCCTCCTGACCCTGACGCTATGTTAAGAGCTGAGATCCGCACCGGATCTCAGGTAACGGTTAATCTCATGTTTACATATACAACATATGGGTTACAGAACAACATTATCACAACATATGAATCACACCCAACCAATGCAAATGTATTGCCCCCAGCATGCAAACGTATCGCTCCCAGCATTACAGACATATCGCTCCCAGCATTATAGATATATTGCTCCCAGCATGCATATAGTTATCTTCTAACATCAATATGCATTCCAACAACACACCACATATAAACACACCATACCCACATCACATACACGCATAATATAACCATCAGAGTTAGTGTTACAGTACGCGAACGTACCTTCGTTGACGGTAAACGGTACTTCTGTCGGAATACGGTACGACAGTTGATCAGAACGTAATCAGGGATATCCTATAAGGATAATATCGCATCTATTAGAAATCAGTCATTACGACAGACATTTTAGTCATAAATGACCATTTTACCCCTGACTCCCTAATCGGCGGAATTTCGCCAGCACTTCGTTACTTTGACTCTAATCTCCCAAAATTTTGCCATAACTCTTCCTCCAACATTATTTTTGAAATTAATACCTTAATTTCCCCTAAAACATGATATCTAATCATACTTGGAAGATTAAAGAACAAAACAACATCTACCCTAGAACTTCAAGAACTACCGAACTAAAGACTAGAACCGAATAACTTACCCGTTGAAGAACTTCACTACAACTTCTCCAGAGCTTCTCTCTCTAACTTCCCTCTAGAATTTCGAAATATGCAAGAGCATTTGGTGTGAAGAATTCTCAAAGGGATTGGTGGCTATTTATAGAAGAATTTGTGAGGGCAAAATGGTAAACTTCCAACTTTCTACTTCAATTCTAAGCCATGGAATTTAGGGTTTCTAGAAGCTTCATTCTTGGCCACACAATCCACCTCCTTACATCATCTTTCAACCAAGTGACATCATCAAGGTGATGTCACTCCCTTGCTCTAGAAGTTTTCTACCGATAAAGTCCCGGTTCGGTTTTCTAATCGCGTAATCTTAACAAATCTAAAAAAACCGGCTACATAGCACTGAAGATCTCTTCTTCCTCTTTCAGAATATTTGGGTTAACTACATTTTTGATCCCATTCAGGACATTTCGTTGCCTGCCGAAGATTTTCGGATAAACGTCTTCGGTTACGGAAATCACTTTCGGTAACACCAACCTCTGGATAAAAATTCACTGATTCCTAATATATCCAGATGTTTTCTACTTATCTCAAGGATTTTTAGATAGGATTTATTTTCCATTGGTTTTCATTTCCTCAACTGCTCCTTTTTCTTTTTCGTCTTATTCTCTAACCGTTTCGCCGGTTACAGAAATGACTTCGGAGACAGTCCACTCCGGGATAAAATTACACTTGTTCATAATATGCTCTGACCTTAGAAACCTAATTCATGGTTTTCTAGATAGGATTTAATCTCTATTAGTGGTCATTTATCCTATTTGCTTTTTCACAAAAATATCACAATTTATATTATTATAATAATACAAAATATCAAGATATTATTTTGAAAAATCTCCAACTCCTTTCACACCTAATATTTCGGCTGCCCCTTTTATTTTTTCTGTTATTTATTTATTTTTTAATTAATTAATATTATATATATTTTAATTATATCATATAATCCACAAAATTTTCCTATTGGTCCGTATATGGATTTAGGCTTAAAATTACTTAATCTTATATACTTTTCTTAATCTTTTGCAATTAATTAGAAAATATATTTTATGCTAATTTTAGCCGTTAACATTTACTTAAAGGGTTTTACATATTTACCCTTGGATTTTTCTCTCAATCGTGCTTAATCAATTAGCCAGTAATTACTTAACTAATCCCTCACTAATTGTTGATAATTTTCTTATTTAGGATTAATCATTATCTCACAACTATTTTACTGATATTGATATTTTATTTCCCATGTAAAATATTAAAAATCATGGGGTCCTTTTGGTCCTCCAAATACTTTTTGATTTTTGCCTCATTATTTTCCGAGGAAAATAATCCCAAAAATCCCTAAATTAGAGACAACATACTCTCTAATTTTTAACAAATATTTTATTACCATTTTGGATTTATCATAATATTTTCAGGGCATTTTTTGGTCCATAATTGCATTTTTGGCCTTTATTTCTTCTAATTTCATTAGAATTTTCCTTAGAAATTAGAATAAATATTCTACAAGGCTTTGACACCAAATATTCACCTATTTATCATAATTCATATTTTAGGGTTTTACAGACCAAATTGAGATTTTTAAATTTGGGTGAATTTACCCTTTTGCCCTCATTTTTTAAATAAATTTCAAAAAAAAAAAGAAAAAGAAAAATGGCCCTCATCGGAGGGCCACTATGGCCGGTCGCCGGATGGCCTGCAACTACCGGCAGCTTGAGATTTGGCGAGGTTTTTTTTTTTTTTTAGGTGGGGTTGAATCTTTTTTCTAAAAAAAGATCGAATGAAAGTGAGGAGGTGGGGTTTGAACCCACCCCACCTTCATGGGGGCTTAGTGGCCACTTGGTTCCTTTGATATATATATATAGTGGCGGAGCCAGGATTTAATGTTTGTAGATGCACAATTAGTGGTGAGATTCAGGGGTCCGCTGCCCCCGATTTTTTTTTAAGGAGGATAAAAGGCAACCCACTCCTCCTTAAAGTTTAGGACCAGAAATGAGGTTCAATTGAAAAGTATTTATGAGGAAATCAATTTAAACAGAACAATATACTCTAATCCCATGGCATACAGATACCCAGATGTTATAGAATCAAATTCCAAAACAACATGCAAGGAAACATTATTATGGTTTGTCATGTGATAGGACATTAAAAAGTCAAATATTAATGAAGGAGTAAAGGAGCATAACAAATGCTATAACTCACCAGGCTGTCCACCAGAAAGCATGACACTTTCTATAAGTTCAACACCAAACACCTACATAAAGGAGGAAGGAAAACAATGAGAACACAAATGCATTATAACTCTACACTGTCATAAACACAACTTTGTACAGATAAGTTTCAAATTTAGGCACACAGTATTGAACAAAATTCAAGTCAAAACATAATCAATAAGACAACACATATTTCTTACTTCAACATCTCAACAAAGCTCATTGCCTCATCAATTCCAGGTATAACACCTCAGAACTCGTTTCATCTTGTTCAACAGTAGGTCTACCTCCTACAAACCCTTTGTAAACTAGTTACAGTGAAATATTATGAGGACCTTGATTACATCCTATGACAAGAGATCAAGGGAAAAATATAAACCAAAAAAGTTTTTGCCAAAAGAAAGAAAGAATATAAACAATAAAAGAAAAGAAAACTTCAACTTAACATAGAAAAACAATAATCAAAAGTCAACTAACCTTTACATCAGAACGATTACAAAAGCATTCTTCGATTCTTCATTCCTTGAGCATCAATCTGGTAGAGTAAGATACAATTTGAACATTCCCAGATGACTGTGTCCGTGTAGCTCTATGCCTAACTGACATGGTGCCTCAGCAATAGTTTTAATCACAATAGAAATACATGGGAATTTTAGAGTATTAAAACCATCACTGGCACCAACAAAGACAGAACAAGTAGTTCTGCACCATCGACAGTCATTGTTCCCAAACTTCAGTTCATAAATGCAGTCATGGCATTAATAGATCATTTTTGTGAATCCCATTGTATATATATGTGTGTGTGTGTGTGTGTGTCTATATATATATATATATATATATATGTATGTATGTATGTATGTATGTATGTATGTATGTATGTATGTATGTATGTATGTATGTATGTATGTATGTATGTATGTATGTATGTATGTATGTATGTATGTATGTATGTATGTATGTATGTATGTATGTATGTATGTATGTATGTATGTATGTATGTATGTATGTATGTATGTATGTATGTATGTATGTATGTATGTATGTATGTATGTATGTATGTATGTATGTATGTATGTATGTATGTATGTATGTATGTATGTATGTATGTATGTATGTATGTATGTATGTATGTATGTATGTATGTATGTATGTATGTATGTATGTATGTATGTATGTATGTATGTATGTATGTATGTATAATATGGGATTCGCAAAATGAACAATGTGTGTTTGTAAATCATGAATGTTATTATCAATGAAGGGTATGGTATTAACAAAAAGTAAATGATTTATAACATATCTTGTAATGAGAATTACCAATTCGTTAATGGTATTTACAAGTTTAGTAGTGGTAATTGCCAGTGCTTTTGTCAGGTTTTTCACAAGTGTCTCTCATGAAACAACAAATAAGGGTCAATTATAACAAATCTTGTAATGAGAATTATCAATTCGTTAATGGTATTTATAAGTTACATAATGGTAATTACCAATGCTTTCGTCAGGTTTTTCACAAGTGTTTCTCATGAAACAACAAATAAGAGTCAATTATAACAAATCTTGTAATGAGAATTACCAATTCATTAATGGTATTTACAAGTTCCGTAATGGTAATTGCTAGTGCTTTCGTCAGGTTTTTCACCAGTGTCTCTCATAAAACAATAAATAAGGGTCAATTCTAACAAATCTTGTAATGAGAATTACCAATTCGTTAATGGTATTTATAAGTTTCGTAATGGTAATTACAAGTGCTTTCATCACGTTTTTCACAAGTGTCTCTCATGAAACAACAAATAAGGGTCAATTATAACAAATCTTGTAATAAGAATTACCAATTCGTTAATGATATTTATAATTTTCGTAATGGTAATTACCAGTGCTTTCATCAGTTTTTTCACAAGTGTCTCTCATGAAACAAATAAGGGTCAATTATAACAAATATTGTAATAAGAATTACCAATTCGTTAATGGTATTTATAAGTTTCGTAATGGTAATTACCAGTGCTTTCATCACGTTTTTCACAAGTGTCTCATGAAACAACAAATAAGGGTCAATTACAACAAATCTTGTAATGGGAATTACCAATTCATTAATGGTATTTACAAGTTCCGTAATAGTAATTACCACTGCTTTCGTCAGGTTTTTCACAAGTGTCTCTCATGAAACAACAAATAAGGGTCAATTATAACAAATCTATTAATGGGAATTACCAATTCGTTAATGGTATTTACAAGTTTCATAATGGTAATTACCAGTGCTTTCATCAGGTTTTTCACAAGTGTCTCTCATGAAACAACAAATAAGGTCAATTATAACAAATATTTTAATGGAAATTACCAATTCGTTAATGATATTTACAAGTTCAGTAATGAGATTTATAAGAGTGTTTCTTGATAGAAAAAATGTTAAGAAGAATATACACACACACTAAGGAAGGCCATTTGGCTCCCATGAAGGTGGGGTGGATTTGAACCCCACCTTCTCACTTTTCACTCAATCTCTCTTTTTTTTTTTCTTAAAAAAAAAAAAAGATTCAACCCCACCCCAAAAAACAAAACCCTTGCCGGATCTCAGGCGGTCGGAGCCAGGTTGCTGGTGTTTGCGGGCCATCTGGTAGCCGGCCACAACAGCCCTCTTGCGAGGGTCATTTTTCTTTTTCTTTTTTTAAATTTATTTAAAAACTGAGGATAAAAGGGTAAATTCACTTGAATTTAAAAATCCAAATTTGGTCCTTATCACCTTTAAGTCCTTTACAAAGTTTAACAGACATTTGGGGGTTTTGGAATTTCATTTGGTATTTAAATGAAAATTTCCCTAAAATTAATGGTTTTTATCCTCAACGATCATGCCTACAATGGATCAAACTGTAAGGACTTAAATCAAACTAAATAAATTATAGGAGCATGATTTAAAATTGAGATAATCAACGGGGCTTAGTCTAGTGAAAGGGATTAGTCCCTCATAACATGGTGAAACAATGTTTAAATCTCTGCTATGAGAGGTGGATGGTGTCCACATATAATACTCAACAATGTTTCGGACATGATTGTCTCTAGTTGGAGGATACTTGTGCTTAGCAAAAAAATGAGATAAACTATAAGGACTAAGGATTAATTTTGCCCTTTCTTTTTATAAATTTGCACAAAAAATCTTGTGATTCATACTATTTATGATGATTTGTGAAGGAATTGGTGGAATATTTTTCATTTTGGGTTTCACTAACAATTTGGATAAATTCATCTTGGCTTTACAATTCATGATCCTTTTTGTGTGTTAATAAAGCAGAGTCCTGATGGAGATATAATCGATTGTGTCTCTATTCTAAAGCAACCAGCTTTTGATCACCCGAAGCTTAAAAATCACAAAATTAAGGTGAAACTAACACACAATATTTGCTTTCTTGAGTTTTATTAATTAGTCTTCTGATATTCTCATATATGTTGTTGGCTATTCTAAACCTGCTTAATTATTTTCAATTTAATTGAAGATGAGGCCAAGTTCTTACCCAAAAGGTGATGATGAAAAATTGACGTGTCTTCAAAATCAACGCCAATTGTTCAACCATGGCACCAAAGTGGAAGCTGCCCAGAAGGAACCATCCCTATAAGAAGAATAAAAGAAGAAGACATATTGAGAGCAAACTCTATCCAACAATTCGGAAAGAAGAATTTTAAAAGGCCCCCTTTTCGCTCATATGCTAAAGCTCAAGGAAGTCAAGAGGTATTAGTTTTGTTTCTCTATCCAAAATTATATACCCCTCTCGGCCTTAATATAAGACAATATGACATATTTACTTAATTTGATTAGATTAAGGAAGTTAGTTAAGTTAATTAATATGACATATGTTGTTTCTAAAATACCCTAACTATCTTCTTTAATTCCCTCAATCTCTCTCTTTCTTGATTATTGTTGATGGAGCATCAATAGGGGTAAATTATGAAAATATTGAAAAATATGTCTTATATTTAGGGTCAAGATTAACTCTCAATCAAGTCTTACGTTAATGACCAGAGGAGCATTTGATTTTTTGTTTTGTTTATTTGATGTGTTTGTCTTTATTTATTTATTGTTATTTTTGGACTTAATTTGATGGTTTTGGTGCATATTAAAGTATGCCACAGTTTATGTACGAGGAGATGATCGATATTATGGAGGCAAAGCAACCATAAACACCTGGAATCCAAGTGTTCAGTTTGGTGAATTTAGTGTCTCTCAAATTTGGCTCTTGAATGATGATGATGTTGCAAATACAAATACCATTGAAGCTGGCTGGCAGGTATTCTTTAAGTTTTTACCAGACGAAAATAAAAATAAATCAATCCCATAAAAATATATTGAACATATGAAGCAGTTTATGAGTACTCCTTAAATATAAGATTGTTTTCTATAGTCTCTTGTTTCTAAATATATAAGAACCTTTACAGGGTATGATGCAATATTTATTGGCCATTACCAAATAAATTGTACCCCTCACCTCACGTTTTTCAATGTAATTGAATATGAATAGGTTTTGGGAAAAGAGTACAATGATTTCTGAAAAGATTAATGTTGTAACTATCTTTCTTAATTTACGAGCTAGATTCTGTGCAAAAATCATATATTTATAATTCAATATGTTTATATATTTCTTGAGAATTCATGGCCAAAAAATATATATTTCTTTAAAACTCATGTTGCTACCTAATTAACATCTATCTCATTCTTCTCTATATTTGTCTTTTTTTTTTTGGGACAATCAGGTGAATCCACAATTATATGGGGATAATACGACCAGACTTTTTACATATTGGACTGTGTGTTCAAGTTATTTCTGAACAATTTGTTTTTTGAATGATTCTCTTGGTTAATTTTGTTTTATGGATTAATCATATATAATTCTAATATGATAGGATGACAACGGTAAAACTACTGGATGTTACGATCTCCTTTGTTCTGGATTTGTTCAACATGATGCTGGAGTAGCCGTGGGTGCAAGCATAACACCGTTATCTATCTACGGTAATCAAAGTGCTCAAGCCGCTATGAAACGATCTGGAAGGTTGGCTCCTCCCTTTTTCCCCCCCAAAAAAAAAAATAAACACATAAGGCTGATTTTTGTCTCAGAAGTTTTTGTATAGGAGATGTGGGTATACGTAAGTGTTTAACACTGCTTTGGAAGTATGAAAAAAACAATGTCACCCTTATTCATTAAAAAATTAAATTAACGGTCACACATTAGTTTTTTTAAAAATTATGATTTTACTCCATTTTAACATTTTGAGCATGATATCAATCCTAAAATACTTTCGGATACCCACAACTTTTAAGCAAACAATTCCAAGATAAAATTGGACATTAACCCATATACATTTATGTGTATGAATGTATATGTATCCAACTTTACGACAAATTGAATTAATGACCTTATTTTATTCTTATTTCAGACATGAGATGGTGTCATATTATCTATATGGTAGTTGTCAAAACATGAATGGATTTGAGTTTATGTCTAAAGTTTACATCGGATAAAATTAAGGTTAACACACACACACACACAAAATAAAGTGAAATGACTCAAATTTGACTTTTAAATTTTGGTTTAAAATATGGATTAAAGTTCGTTTTGCCCGGAAGTAGTCAGAAAATCTAAATTTTGCCTAAGAAGTTTTTTCTAGGATCAATGCTGCCCCAAAACTTTCCAAATCATAGCAAATTTCCCCCAACCATTATCCAGATTAAATTTGACTGTTAGTTGAGTAAATATATTGAGCTGGTAATTTACATCACATCCACATCATTTTTATTTTGGATTTACGTGCAAAGTTTCCCCGAAATTTTTTACTCAAAAGCTACGTTGCCTTAGAAGTTTTCAAATCATACAATTTTCACGTCGGTTGTTATCCAAATTAAGTTTACCTATTAGTTGGCCAAATATGTTTATCTGTCAAGTTCATGTGTCATCCACTTCATTTTTTTAAGTTAGATTTACGAATAAGGTTCTTTTTTTTTTTAATGCACCTCATGTGAATGATTAGAGTAAACCAAAGAGGTGAAAACATCTTGTGTGATGAAGAGGAAATCAAAGAGGTTATTGTTTATCTCGACGTCGTTGGGGTATGATGACAAAGGGTTGCTAGTGGCCTTGTTCTCGGTAATCTTGTTTAGCGTGTCTTGAATACAATAATTGAATCTTTTTCTTCATTACTCTCTAATGAACATGAGTTTTCCATCTACGGCTTCTCCTTCAATGTCTTTCATACTGCCGGCTTAGTACATTTGGTCAAGTAATAGTCAAACTTGACCTTTGTAATGGCTACGGTGATATTGCTACAATTTGGGAACTTTTAGGGCAATATTGAACTCAAAAAATTTCCGAGGAACCATTGCTCATGAGTGAATATTTCGAGAGCAAATTTGAACTTTAACAAAAGTAACATGGATGACATATAGACCTTCCAGCTTAGCATATTTAGTCAATTAATGGTCAAACTTAACCTGGATAATATTCGGGGCGAAATTGCTATGATTTGGAAACTTCTAAGGCAAAATTGAGATTTTTTTTACAATTTTCAGGATAAAAATAAACCTTAACCCTTAAAATATAGTGTCGTTCTTTCACTCATTAAAGAGATTCTCTTATACTACTCTGCACTATGTTATACTCCCCCTCCCATCCTTTTCATAATAGTCTAAAATTCAAATTGCCTTAACCTTTTTTATAAGATTTATACTTGGTGTTGTCTGAGTATTTAATGTATTTTTACCATGTTTTCCTAATTAATTCTATTTTGTCTCCTCATCATTTGTCATACTACATTTTCTTTACTACTTTATTTTTATCTCTTGCCCCTTTATAAATAAGGGCATACTTGAAAAAAAAAATATTTTGTTATATTTATTATATTTAATTAATTTTAACTGATTTCTTATATTGTGTAATTCGGTTTCCAAGCTATTATAAAAAAAAAAGACTGGAGGGGTACTACTTTGTAATTTTGTTTGGCACACTCAAAGCTCTTCAAAGAATACTTGTAGTATAAAATTGCACTTTACCGTAAATAATAGTCCTCTAGTCCTAGATGTACAAACTAGTAGAGAGGTATTCATTGTTGTAAGACCTTAATTCACTTTTGCAAGTCATCCTTATTAATTTCATTTATTAAGAAGTTTCTTTCGGCGGCAGTTTCCAATAAAAATAATTAAATAATACTAGGTATTTTAAGAAACCAAGTAACCAATAAACATTTTCATACAACAACTAACTTAACTAATTTTTTTAATATATTCAAATCAATTTATATATAGCTCCAATATTTAGAATAAGTTGAGTGTTAATTGTGGTAATGAATGAGTAAGATATAGAAATAAGAAATTATTAAAGGTCTACACTTACTATATAATAGTAATGTGAAAAGACTAATTAATAAACTCGAACCTTGATGTTTTGAATTGAGACTAGTAGTAGTGTCATTCCCTTTCTCATAGCTAGCTAATCATGTAATTAACCATTCTGATAATTAATTAATTAATATGGGCAGGATATTAAGAACGGAGACTGGTGGATACAATATGGACCAGAGAAAGTGATAGGATACTGGCCTTCGGCTCTGTTCTCTCAACTCTCTTACAATGCAACGGTGGTAGAGTGGGAGGTGAAGTCATAAACACACGATCTAATGGACAAAACACAGCAACACAAATGGGAAGTGGGCATTTCCCAGCAGAAGGTTATGGAAAAGCAAGCTTCTTCGCCAACATTAAGATTGTTAATGACAAAAATCAAATGGTGTCTCCTAATAATACTCTCACCAGTATTGATCGTCCCAATTGCTACGATATCAAGCCTGACTATTCTGATGATCCCGAATGGGCAAGCTACTTCTTTTTTGGGGGTCCTGGCATAAACCCTAATTGCCCATGATCACAACAATATATTATATATCTCCCTCAGTCCTATTTATAAGATATGCTTAAAGGATATTTGAAAATTTAACCAACTTTTTTGTTTCATTTTGGCACCAATTAATTACTCCCTTCGTCCCTTAAGCTTTAAATTTGTGAATGAATGTGCCCCAAAATATAAGCATTATTTTAGGTTTGTCAAAATATTTATTGCACTTTTTTCGACTTTATCCCTTGATTGTCTTTATTGCATTTATTGTTTTTCTCACTTATCCTCCTTATAAATAAGGGCATAGTTGAAGAAAAAAAAAACACGATTGTTGCTTTTAACTAATTTTAATGGTTTTCTTCAAGGTTATTAAAACCAGACCGGTCATTGAATTGGTTGGGAGTCTTGGGTCAAGGGTCAGTAGGTCAGACCGGAGCCAAACTAGGGTCAAACTATTGAGAAAGTGAAGATTTTAGGTTATTGATATGAAATTAATAAGAAAATAATTCTATGCCATACCGGGCCGCTTTTGCGAGCAATTTGCCGGTTTCTGGTCCGAATCGCGGTTCGGTTCGAGTTTCATAACTATGGTTTTCTTGATAAACACAAATAGAAATGAATGGAGTTTTGGATACTCCTACTACATCAATGCATTAATTTTCTCTCTCAACCCTCAACTTTTTGCAACTCATTGCATCTCTCATTTTCAATAAATAAGGATATTTTTGAAAAAATAGAACACACTTTTTTATATATTATTTTCCTTTAATCTTGATATCAAGATTTATTTTTTATTTTTTTATACCGGGAGAAAACCAAATGAAAAAGAAACTCAACACCTTACCTTATGAGAAAAGTTTAAAATGGAGACAAGTTTGCTCCTTGATCCTAGGAAAATATGCTTACAGAAAAGCATACTTTAAATTTTAAAATAAGCTAAAAAGATTAATAAAAAAGTATATTAGATTTATAATGGATAAAAATATTCTTTTTATGATAAAAATACATTAGGAATATAAATTTAAGACAAAAATGCACATTTAGTCATCTAACTTTATCCAAAGTTTCAATTAGGCCCTTTAATTTTTAAAAAGTATGTTATTAGTCATCTATACAAGAGTTGAAGTGCCTCAAAATAGCACTATTTTTATCACTTGTTTTTGCCAACACTCTTTTTATTACTAAAACAGGGGATGCCTATACTACAGTAATATATAATGTTAGAAATAAAGGCGATCTAATCATGCTTGACAACTGAATAGCATAAGATCAATGCGGAAAACTGAAGTAAGAGATCACAAATACCTCCCGCCATTGATTTGTCTCCAGAAGCAAACAGGACGAACTCTGAGTCTTGTAACATCCCGACTTTTCTAAAGCAGTATAAAATTTTTTTTTCTAAACATCATTTCAAAATGATCAGAGTAGTGCACCGGAGCGATTGAGTAACTGATATATATATTAAAATACCCATGGCAGCATGTCTTCTTTGTTTAAAGCGGTACAAGAGTGTTTCAAAAGTATAACAGAAAGAATTCTTCAGCCGCTACTCCTAGGTGTGCTGCTTGTCCTTCTCCTCGATACTCGGTCCACCTGACCCTGAAGCTAAGTTAAGAGCTGGAGTCCATGCATCGAACCCCAGGTAACGGTTAACCTCATATTCACATATACAGTATATCATCCACGATCATTCATATAAACAGTATAACAGATGTGTCACACGGAGTGCATAAAGGTGGGTCACACGTAGTGCATGTAGATGGGTCACACGTAGTGCATGTAGATGGGTCACGTAGTGCATGTAGATGGGTCACACGTAGTGCATGTAGATGTGTCACACGTAGTGCATGTAATCAAAAGCTCATAACCATACTCACAACATATCATCCGACTCACAACCACAAATACGCATACGATCAACATCGGCGTTAAGGTTACCGAAGACGCGCACGTACATACTTTCGTAAACCGAATGAATGGCCGGTAAGTGTCTATCATGGGGCCTCACCGAGTTCACGGCGACTTAATGGCTTACCCACATAGACTAGCCTTTCCTTCGGCACCAAACTGTTCTAACATATTTGCATTCAATAAACATACCATAACAATACACATAGCACATACATGCATACCATGAACATCAGATTAGTGTTACAGTACGCGGACGTACCTTCGTTGACGGATTACGATATTTCTAGCACGTTTTACGGAAAATCGTGAAATCTCCAACAACGGCTCGTCGGGCAGCGTAACGGCAGCAAATTAGGATTTCTGACGTCCTATAAGAGTAATATCACTTCCATTAGTGATTTGATACAATAACTGGCATTTTAGGTAAAAATTACCATTTTGCCCTTCTACCCCTAATTGGCGGAATTTCGCGGCCTTCGTTACTCGACAAATTTTCTTCCCGAAATTTTGCGAACTTCGACGCAACTATGATTTTCGAAAATATTGACTAAAATAGTCCTATCATATGATATCTAATCATAAAAATAAAGACTACTCTAGCTTTACTAACTACCGAAAGAACTACGAAAGCTTAAAGCTCTGCATCGAAAACTTACCCAGAGCTTCGCTCTGATTTTCCCGAGCACCTCTCTCTAAAATCCTCTCTCTAGAATCGGTTTTGCTCTTCAAAATGGTGTGAGAAATGAAGAGGAAACTTGGCTATTTATAGAAGAAAATATGACACTATTCACTACTTTTTCATATCGGATATCGGCTACGGATCGCACTTTGCCACATGTCACGATCCTCACCGGGCCACTTGGCAGCTGACATCATCATTTAAAGCCATGATGTCATGGTGGTGATTTCATCTACTTGTTTGAGAAGTTTCCTACCGATAAGTTCCCGATCGGTACCGATTCGCGTGATTTCGGAAAAATCTCAAAATTCGGATTTACAACTTTGAAAACATATTCTCACTTAGTAGAAATGTCCAAGTTAACCTATATTTTGATTCCATATAGGGCTCCAACAGTCAGTTGAGTCTTTCTCGAAAACGTGTCCAAACGCGTCCGGTGTCGAAACTTGTTTTCGGAAACACCCATCTTTTCGGAAAAATTCACTTGAATCCAAATATGTTCATGAAAATTCCCAATTCTTTTCCAAATGTCACAACATAACCTTTTCGTCCTTTTGGCTATCCGGCCTTTTCTCGAATTTCCTATTTCGTCTTATTAGGAAAAAGCACAAACGGCTTGAATTAACTTCCACAAGAGTTTAACGGAAGATAAAATTCCACCGATCAATATTCTACCCGACTTTGGAATTCCCATTCCTAGATCTCTAGATAGGATCCGTTTCCTAATTTTAAAATTACTATTCATCACTTTTACTTTAATTAATTATATTCTTATTATATGTCAACTTGCACACACACACACACACACACACATATATATATATATATATATATATATATATATATATATATATATATATATATATTTTCATTTTCATTTTTTTTTTTTCTGCATATTTTTTTTCTTTATTTCGTTGTTTTTTAAAATTAATTATTTGATTAATTAAATAATTATTTTACATAACTTTTACAAGATTTTCCTATTGGTCCATTCTTGCATTTAGGCTTAAAAATACCTAAACTCACTTATTTTTCTCAAAATCTCCAATCAATTAGTAAATATATTCTTACTAATTTTCAACTATTTTCCACTAATTTTTGAGCTTTACATAATTATTCATGAATTTCCTTTACTTATGCTTAAGTAATTAGCCCAATATTACTTAATTACTTAATTATCACAAGTTGATAATTTTCTTACTTAGAACACCTTATTTCCTTTATACTCTTGCATTAACATTTCTGTTTCCATGTGTTCGCTTTATTTTAGAATTTGTGAGGGCATTATGGTCATTACCATACTTTTGAGCATTCTTCTTCAATTTCTCCAAGTTTGTAATTTATTAAATTACCAAAATTAGAGATATAATCTCTCTCAATTTAAATAATTATTTCATTGCCCTTTAGGATTTTTCACCATTTTCCTAAGTTATTTACTCCTCCCAGGGGTATTTTGGTCATTTTGGCACTTTGGCCCTTAAATTCCCTAATTCAAATTTCGAGGTATTACAAGTCTCCAAACAGGAACAAATCCAAGCCAGCAAACAGGAACAGACTCCGAGTCTCAGCCCTTCTGATCCTTCTCTCTGAAACTGCAGATGGTGTGCTTTCCTCAAGGTCAGAGCAGGTTCAGGGGACCAGACAAAATTTCACCGTTCGTTTCCCTCTGGGCATCACATAGTTTAAAAAAGGAACGTATTCAATACGCACTTATTGCGTATTAATTAGGCCATTACGGTATTAATGGACGGTTACAAAACCGGTGTAATACCCTAAAATTTGACCTAGGGTAAATATCATAAATTAGGAAATAATACCTAATGAAAATAGGTGAATATGTGGTTTCAAAGAATATGTTAAATCTATTTTATTTTCTAAGGAAAAATCTCTGAGAAATTAGAGAATTTAGGGGCCAAAGTGCCAAAAATGACAAAAATGCCCCTATGGGACATAAAGAACTTAGGAAAATTGTGAAAGATCCTAAAAGGCAGTAAAATGATTATTAAAATTGAGAGAGTATATTATCTCTAATTTTGGTAATTTAATAAATTATGAACTTGGAGAGATTGAATAAGAATGCTCAAAAAGTATTTAAATGACTAAAATACCCTTGTAAATTCTAATATAATAAAGGAGACATGAAAACACAAATGTCAATGCAAATGTTATGAAGTAATGAGGCATTCTAATTAAGAAAATTATCAACAAGTGATAATAAAGTAATTAGGTAATTATTTGCTAATTACTTAAGCATAAGCAAAGGAAATTCATGAATAATTATATAAAATCCTAAAATTAGTGGTTTATGGTTCAAAATTAGTAAAAACATGTTTACTAATTAATTGGAAATTTTGGAGAAAAATAGTTGAGTTTAGGTATTTTTAAACCTAAATACAAGAATTGACCAATAGGGAAATTTTGTAAAAGTTATATAAAATAATTATTAAATAATTATTTTATATATTCTTAATTAATTAAATAAATAATTAAAACGAAAATTAAAATAAAAGGACCAGATTTGACCAAAATTTGGCCAAGAAAAAGAAATAAGGACAAGAGTTGGTAAAAATATCATGGTGCCTTACCTTGCAAGTTAAAGTGTAATGTTGTATAAAAGTACGGTGAATAGTGATCGACTTATAGGAAACGGATCCTACCTAGAGTACCAGAATAGGCTTTCCAATGTCGAGTAAAATATTGATCGGTGAATTTTTATCTTCGGCTAGCCTTTTCCTAAGTTGATTCCGAGGTAGAGAGCATTTTCCTAATAAGACTAATAGGGAGAAATGCGATAGTCACATTTTAAAGATTCAAGAAAATAAATTCTAACTCAACATTTGGAAATGAGTTTGAATTTATCTGGACATATTTGGAATCGTGAATTTTTGTCCGAGATTGATGATTCCGAAAGTTCTTTCAAACCGCACGCTTCCCGTAAACTTCGGACTGACTTTTGGAGCCCTGGATGGAATCAAAAATTAGTTTAGATTAGACATTTCTAATGAGAAGGAAAGGGGTTTCAAAATGGTGATTCCGGATTTTTGAGACTTTTCCGAGATTACGCAATTCGGACACCAATCGAGGTTTTATCGGTACAAAACCTTCTTGAAGAAGTAAGTGATGTCATGCATGACATCACTTTTTGGACACCTAAGGGCCAAAAGGACAGCTGCCAAGTGTCCCGGTGAGGATCGTGACACTTGCCAAAAGTGCGATCCAACGGTCCAGAATCCGTCTGATAAAGTATGAATAGTGCACCCAACTTTCTCTATAAATAGCAAGCCCTCCCTTTGTATTTTTCACACCAAAACCATTCTCTCTAGTTGAGCTTTCCTAGAGATAAGTTAGAGAGAGGAGCTATGGAGGAGGAAGGAGCCCGGGGAATTTTGCAGCGAAGCTCTGGGTAATTTTTCCGGTCTTTAGTCTTTAATGCTTTCAGTAGTTTTAGTAGTAATGCTAGATAGATCTTTAGCTTTATTTTAAGTATTAAATTCGAAAATCATGGTGGGGTCGAAGTTCTGGCAAAATTTTGAAAAGTCGGAGCCAAAGTAACGAAGTGCACCGTGAATAGTGCAGCTGTTGTTGTTATTGTTACCCTATGGGGCCTTACATATTGCTATGTGCTTATGTTCTGTCGTCATAATGATCATGCATCTATTGTATGCAAATGATATACTGTTGTATTAGCTCTTGAATATCTGTTGTCTGTATACTGTATTGTTTGAGCATGAGGTTAACTGCTACTCGAGATTCAATGTGGTAAATTGAATCTCACTGTAGCTTCAGGTCCTGAGGACCGAGAGTTGGAGAACGGGGAAGCAAGACGAGTAGATCGCTAGCCGGGGAAATTTGTATTTCCGCTTTTGTACTTTCTTTTGAAACAAGAGGATAACTGTATTATCCATACAATGTTACACTATGGTTTTTATTTGAATATGTATCAGTTACTCTTTCGCTCCAATGCTCGACTCTGATTGATTGAAAAAAAAAAAATTTGCTTTAGAAAACGGGATGTTACAACCGGCAATAATGTGGGCCATAAATAGAAATAACAGAATATTGAATACAGTATTGAATACGTAATCAAATATTCCAACATTCTCCCACTTGGTCCACATACTTCAAGATATACCTCGAGAAACAAATGCATGGATCATAGCGATAGGTCCTCTTAAAGCGAGTAATATCTTCCATGTATCACAGTGCATTATGTTTCCCATGCCCAAGTAACTTAATGAATAAACCCCATGTTTATTCTAGGTCCAAACTCAATGATGTTCCTCAAATAATTTAAACAAATAAATGTGTACACAACTGAAATGAGAAAACATCACAAATGGAGTTTCATAAATAACATCGTTCTTACAACGAAAATCACATAAGGGAACCAGGTCCCATTCTTTCTGCATGATCCTGAAATTTCAATGTAGGCATGCCTTTAGTTAAAGGATCATCAATCATCAATTCAGTGCTCATGTGTTCAATAACCACTGTTTTATTTTTAACACGGTCTTTTATGGCTAGACACTTAATGTCGATATGCTTGATTCGACTACCACCTTTATTGTTCTTAGCCATAAAAACATCAACTGAATTATCACAATATAATCTTAATGGCTTAGAAATTGGATCCATAATTCTAAGCTCAGAAATGAAACTCTTCATTCACACACCATGTGATTTGACGGAAAAACCTTAGTCGCCTCGTGGTCAAATCATAATTTACCACAAATTAAAATGCAATATAGTGCAAATAACTCGGGATCGTTCTCTTATCAAGGAGCCTTTTATTTTGAATTCCCTAGGTTAAACTAAGTGCTAAAAACATGGTTAGAAAAGGGGTTTTGAAATTGATATTCTCTAAACTAAAATTCATAAAAATATAAAGAAACTAATTCTATTCTTTTTGGTATTTTTGGAAAATAGTGAAAATGCTTTGGATTAAAAGGGTTAAATGATGGATGCTCTTGGTAATGAAGAAAATAGCTATCATCGCTCAAAAATATGGGAGTCAACGCTTCATCAAGTCTTAATAAGAAAAACCTCAAGATACCACTTGAGTCCAATATTCCCAATTAATAGTAGCTCCTACTACCGTAGCTAACTACCACCTCTTGAGATATTGTTAGAACCCACTTAATGTGCAATTGGAATTGGAATAATGCAATATGAGTCTTCTTAATTTGAGTGCTAACCAGCCCTCAAGGATACAATTCAGCAACATTAACTAGACAATACCACGCTAATCAACATAGCTTAATTGCAACCACAAAGAAATTCATACATATATAATTTCCAAATCACAAATATCCAATCTCAACTACAAATATCAAACTAACAAAGATAATTACCATTAATCTCGGCCTTAATCATATATAAAAATTAACAAATTAAATACATGATTCTAGACAAATAGAATGATAGAGAAAACTCCCTATGTAAGAAACATGTGAGCTCAAGTATTAATCTTCACCACCAAGAACAAAGGAATCAGCCACACATAGTCATTGGTCAAAATCTAATATAATCTGAAAGCAAACCGTCCATGAGAACAAGCTTCGCGAAAAATTCAAACTCGCCAACTGGAATTTTCTCGCGGAAAATTCAAAATAACTCGCCGGAAAATTCTGTTTTGAACTCTAAAGTTGCTGAAGCTCAAAACAATCTTCCTAAGCTCGAGCTCACAAAACGAAGCAGTCCCAAGCTCCCAAAAACCTCTGCCGAATCAAACGATCGAAGAAGATCCCCCCGGTTCGATCGGTGTCGGAGATGAAGGAGGAATGGAGGTCGGTGGCTTCGGCCTCGAGTGAGGAAGGGGAAGAAAACGAAGAGGAAGGTCGATGGTCCGTTGTTTCGCTCCCCAATCTCTCCGTCTGGTTCCCCAATCTCTCGGTCTCCGGCTCTCTCGGCCTCTCCGCGCTGTCCAGTCCGGTAAGGATGCAGAAGACGATGGGGTTGGAGAGGGATGAAGGTGATGATGAACGAAGGTCCAAGGTCGAAGCTCTCTGTGCCCCACTCTCTCTCTTTCCCTCTCTCCCTCTTCTCCTCCCTTCTTTCCTTCTTTCCCAGCCCGCCACGTCTATCGGGTCCTTGGAGAAGAAGGTCCCAATTCCCATTTGACCTAAGGCAAAACGCATAGCTTAAGCAGGGACCTAAGTGCAACTTTTGAAAGTATTTCTGGAGGGACTAAAGTGAGAAGTTGCAAAATATTTTCGGGGCATAACTGAAATTTCTGAAACATCTGGGTCCTTTTCGTAATTTGTCTCTGGCCCTTTTCTTCATTGATTTCCCATTTTCGAAATTGTTGGGCCATTTCTTGTAATTTTCCTGAGTCCTCAAAACATTAATTATAGCCCTAAAAATCTCCATTTTCTCCTTAAACACCTACAATGCAAGATTAAACACAATGTAGCATCAAAAGTCCAAGGAATCAATTGCATGAATAATTCACAAATTATGACCATTTTACCCCTAATTACATTTAATTCAATACAAATGTCCCTAACTCAAATTAGTGCTTAATCATGCAATAATATCCGAGAAAATGCATTAAAATCCCAATTTAATTATGAAAAGTCATATAAAATATGGTTTGATCACCATGTGAGATAGTCTCAAAACAAGATACAAACTTAGCTTATATAGTGGAAGTAGCAATTAAAGACTGCCACTACTCCATGATAAAGCTCCATCGGCTTAGCATGAAAATATATCTGAAGTGGATTTTCTTAAGTCTATGCAACCAAAGATAATCAATCGTAGTAACCAGTCACTTCCAAATTGTCAATTAGTTTGTACTTAAGCACGTAATCTTTAGTTCCTTGAAGGTATCTCAACACCTTCTTCACAGCTTTCCAGTGGTCCATACCTGGATTACTCTGATATCTCCCCAGCATTCCAACAGTAAATGCAATGTCAGGTCTCGTCAGACATGAGCATACATAAGGCTACTTACTTGTTGAAGCATAAGGATTGTTTTTCATTTGTTCCCGCTCAAAGTCATTCTTTAGGCACTGGTCCAAATTGAACCTGTCACCTTTCACAATGGGAGCTACACTTGGTGAACAATATCTCATCCAAAATCTTTCCAAAACTTTGTTGATATAGGTGTCTTGAGACAAACCTAGGCTACTTAATGTCTTTCCACACATAGCTTCTCTTCTTCTCTTGATCATGTTCCACAATTCAATTCTTTCTTCTCTTCTCTTCTTCTTGAACTTGAACTCATCATTCTCAACAAGTTCTACCTTCTTCAATATCTCCTTTTTCTTGAGCTTGACATTCTTTCCAATTTCTTCTTTCTAAAATCTCTTATATCCTTCTTGAGCTATTATTCAACTTAGACTAATCTACATTAAATATAGTAGTTAGTCAATGTAGGAGATAAATATATCATATAAACTTTTTGCTCTTAATAATGGCATTTATATAAGACATCATCAAAATTAATCAAAACCAACAGGATTGTAGAAGAGAGAGAATAATAAAATAAATATGACAAAAGTAATAGGGAAAATATCAATGAGGTCCCAAGGTAGATAAAAAATATCAAAAAAGCCTCAACCCTAAATCCCCTCTCAAAAAAGTCCCAACCCTAAATAGCATGTGGTATTAGATTTTATAATACCACATGCTCTTTTTATAAGTCCATATGGATTTTTTTTATTCTTATTATAAATCCATTTGAGAGTAATTAATGACAATATTAAAATTTATTCTCGATTAAATTAATTGAAAAAATGAGTTAATTCATGATAGAAAGAGATAAAGATGAGAGAGGGTTGAGAACATCATTCATAAATCAGGATAAAATTAGGAAAATGAGGCAATTTATAACATATATAAAGAGTTACTCTCTTTAGTCTTTTTTATAAAAGCCCGACAAGAGTTGTCTCAATATTTAATGAGCTTTTCTCATTTTTGCCCATCACCACACACACACACACTTCTTTGGGTCTATTTATAGGGCAAAGAGAACTTTTTTATATCATATTTAAAAGGCATCTTATTAAAGTTTTGAAGTGAATGTACAATTTAATCACTCATTTATTATTATGTTGACTTTGTTTTCATAAGGTACTCATAAATGTGTCAAAATTGTAACCATATTTTTGCTAAAATACCCTTCTTTATCATGACATAGCAATAAGTGAGAGAATAAGGAAATTATTATAATAAGAAGGGTTGTTGAAGAGAGAGAATAAGAAAATAAATATGACAAAAGTAATAGGTCTTTGGGGTTGTGAAAATTTATTAATTGACATTAAATAGGGGTAATAAAATAAGGGGAAAATGGGAAATTAACAAGTAAAAAATAAGATATTTTCTGAATTTTTTTAATAAAAAGGAATGGGGTGTGTCTAACAGTTGTTTCTTATAAAAAAGAATAGATGAAGCATTTTGTATATTTAGTAGTGTAGAGTTGGAAAATTATTGAATTTTATGGTAGAGTTTATGAGGTTTAAGATTTTTCTTAATCTATGTGAAAATGTTAGAAGTGCTTTATAAATAGAATAAGAGGAGTATATTTATATATCCTCTCTCCTTATGCTTATTTTTTCTCTTCATTTTTTCCAATACTACATTTTCTTTCATACTTTCTATCATTATTAATCAATTTCTCTCTCTTACTTCTCCCCTTATAAATAAGGGTATTCTTGGAATAAAATTTTATTATAGATATACTTATTATTTTTTAAGTAATTTTAACCATTTTTTAAAAAGCACTATTTAGTTATCTGGCTCTTATATATAGGATCAGAGTGAGTAACTAATTTTATTGATATATGAGACTTAGGTAAACTGAACTTATAAAAATGACTAGGGTTGTAGTTCTTTAAAATATAAAAATAATACAATAAAAAGTGATAAAGATTAAAGGCCATACAAAACTGGATACTATTCAAACTTAAAAGAGCGTACGTTGACATTTTTCTAATAGTTTTTTTTTTTTTTTGGGGCAATTTGGCTTGACATGGTACACTTGTTGTAGTAGGTGCCCGTGACCCCATTAACCCTTCAAGTTGTTTGAAAATTTAAAGTTCATAAAGAGATCCTATCAGTTAAACTCAACGTGAAATTGTATAAAAAAAAAAAAAACTCAACGTGAAATCCTCACGTCACGGGCCCTCCAACACAAATATCTGACTCCATTATTTTCTTCTTGGTCGGTGGCATTATTGAATTATATTATGATTTACGAACCACATTATAACACTATCGACTTAATTAATGGAATTGAACATCTCCATTATTTTTACTATGTAGTAATACTAGTATTAGTGAAGTTCTGCTCAACGCATGTATTACAATATGACTACAAGGAAACATTTCATTTCAAATAAAAACATTAGGAACCTCACATTTCCTTACCAATAAAGAATCAATGAAATAGTTTATAAATGTCATTATCAATAATCAACACAATTTCTGTCAGCCTGGATTGTACATATAATTCTCACGAACTCATACATGTATAAATAACTAACGTAACTGTATATCGCACTTGGTACACACAGAAACCTCTCCTGCATATCTTCGACCTTAGGTTTCTCAAAAAAATGACGACAAACCTAGGCATTCTGATGACCCATTGGCCCTGGAAGCCTCTCGGGAATTTTAAGGCTTCTCACTTTATTCATTTCCATGCAGAAATGTTGTCTATTTATGTAAATTTTCTACATCAATGCTGCTCCATTTTTTTTTTTTTTCAAAAAATCCTTTTACAGCATACTTCCAAGGGCCATATAGAAACATTGCACCAACTGACGGAAGAAGCAATACTGAAAGCACAGTTGAGTGGGGTTAAGGTCTTGAGTCTTGGTTTTCTAAATCAGGCAAGTTTCAATTTTTAATGCTAAAGTTAATTGTTCGGTTCCTATAGTTTTATCCCAATTGTAACTCAATCCCTAAACTTTAACTTGGTGCAATGCAACCTTTATAGTTTTAACTGGGTTGAAATTTAGTCTTTGAACTTTAACTTGGTTGAAACTCTGATAGATCTAATGACTTGAAGGGAGAGGAGCTTATAATAAGTGTGGAGAGATTTACATACAAAGGTACCCACAACTAAAGGTGAAGATTGTGGATGGGAGTATCTTAGTGGTGGCTGTAGTTCTTCATAGCATTCCAAAACAAACAACACAAGTTGTCCTTTGTGGTTCCTATACCAAGGTTTCTCATGCTATTGCAACTGCTTTATGACAAAGAAATATCAAGGTATGTTCAATATCAATTATATCTAAGTGTCTCTTTTTTTTTTTTCAGTGAGTACTGTTGATTTGAGGAATATTAAACAATTTACTGGCCATATATATATATTAATGAAAGCTTCAATTATTGGAAGCAATAACAATCTATCTACTCATACCATAGCTAAATATAAACAGAATCTGAAATTACTTAATTGTTTCGGCCTGCAGGTAATAACAATGTGTTAAGACAGCATTGAGAATCATCATTTAAGGATGAGCCCTGAATTGGAAAAGAATTTGGTTCATTCTATCCCACATTGCAAAGGTACGTACAACACACACACACTTGGCTTATCACTTAAACCAAATAATTTTTGCAAGCACAGTGTTTCAAAATCTAACATTGTCCACAATTAATTGATTCAGCTATATGGTTAGTGGGGGAGAATTGGAAAGGGAATCAACAAATGAAGGCACCAAAAGGATCATTATTCATACCATTCACTCGATTCCCTCCAAGGAAATTGCGCAAAGACTGTTTTTATCTGATCACACCTTCTATGATAACTCCCTCTTCTTTTCAGAATTTACACTCTTGTGAGGTCAGTTATTATTATACATATATACATATTTACACACACACACACAAAATGTAAATTATTTTTTGGTGTCTAATATAATGTTGTTTCTAAGGAAGTGAAGTTTCGTTGTTGTATGACAGAACTTGTTGCCAAGAAGGGTGATGAGTGCATGGCGTATTGCTGGAATATTGCATGGCTTGAAGGATTGGAACGTTAATTAGTGTAGACAAGTCATGTTTAGTGTTGAGAAAATATGGCAGGCCAGTCTTGAATTAGGGTTCCGGCCTCAGAAGATCTCGTACGTCCACTGGAAACCTAATAAACTAAATGCAAATGAGCTTCTCTGGTAATTATGTTGCTCATGTTTCATACTTTAATTTGCTCGCTGGGGCTCAAGTTGGATAGACAAGATTATCTAATTCAGTTTATATTGTCTTTTGTTTTCTGTTATGATGTTTTATGTCTTTTAGTTTATATTTGAACTCTTAATCTTAAAGCATATTATGTGCTAATATAGTTAAAAGTTCCTTAGTACATGTTGGGGAATATGGGGATCCATTAGCTGTTTCTTCAATTCATGGATACACACACACACTCTTTAGTTTACGATTTCAAAGCAGAAACCAGAACTCCTTGCCTCCAAAACTTCATCCATAATCAGTATTGACGCATAATTAAACATGTTATGTGCAGAATCCAAGTCTTGATTCTTTTTATCCAATAAAATTTAAGCACATGCATGCATACAAATATGTCAACACCGGACTCAAACCGAGGACCTCCTTCAAGTTTTACGAGTAGCTGCTAGGACAACTAGCCGATGACAATATACTAGTTTCAATGAACTGCATTCAGCATATATACTTCGATTTCAATGGCATTCAGCATATACCAAAGACCTTGTGTTATTATTAAAACAACTCAACCTTCATACTGCAAAAACATAGAAAAAGCATCACCTATACGTAGCCTACCCGAAAGAGGATTTTTTTTTTTTTTTCCTGATATAGAAATTTTAGGAAAGGGGTTGGGTTCACTCACACCCAAGAGCAGGCGCTTGGAGCTCGATCCACAAGACATACTAGGTTAGAGAGTACACATGTCTCCACCTCTTCCCAGCGCTTCCATTGCTTCATAGACCCTTAGGATGCCTCCCCCAAATGTAATACACTAAAAATCACACTTATGATAAGTGTCATAATTTAGGAAATTATACCTATTGGGAATAGGTGAGTATGAGGTTTCAAATATTAAGTTATAATTATCTTATATTCTAAGGTAATTTCTAATGAAATTAGAGTGAATTAAGATGCTAAAATGCCCTAAATGAGCTTAGAGCCATAAAATACTGTGATAAATTCTAAAGGGCAGTAAAATAATTATTAAAAATTAGAAAGAATATTGTCCTTAATTTAGACAATTTATTAAATTATTTCATTTGGAAATAAAAGAAAGAAAAATTAAAAAGTATTCTGGGATCCATAATTGACCCCATGATTTTTAATTTTTACATGGGACATAAAATACCAATGTCAGTCCAATAGTTGTGAGATGATAATTAATTCTAATTAAGAAAATTGTCAACAATTAGTAAGTAATTAAATAAGTAATTATTGGCTAATTGTTTAGGAAATGAATAAGGGGAAGTATATGAATACTTAAAGGTTTAATTAGCAAATGGGATAATTACTAATTAAGTAATTAAAGCATATAATTAAGTGATTAAGAAGGTTGAAAAGTCAACAAAAAGGGCCCATGAATTTTCAAAAATTATGAAAAGAAAAGGAAGAAAAAAATGTTGTAGTGTGAACATGGAAGTGGTTTAAGGATATTTGAGGAAAAGGAATATTTTATGGAATATTCTGTGAAAAAGCAAACAGGATAAATGACCACCGATAGAAAATAAATCCTAACTCAAAATCCTTGGATTAGGTTGCTAACAACTGGACATATTATGATTCAGTGTAATTTTATCCAGTTGACATTACCCAAGCGATTTCCGTAATCAAAGCGTTATCCGAAAATGTTCTACAGCAACGGAATGACCTGAATAGGATCAAAAATTTAGTTAATTTAGATAATTCTATAGAGGATGAATAGACCTTTGAGGCTATGTTCTTGGATTTCTGAGATTCTCCAAGATTACGCGATTAGAACACCGAACCGGGACTTTATCGGTAAGAAACTTATAGAACAAGTAGATGACATCACCTAGGTGACATCATCTTTTGAAGAAGGACATAGGGGAGGAAGTTTTTGTGGTGGGAAATGGATGAGCAAACTTGTTTGCTAAGTTTTCTAAATGCATGGCTAGAAATTAAAGAAGGAAAAAGACCATTTTGCCCTCACAAATGCCTATAAATAGCCTTGAGCTCTTTGCATAAATCTCACACCAAAATCATCTTGCCTATTTCGAAATTTCAAGAGGGAAGAGAGAAGTTAGAGAGAGGAGCTCTGGAGGAAGTTGTTGCGAAGTTCTTCGAGGGATATCTATGATCTCGTACCGCTGTCAATTTACCGTATTCCGCCAGAAATACCATATAACGTCAACGAAGGTACATTCGCGTACTAATAACACTAACTCTGATGGTTATTGTATGCATATATGTATTTTGTCTGTCATCCGATTGTACTATTGTCTGTCATCCGATTGTACTATTGTCTATCATTCGACTACATATCTGATATGTATACCCTATGTCTGACCGTAGTAAATGTTGCCAAAATTCTATGAATGTCTGTCGTACATATATAGTGTATATAAACATGAGGTTAACCGTTACCTAGGGTTCGATGCATGGACCTCAGCTCTTAACTTAGCTTCATCAACCCTTGACAGACACAGGAGAGCTGGGCCCAAAAAGTTAACCATAAAATAGTCCTATTTGGGATGCTCGACCAGTGAACTTGCGTGCTCAAGGCTGGCCCGTAGGCCTTAGATTCTTTTATAAGTTTTCAATCTTTCTCTATCTCTTTTAAAATTGACAAAAAACAAAAACAAAAATAAAATGATTCTCATAAATTTTTTAATGCAAAATCATAAATATTAATAGAAAATTAAAATGTCAAATTATTGTCCAAAATTTATTTATAAATAAATTTATCACTAAAAATTGCATATTAAAAACTTTTAATCTAAAACGTTGAGGTCAGATTTTCAATATAATGGTTCATATTTCTTTATAGCGATGTGCACTGAATGGGAACCATAGCTAGCTACATACAGCGTCTACGAGAAAAGCACTCCCATATTTATATATGTGTGTGTGTGACCGGTGCGAGAAATTTGACTTAAGGGTAAACGCTCCTGTATGTGTAATGTGTAATACTACGTACATCTTTTTTTTTTTTGTGTGGATAAATAAGCTCATGTATGTGACATTCTCTCCAATATCTTTCTTTCCTTAGGCTTTGTTTGGGAGTTTGGAAGGGAGGGGAAAGAAAGGGATACAAGGAGAATGGGGGGGGGGGAGGGAATGGAAGGAAAATGGAGGATATTTCCTCCCCTTCTTTGGGAGTTAAAAAAATAGTAAGGGAGGAAGATGGAGGATTAATTAATGAGTTATTTTTACCATTTTTTCATTTTCTTTAATAATTAATATAATTATTATACTTTACAAATAAATTTAAATTTTCTAAAAAATTATTTATGTAATTTTAATATTCAAAAAATTATTTATGTGGTGGCGGCGGCGGAGATGGCGGCGACGGCGGCGGTGGGGTGGGGTGGCGGTGGTGGCAACGGCGATGGTGGGATGATGGTGTTTCGGTGAGCGAGGGTAACAAAGTAATTAATCTATTTCCTCTTAAAACCCCCATATTGAGGGAACTTTATTTTTAGAAGAATGAGGGTTTTGGGAGATTTGTAAAAATCCCGATTCCCTCCTTTTATTTTTAAAACTTGCAAACAAGGAAGGGACTACCAAAACCTTCATTTCCCTTTTCTTTCCTCCAAAATGGAACTCCCAAACAAAACCTTAGGAACGTCATTGAAACTAAGGGAAAGTGGAATGAAAGTAATCTATCCGGTTCTAAATATATAACCAAAATAGCGGTCTCAATTCAATCCGTAATCCAAAGTTATAATTTCTTTTTCAAAGTGTCCTATTAATTGCACATAATAATAGGGTTTCCATCGATCCTGGTGTAATTACAATGCACATAATTGAAAATGTAATTTCAGGGAAATTAACACTCATTGGTTATAAATAAATAATTTAAATAATTCCCTTAATATTCATAAAGTAATCATCTAGATCTTATATTAAGGACGGAAGCCATGACCACCAAGCGCTTAGGTCAACTGGTAAGGGGTTGTCCTAGCTTAACCACGGGTCTTGAATTCGAGACGTGGGAATGCAGCAGGTGTGGGTGGTAGAGGCTTCCCCCCGAAAGGGGCCAACCCGGTCTCGGTCCGGATTAGTCTGGGGCCGTTGATGTGTCTGAAAGATGACCTGCCCTGGGATATCGGACGCTCTAAACAAAAAAAAAAAAAAGGACGGAAGCCATGCAAAAAAATTGAAAAAAAATTCTAAGTTATGATGATTTGGTCGTGAGGGAAATGCTTGAATATATCAAATGGTTCATTCAGATTTATAATTAGAAACCAAGATTTACATCAATTCCCCAAAAAAAAATCTGAAACTCAACTGGGCATACGCTTATATAAAGCAACTGATGCTGAAAAGATAAAACAGTGTGGGAAGTACTGTCACCGACACTAAATTTAACTACGACAAGATACTTCCAACTTCATAATTTGTATCTTGTCGTGTCTTGCACCTCATCAAATATCAACATGTTTTCTTACTCATAGACTAAGTTGCAAATCCAAACTGAAGCCTCGTTCGCCACTATCACTGCCCGTAAAGCCACCATATACCGCCATAGGTGAGGGCCGTGATGAAGGATGATCATGCAAACCTGAAAAACCAGAATTCACACACACACCGAATGTCCCAGAATTATACACCGGAGATGGTGGGTTATGTGGCACACTGTGCGGCCATGGATACTGCGGTGGTGGTGGTGGAGGTGGCGATCCGGCGAGGATATCAGATGGAGGCAATAAGATAGGGTTGTGATGAATATAACTGTGATGTGAAGCAGAAAAGGCAGTTCGAGCAGCTTGCATTTGAGCTCGCTTTAGAAGCTGTCTTTCTTTCTTGTGTGCGTTTTGGTGACCTCCCAACGCTTGTGAATTAGCAAACTCACGGCAGCAATACTGGCACTCGTATTTCCGGTGCTCGTTGCCTCCGGAGTTCAAGGCCTCGTGATCGGATTCTGAAACTTTGTGAATGTTAATACCAAAGAGTTTTAGAGACGTCGTCGGAGTAATATCTGCCATGAGAGAGAGAGAGATTGGAGAGAGAAGATCAGAAACTAAATTAGAAGTTCGATGGATCTTGGGATTTGAAACTGTGAAACGAAGTTTATAGAAGAGAAAGCAGCTAGTGCATGTTCAGATACAGGAAAGCATAATGATTTGTGGGACAGAAAGCAAAATTGTCAAATTGGTAAAAAGCACAGAGAAGAGAGAACACAAGTCATTATCGATTAGATCTCAGATAATGAATCTATAGCGTATATTGTATTATTGTTTGTATATATTATTTAAACAGATCTTGAGCGTGTTAGCACAGAAAAAGTTACGTTGACAATTATTTATGTAGGATGCAAGTCTTAATATAGATTATTTTATTTTATCTGGTAAGCTATGGTTTTAATATATTTAACTCTGTATTAATGTATAAGGACAAACAGAAAATGAATAAAAATAATGCGGCACAAAAATGTGCATAAGTTAAAATAAAGACTTGATAATTAATTTTCTTTACTTTTTAAAACTTTGCACAAAACAAACTTCGTGTGCTTCATATTCATACTCATGATGATTTGTTAACAATGTTATAATTTATTATGTAACACCCGTCCTACATATCTCTTTATTTACATATCAAACGCATTCCATACCAGTTTACTTAAAGGTTTATACTATACATCTATTTTTTTTTAATACAAATACTTTAAAATAAATTACAACAGATAACCAACATAATTAAACTTCTTTTCCATCCTGGCCAACTCGTCCTCATTACCCTCCTTGTCTTTATAGCCACTTCCACGCACTGATTTTATATACTTTCTAAATTGGTGGAAAGGACTGAGATTCAAATCTCATGACTTTTGAAATAGTTAAATTTATAGCTCAGGCAAGAAGCTTAAGAATGGAGAAGGTGATTGTGGACGATTAGTTCAAGACGGGAAAAATATTTTACTTCTGTCAGACATCTACTTCTGAATTGTAAATTATTTGTACAAAATAGTGATTTTCAGCTTCAGTATACATATGAATGAGTAAATACCCTTTCTGTCCTCGACAAAAACACGGACCCTATTTTGGTCCTTGACAAAAAAAAGGTCCTTTTAGTCCATAAAAGGATGAATAATGGTTAATTGGTGGACATTTTGATCCCTCACAAATTTCAAAAGGTCCTTTTAGTCCAATAAAAAGGATGAATAAGGGTCGGTTTTTTTATCGGGGACCAAAATGGGGTCTGTGTTTTTTATCAGGGACCAGAAAGGGTATTTACTCAATATGAATAGTACCACGGTATAGCTACAGTAGCGAAGGGTGACTTGAGTTGTCTTTTAAGTGAATTAGTAATGAATGCTTCTTTGTACATAATAAAAGGCGTATGAAGGACAAGTTTTACATCTTATATTTTTATATAGAGTATTATATTAATATCGATGCTGATTTGAGCTAAATAACGTCGCCGTAATATTAAATGAGACTGTGGGCAAGGGTTAGATTAACTAGCTAGAACTAACCCATTTGTGAGATCCTTAGATAAATGTAAACATGAGTAATTAAGTTTAATTATGTTGATAGTCAAAGAGATAGAGAGAAGAAAGAAGTGGGAGATTCTCCCTTGTATCCTTAATATATGACATGTTTGATTAGTTGATCTTATCCTAAATATAAAACATATTTTTTCATATTTATCAATATTTTTCTAATTTATCTATATTGATGTCCTCTCAACGATAATCAACAAGGAGAGCGAATGAGAAAATTATGAAAAATGACTATGATGTTTTAGAAAAGAGTAAATACCCTTTTGGGTCCCTGAAAAAACACGCGCTGCCCATTTTGGTCCCTGAGTAAAAAAAAATGTCATTTTTGGTCCTTTTTAGGGACTAAAAAATTTTTGGAATTTGTGAGGGATTAAAATGCCCACAAAAATGACTAAAAGGACTAAAAGGGACCTTTTTTTGTTTAAGGACTAAAAATGACATTTGTTTTACTCGGGGACCAAAATGGGTAGCGCGTGTTATTTCGAGGACCAAAAAGGGTATTTACTCTTTAGAAAATATATGTAATATTAACTAATTTAAAGAGTAAATACCCTTTCTGATCCCTGACAAAAAACACGGACCCCATTTTGGTCCTTGACCAAAAAAAGATCATTTTTAGTCCATAAAAATGACGAATAATGGTCGATTAGTGGACATTTTGATCCCTCAAAAATTTCCAAAATGTCATTTTTAGTCCCATAAAAAGACGAATAAGGGTCGGTTTTTTCGGGGGACCAAAATGGGGTCCGTGTTTTTGCTAGGGACCGAAAAGGGTATTTACTCTAATTTAAACAACTTTCTTAATCTAATCAAATTATATAAATTTAAAATTAAAAGGATCGATAAGATGGAGGTGTGTGCGGTTGCTAAATCAGCTTAAAGCATGTTTGCGTGATTGACGTTAAGTTGGTCATTAATTATTAAGACAATATCTTTTCGCATCCTACTGACTTCCATATCCTGATATTAAAGTTCATTGTATCTCTCCACACTTTTATCATTTCATCCATCAGCTTCCACATGCTTCACACAATTCTCTTCCATATATGTATCATATTTACTAACTAGTTGCTTCTAAGGTTTTTTTGTTGTTGTTTCAAGCTTTCTGTCGGCTTTATCTTTTTATGTTTTCTTGCATTACAATAAAATCCAGTGACTAATATACATTTAATTAAAGCCCAAAAAAAGTATTATACAATCAACCATTATTTGCAAGTATACTAGTAGTATTAAGGGAAAGGATCCTCTCATCATTCCACTTTCTCCTCATCCCTCTTAAGTTAATCTTTACCATTGATTTCACTTAATCTTGGCTGTCCATTTTATATTGTTAAAACTCATTTCCAACTGTCAAATGCTTTCACTCCCGCAAATGCTGAGACCTTTATATATATATATATATATATATATATATATATATATATATATATATATATATATATACTAAAAAAATACCTCAGGATATGGACTAGCATTGAAAAAATACTTCATGATTTTAAAAAATTATTTTAGGATCGTGAAAAAATATCCTAAAGTATATTTTTAGTATCAGTCAGTACCTTGAAATATTTTTTCAAGATCATGAAGTATTTTTCCAGTACTAGTCAGTATTATAAAGTATCCTTTTAGTATCATCAAATACTCTAAAATATTTTTTCAAGAAAATAAAATATTTTTTCAAGATCATGAAGTATTTTTTCAGTACCAATCAATATTTTAAAGTATCCTTTTAGTACCAATAAGTACCCTAAAATATTTTTTTAAGATCCTAAATAATTTTTCAAGATCATGTTTTAAGTAACCGTTAGTATACTAAAGTATCTTTTTAGTACCAGTAAGTACCCTTAAATATTTTTTTAAATCCTAAAATAATTTTCAAGATCATGAAATATTTTTTCAGTACCAGTTAGTATCCTAAAGTATCCTTTTAGTATCATTTATTACCCTAAAATATTTTTTCAAGATCCTAAAATAATTTTTCAAGATCATGAAGTATTTTTTCAGTACCAATCAATATCCTAAAATATCTTTTTAATAT
Source organism: Acacia pycnantha (assembly GCA_025563575.1). Taxonomy (NCBI): domain Eukaryota; kingdom Viridiplantae; phylum Streptophyta; class Magnoliopsida; order Fabales; family Fabaceae; genus Acacia; species Acacia pycnantha. The sequence continues at coordinate 1,340,393 of JAMWYP010000150.1, read as the reverse complement.
CAGTTAGTACCCTTAAATATTTTTTCAAGATCTTAAAATAATTTTTGACAATCCTTAAGTATTTTTTCAGTACCCGTCAGTATCCTAAAGTATCTTTTTAATACCTATCAGTACCTGAAGCATTTAAAAAAAAAAAAAAAAGGTCTCAACATTTGCAGGAGTGGAAGCATTTGAGGGGGTGGAAATGAGTTTTAAGAATATAAAATGGATGGCCAAGATTAACTGAAATCAATGGTGCAGATTGACTTATGAGGGATGATGAGAAAGTTGGATGATAAGAGGATCCGAACCCTAGTATTATACTTCTACGGTCCTAAATATAGGATCTAGTTTGGTAGTGAAATTTAGCCCTATATATATTGTTCTGGTGTAGAACACAGATGTCCAGCCGCGGGTATGGGCTGGTGGTTTGATATTGGATCTGGGGTCTCCGTCTGGGTGCCAAGGTGATGGCACACAGATGGAGAGTGGATCACTGAACACAACCTGGCCTTGGCCGTAGGGGTGGGGTGTGTGCTCAGTGTGGCAGTATGTAAATAGCTAGGGTTTAGAACGTGTGTACCTTGGATGACTACCTCGGTATTTATAAGTATACACGTGGGGGTGATCTAGCTGGGTATTCGGATAGAATTGTAACCGCCTAGCCTGGATTCTCTCTAACGCCCCTCCGATCTGCATCTATCTTTCCGGGGTGGTTTAGATCCTCCGGATTAACTGGCGTATCTGGGGTGCGTCACCCGTAGTTGGGCCTTATCGTTTATGGGCCTCGAGCGAGTCCGTAACACATATATATATATATATATATATATATATATATATATATATATATTGGTGTTTTATCTCTAATACTTATCATTTTTTCAAAACTAATTTGTCTAACTTATCAACTTATATATGATCTAATGCCACACATAATTATTTTAGAGAGATCATGTCATATAGTTATAATTAAATAATTATTTAACTTCTTTAATCTATTCAAATTAAATAGATAGGTTTTACGTTAAGGACAAGATAGCATGATGTTGATGCCTTGAAAAGAATTATATTTTGATGTCAATAGTATTATATATGTCAGCCCGCTTACATTTTTTCATTTTAAAAAAGAAAAATTGGAATACATGATTACTACTCAGCGCTGTATGTATCTGATAATTTTTTTATTTGATTGATGCTATTCCCTTTCAAAGTTTAGAGTGCAAAAAGTTTTAACTTCTCCTAATTGGTGCACTTCCCAAGAATTAAACTTGTATTCTCATGAGGATAACGCCGTTACCACTTCAACCAACAAATTGCTAGTTGAAGTCTGATAAATACAGGTAGGCAATCAAGATATCATTACATCCTAAACTGTTACTATCAGCCCTCCACCTTAAAAGATATCGGAAGTCTTTGGCTTTAGCTATAATCGGGCATAGGGTGTTTGTTGTGCCCACCATTGCACCTTTAATTTATTTAGTTTTGTATTTAAAAAACAAAACTTTCGTGCTGAAAAAATAGTCGTTTCAAGGCCTTGTTTGATTCTATTCTCTGTTTTTATGTTCTCAAAACAGTTTTATAATACTGTTTTTGGAAACAAGTTTTAAAAAAAAAAAAAATAAATAAGTTCGGATAATTGTTTAAAAAAATGTGTTTTTCCAGTGACGTGGCAGCTGTTGTTGGTGGTGATGTGAAGGTAGTCGTCACTAGTAATAGTAATATGGTGTCAATAGAAACTAAGTGTTGGCCTAAAAAAAAAAATTAAAAAACAAAAAAACAACTAAAAACTGTTTTTTTTTTTAAACAAAATCAAACAAGCTCTAAATATCTGCAATGATAGAGCTATATGCATATTTGATCATCTTTTGCTTGTCATTTTATCTTCCATGAAATAAATGGACAAATAATTAGAAATAAGTTAACCCTAGCTTGAACCAATGTTCCGAAACAAGCTAATGTGTATTGTTTGGACTCAACTAATAAATCTGTAGTGTTTATTACAGTAATATGCTTCCTTATAAAAAAAACAATAATATTCTTCACAGAAGTCATTGACAATATATAATGATGATAAATTCAATTTCTTTTAAAATTCAAATATATTTTGTGGGGTTCACAACTTAATGTCACTTTGGACTGTCGGCTTGCTTTGTCATCCAATTTGATTAAAGTTTTCATTTTTACAAAATTTGGACAGACAATGACTGAAATTAGTCAAAAATATGCCAAAATATATACCTTAATTATAAGTGGGTCCCTAAAAAAACATTATGTTTAAGTTTGTCCTAATAATTTCCTCTATGCATGGAATTACCAGCCTAAGGGTCCAATTAAGTGTAGGACCCCATGTGTCTCAATTCACTTCGATGTTTGATGTCAAAACTTTGAAGTAAAAACCAAGTGTTAGGTGAGATATTATTGTTCCAATGCCCTTGGTAATGATGGAACACACGTTTAAATATAATAGCCACACACACACATATACACACATATACACACACACACACAGTCCCTAAAGTAGGCTTCTCAGAGTGTCCACGTCAGCCTTTAATTTGGAATGTTCTTGCTTGCAAGTTTTCTACTTGCATATTTGTTACAGTTATGCTCTCAGTCCCCAACATTGCGCAATTTTCAAATTTGAAATTTTATTTGTGCAGAGTGGCTGATAGTGTGAAGGAAATAATATTATATTATATCAGATAATTCGAAGGGATCATATGAAAGTAGATAATAAATATTTCAGAATCTAAAATTTCAAATGCGAAACAATAAAAAATATGTGGAATGAAACATTCTCAAGTATATAAGAACTAAACAGGGCTAATGGAAAAAGAGTGGCAAAATATCTTTAAATATTAAATTATTTAGAAAATAAAACGAATATATAATTTAATATATAATACATTAATTTCAAATGTTCATCATATCAGATAAATTATTTAATACTAATGTGGTACTTGCCACAAATAAATCTTTTCAGAGAAGTCTCATAAATTAAACATTTATAATTTTTTTTAAAAAAAATTAAGCATCTATAAATATAAAAAAGTAGTCCCCCATTTCCAATTTGAAAAATTTGAAAAATTATTTGTGCAGAGTGGCTGATAGTGTGAAGGAGATAATATTATATCATAAAATTATATCAAACAATTCAAGGGGATCATATGTAGTTAATAAATATTTCAGAATCTTATATTTGAAATGTGAAAAAAAAAATTGCGGAATAAAATATTATCAAGCATATCAGAAATAAGCAGGGCTAATGGAAAAAGAGTGGGAAAATATGTTCAAATATTAAGTTATTTAGAAAATAAAAATATATATAGACTAATCTCAAATGCTAATCATATCAGATAAATTATTTAATATTAAATTTGGTAATTGATATTTTTAGAGAAGTCTCATAAATTTAGTATTTATATTTTCTTAAAAAAAGCATTTAACTTTAAATCTATCTCTATCTATCTTTATCTTATTCTTAAATGGGCAACCCGTAGGTGTACCTATACCCGCCTATTTAAATCTTAAGTGGGCGGGTTCTAACCCAACCTGGTATAAAGTCTTTTTAGACGGGCTCAATATGGCCAATAATACTGGGTTTTGGGCGGACTCATGGGTTATAGGTTTCATGCCCAGCCTTGGCATTGAGCCAAACTTTTTTGTTCTCGTGAATCCCTTCACCCTCCTGACTTCTCAGCTTGTAAGACTGCCAGAGACTCTGTGCTTTTGAATCATGAATTGTTCTTATTACTTTCATAGGCTTATAGGAACTTTATTCTCTAATGCATGTAGAACTTTACAAGATGGGGTGGCGCCATACTACAGTTGTCTCAGTTTCAGAGCAGTAATTCCATTTGAAGAAGAATGTCTAGTGTGCTAATTTATTGCTCTTTTATTTATTTATTTTTTTCGAAAAGCTTTAATTTAATATAACGACGGTTCAATCCGACCATTTTCTGTCGTGGTTATTACTGAAATTTTATGGGAATATATTCATTAACTACTGATGCATCTCCTTTTTATGTAATACTCCCTCCTAATTATAGGAACACTTTGTAGTGCAATTTACACTACAAAAATATTCCTATAATTAGAACTGGAGGCAGTATAATTTTAGGATGGTGACTTGATTGGTGAAGATTTTGCTTCAAAGCTAGAGGAGGCATTGACGCTTAATCCTAAGAAGCATGATGCTCTGTGGTTCCTGGGAAATGCTCATACTTAATGTGCACTTTTAACTTCAGAACAAGAAATGGCAAGAGTTGATTTGGTTGGCCATTTGAGTACTCTCAGCAACCTCTTGATGAGATATACGAAGGCAAATAGTTATATTTTATTTTATACAGAGATGATGATAACATTTGTTTATATACTGTCTCTTAAAAAGATAAAAGATGAATATCATAAGATTAATCTTGAATAAGGTTTTCCCTCTACTTTTGATATATCAATTTGCCTCCGCTCATCTAATCTTAATTTCAATATTAGTGTTACATATTTACTATTTCTTACACTAAAATCTTGCAATTATATAGGGACCAAGGCACGCAAGAAGCCTAACCAAATTGTGAAGCAGTTCCTTGCTGCTACAAGCCCATGAATTTGACACCACTTTTGAAGGAAAAATTTAAATCGTTTTCTCTATTTCTAAAATTTAACCCCTTTTCCGAGTGCATTTGTTCTAATTTTCTCATCCCTATTCTGTAGTTTGATCTTATTTTCCTTTCCATTGTTCTGCTTCAATTGTGGGTTCTTGTAAGATTGCTCTTCTTTTTCCTCCTTTTTATTCTTCTAAATGTGGCTTGAGAGATCTATATTCTATGAAATGGAAAGATAGCTAGATATCTTGTTTGATGTTTTTTTAAAGCATCTAAGAGCCGTGAGTAGCAGTTGCCACCTCTTATTCTTTTCGTTCTATGCTTACTGGCTTTGTTTAATGCTTTCCCATGATTTATAGCTTAGGGCATGGAATCTGGAAGGGCCTCAGTTATAGAGGAAAATTTTGGGCAGATAAGAACAAAAGTTGTAGGGATTCACAAAACCTATGTGGATAGAAACTAAAAAAGAAATATCGAAGTTTTTCTCATAGTTCAATAAATATTCTTTTCTTTTTTTCAATTCGGAATTATTAATTACTTCGACGGGATAAATCTTAATGATGGAATAATTAAGTCATAATTTGTTGGTTGATTGTATCATTAACTATTTCTTTATTTTTTGTGCGAGGAACTTATCATGAATCCACTAATTTCTGCCGCTTCGGTTATTGCTGTCGGGTTGGCCGTCAGGCTTGCTTCTATTGAACATGGGGTTGGTCAAGGTGCTACTGCAGGTCAAGCTGTAGAAGGGATCGCGAGACAACCCGAGGCATAGGGAAAAATACAGGGTACTTTATTGCTTAGTCTGACTTTTATGGAAGCTTCTAAAAAACATGTTTTTAAAAAAAAAAAAAAAGGAAGTGAAAAATAAAGGCAGTATCTTTTTTATAGTTATGTGGAGAAATTTTGACATATTTGGCTTCCCTTTTTAGAATTGGGAAGTATAAAGTGGACTTTAGGTGTCACAAATTCAATGTGGGACGCTTAGGAAGGTGATTTTGGCTTCTTAATTCAAAAAAGGAACATTAAAATCACTTCTTTTTGCGTCCCTTTTAGAGTTGGGGGGCCTATATGGACACTTTAGGCATCCCAAATTCATATTGGGACACCTATATAGACACTTTAGGTGTCCCAAATTCATATTGGGACACCTTTAAGGACAATTTAGGCATCCCAAATTCAAATTGGGACGCCTAAAGTACTTACTTCATATCTTCCTTCATGCCTAAGGACCAAATGTCGCAACCTCTTTGTCTCATCTTTGACTGTCCAAAGCCTCAACCTCCCCGAAACCTCAACGCTGATGACTTCCTATTTTTAATAGAATTGAGACATATTTTGATATATTTAGGAAGTCATCAATACTAAATTGAAGAAATTTTATTGAGATTTTAAGAGATATCAATTTGGATGCATTATTTGAGGGATTTCAATTTAAAATGAAAGTTTGAGTTTAGGAAATAAATAATAGTAATAAGAAGTTTAAAAATAAAAATCAGTTTTATTATTATTAATATTATTATTATTGTTAATTCTTTTTTTTTCTTAGCCAGGTACGTACCAACGTTTTGACAATATTGAAAATCAATTGAATAGACTGGGGCCCACGGTTTGAATCAATTGGAGACCTAAAGGCTAAAAAAAAAAAAAGACGCACAGATGTGAGGCTCACGGGAATTAAAAGGGAATTGAAGACCTAAATCTAAAAAGGAGAGCGTCATTCTGGAGAGAAAAAAAAGAGGAGCAGCCGCGAAAAAAAATAGCGTAGAAGCAGGGGAGCGTGATTCTGAATTGAAAAGAAACAGAGAGCGAGAAAAAGGAACAGACGCCGCTGGAGAAGAATTGGGAACGGAGAGCGAAGAGCCAGGAGACGCACGGAGAGCACGATTCGAAAAGAGAAAGGAAAAACAGAAGCTGGTTCGAGGGTCTTGGCCGGATTGTTCGCTGGAGATTATGTGCTTTTTCTTGGTTTTGATATCTCACTTGACTTCAGTTCTTGTTCATTTTCTAGTATGTTATTTACTCGAATTTTTCTGTTGTTCGGATTTTTGTTAAAGCCATGCTTGGCTAATTTCTCTTTTATTCTAGGGTTCTTTTGACCCTTTGTATGGATTAAGACTTGAATATTCCTCTCTTTTGGTAGATTAATATATGTATGTGTTGATTTTAATCTTGGCTTAATGCTTCTAAATGATTGGCCTCCATTTAGATGATTTGTTCACTTAGGTTTTGACTTGAGAGAGCTAATCTAGGTGTAGAACTTGATTAAAATCATGCTTGTCTTGAAGTTTACTTGATAAATGGATGGTTTGTTGGTAAAATAGAGATATGTTTACTAGCCTTGCATTGTCACATTAGGGTTGTTGCTTAAATATTGATTCTCATTAATTGTAGCAAGAGATTGTGCATTTTAATGAGAAGAGAAACTTGATTTTGACTTGAGAGAGCGGGTCAAGTGTTTTAGAACCTTAGACTAACACATATATGTATTGAAATGCTACTAGAGAGGAAATTAACCAAGTTTTATGAAATGCAAAAAGGGGAAAAAGAGCCCTAGGCTCAATTATCCTTGAATTTAAAGAATCAATTGCCTTTATCAATTTTATGTTTTAGAAATAGTCTTTAAAAATTCTCATTCCAAATCAAAACTTTGTTTTAGCTCAACTTGATGAAATTCACTAAGCCTTTTGTTTGACCAATTTGTTAAACAAATCCTCGTGGGAACGATACTTTATTTATCACTTTATTACTTGCGAATCTCGTACACTTGCGAGGCGAACAAGTTTTTGGCGCCGTTGCCGGGGATTTGTGTAAACAAATCCTTTGGTCAACCTTGGGCTTGTGTTAGTAAACTTTGCTTGAGCTTTTAGTTAGGTTTACAATTTTTCTTTCTTTTCCTTTATTGATTTTTGTTTTAGTTTGATACTCGCTCTTGCTTGTTTCTCTTGTAGGTACCATTTCAGTATATGCAAAACTTGCATCCGGACGAATTGGTAGTGGAACTTAACGGAGTACCTCTCATTGAAGAAGAGACTGAATCTGCATCTGAAACCATGGCAGACGACGAATATGATAGAGCTACCGTCAATGATTTTGCTAGTCGGAATATGCAAGGTCCTCAATCTTGCATTCGGATGCCGGAAATGCAAGCACGTACCTTTGAGATCAAGCCGGTTATGATAACATTGCTTCAAATGCATGGGATGTTCCATGGTCTTTACAATGAAGATGCCAACAAGCACTTGTTGTACTTCTTGGAAGTGTGTGATTCTTTCAAGCAAAATGGAGTTCCCAAGATGTATTGAAGCTACGGTTATTCCCTCTTTCTCTACAAGGCAAGGCTAGAGATTGGTTCAACAATCTTCCGGAAGGGTCTATCACTTCTTGGGCCGATCTTGAGGCTAAGTTTAGAGCTCGATTCTTTTCTGATGACAAATCTGTGGAAGCTAGGGATGAATTTCTAAGCTTTAAACAACATCCCGATGAGCATCTTTATGCCGCTTGGGAGAGATACAAGATGTTAATGAAGCAATGCCCTAATCATGGGGTGGACAAATGGGTTGTAGTCCAAATTTTTGTACTCGACTTAATCCTCAATCTAAAGCAATGGTTGATTCTATGACCAATGGAGGATACCGGAATGTTCCTGTGAATGAGGTGATTCGATTGTTGGATCAGTTGTCTGCAAACAATACTCAAGGCAATGATAGGAGGACTAACCAAGCTATGCCTAATGCAAAAGAAGACTCTTCCTCACAAATTGCAACTCTCTTAACCGCTTTGAATAAGCGTTTTGATGTGCTAGAGTCTCAAGTGCAAAAGAGCACTTCTCAAGGTGTGCATTCTGTTCATGCCACACCAATTGTATGTGATCAATGCCATGATGTCCATATGCCTAATTATTGTCCTCTTTACATGGCCACCGAATCACAACTACATGGGCAAGTTCCAAAATCCTCAAGGCAACCCTTATTCACAAACCTACAATAGTGCTTGGCGAACTCACCCAAATTTTTCTTGGAGTCAAGGTAATAGTTTGAATCAAGCACATGGGTCTACATCTGGCACTAAGCCTATTCCACCCGGTTTTCAAATGCAATCAAGGCAGCTTCCTATTAAGGAAGAGGAATCTAAAACCGACAAGATGCTAGCTCGAATCTTGTCTGAGGTGGAATCTTCAAGGGTTGAAACTAAGGCTACTTTTTCTCTCCATGAAACTGCTATTAAAAATCTTGAAGTGCAAATGGGGCAATTAGCATCACAAGTGAATGTTATGGCAAGAAGCAATCTTCCGAGTGACACCATTCCTAATCCAAAACGAGTTGGAAAAGAGGAATGCAATGCCATAAACTTGAGAAGTGGCAAAGTACTACCAGATGTGCCTAGCTCAAGTACTCCTCAACCAAAACAAGATGATCAAGTGATTGACGATGTTGAAGAAGAAAGTGTGGGGAGGAAGATGAAACTAACAAGAGAAAGCAACTTGAAGAAAGTTTGAATGATGTTGGCAAGGACAAGAAGGTGGAGCAAGAGATGAATGATGAGAAAAAGAAAAAGGCCACCACTCCTACTTTTATGCCACCACTACCTTTTCCTCAAAGATTCAAGAAGAAAGAGGAAGATGCTCAGTTCAAAAGTTTGTGAATATGTTCAAACAACTCCATGTGAACATTCCTTTTCTTTGAAGCTTTGGAGAGCATGCCTAAATATGCTAAGTTCCTTAAAGATGTTTTGTCTAAGAAGCGGCGATTCAATGAATTTGAGACCGTGGCATTATCGAAGAGTGTAGTGCGGTCATTCAAAGGAAGTTACCGGCTAAGCTCAAAGATCCGGAAGCTTCTACATTCCTTGCAACATTGGGACCAACTTTAATGGTAAGGCTCTTTGTGATTTGGGAGCAAGTATTAACTTGATGCCTCTAGTGTTTTCAATCAATTGGGCTTGGGAGAGCCAAGACCTACTACGGTAACTCTTCTCTTGGCCGATCGTAGCATTTCTAGACCTAGAGGAATCATTGAGGATGTCCTAGTTAAAGTTGACAAGTTTATCTTCCCCGCGGATTTTGTAGTGCTTGATTGTGAAGTTGATTGGAAAATTCCTCTAATCCTTGGGCGTCCATTCTTAGCCACTGCAAGGACTCTTATTGATGTAGAGAAGGGTGAGGTTACTTTGAGGGTTGATAACGAGCAAGTGATATTCAACATGCAAAAAGCCTTGAAGTTTTATGATGATTCTCGCTCAATGCTCGTTTGTGGATGTATTAGATGCGGTTATTCCTCAGAATCATATGCCTCCATGATTAAGGACCCTTTAGAGGCATTCTTGATTGGTGAGAAGAGTTTTGAAGAGTTGGATGAAGATGTTGTTGAAGAGCTCTTCCGTTATGACTCATTTCCTCATTCTAGACCGAGGACTCTTGAGCCACTTGAGGTGTCTGATGCCTTAAGTACTCCATTGAAGCCGTCTATTGAAGTTCCTCCGGTTTTAGAGTTGAAGCCACTGCCTTCTCATCTCAAATATACTTACCTTGGGGATTCTAACACTCTACCGGTAATTATCTCTTCTACCCTCTCTAATTTGCAAGAAGAGAAGCTACTAAGAGTTTTGAGAGAACATAAGCATGCTATTGGGTGGACTATTGCTGATATCAAGGGAATAAGCCCTTCTATTTGTATGCACAAGATTCTATTGGAGGATGATCACAAAACTTCCATTGAGCATCAAAGGCGCTTGAATCCGATTATGAAAGAAGTGGTCAAGAAGGAAATTCTTAAATGGCTTTCAGCTGGAATAGTATATCCCATATCTGATAGTTCATGGGTGAGCCCAGTCCAATGTGTCCCTAAGAAGGGTGGCATGACCGTAGTGGCTAACACCCAAAATGAATTGATTCCCACTCGCACGGTGACTGGATGGCGAGTATGTATGGACTACCTAAGCTTAATACTGCTACAAGGAAGGATCACTTCCCTTTGCCATTCATTGATCAGATGCTTGACAAGCTAGCCGGCCAAGAGTTCTTTTGTTTTCTAGATGGTTATTCGAGCTACAATCAGATTGCCATAACCCCAGAAGATCAAGAGAAAACTACTTTTACTTGTCCCTATGGCACATTCGCTTTCAGAAGAATGCCATTTGGACTTTGCAATGCTCTGCCACATTTCAAAGGTGCATGATGTCCATTTTTGCTGATATGATTGAGAAGACCATTGAAGTATTTATGGACGATTTCTCGTATTCGGTCCATCTTTTGATTCGTGCTTGGATAATCTGGATGCGGTGCTTCAACGGTGTGAAGAAACAAATTTGATTCTCAATTGGGAGAAATGTCACTTCATGGTGCAAGAAGGCATTGTTCTTGGCCATAGGGTGTCCAAGAAGGGTTTGGAAGTGGACAAAGCCAAAATTGCTATCATTGAGCAATTGCCTCCTCCTACTAGTGTAAAGGGTATTCAAGCTTCCTTGGTCATGCTTGGGTTCTATAGGAGATTTATCAAGGATTTTTCTAAGATTGCCAAGCCACTTTCCAAGTTATTGGAAAAAGATGTAGAATTCAAATTTGATGAGGAGTGCTTAAAAGCTTTTGAAGAGTGAAACAATGTCTAATTTCTTCTCCTATCTTGATAGCTCCAGATTGGGCTCTACCTTTCATTATCATGGCCGATGCTAGTGATTATGCGGTTGGTGCTGTTCTTGGGCAAAAGGCGGAAAAGCTATTTCATCCCATTTACTATGCTAGCAAGACTCTTGATTGTGCCCAACTTAATTATACCACTACCGAGAAGGAATTACTTGCCATAGTCTATGCTTGTGAGAAGTTTCGGTCTTACATTGTGGGTACTAAAGTCATCATCTACACCGATCATTCAGCTCTGAAATATCTACTTATGAAGAAGGACTCTAAGGCAAGACTAATTCGATGGGTGCTTCTACTTCAAGAGTTTGACCTGAACATCCTTGATAGGAAAGGCACCGAGAATCAAGTGGCCGACCATCTCTCACGGTTGAGCAATGAGGCTCAACTTGATGATTCGGATGTGATTCATGCATCATTCCCGGATGAGCAGCTTGTTCCTTATTGATAGCTTATCCACACCATGGTATGCTGATTTTGTCAATTACTTAGTTTGTGGAGTGTTACCTCCGGATTTCAATTTTCACCAAAAGCGTAAGTTCTTACATGAAGTGAAGAAATACTTTTGGGATGAACCGTATTTATTTAAGAGGTGTCCTGATCAACTCATTCGAAGATGTGTACCGAGAAAATGAACAAGAGTGTATTCTCGCATTGTTGCCACTCTTCTGAATATGGTGGCCATTTTGGAGGAGAGAAAACTGCTGCAAAGGTCTTCCAAAGTGGATTCTATTGGCCCACTCTATTCAAGGATGCATATGCCTTTGCTCTCCAATGTGATAGATGCCAAAGAGTAGGGAACATATCCGGGAGGAATGAGATGCCTTTGACTAGCATGCTTGAAGTTGAACTTTTGATGTTTGGGGAATTGACTTCATGGGCCCTTTTCCTAAGTCATTTAACAATGAGTACATCTTAGTTGGAGTTGACTATGTCTCCAAGTGGGTTGAGGCCATTGCATGTGTCTCAAATGATGCCAAGACAGTGTTGAAATTTCTCAAGAAGAACATTTTCACTCGATTTGGGACACCTAGAGCAATTATAAGTGATGGTGGTTCTCACTTTTGCAATCACCAATTTCAAGCCTTGATGAAGAAATATGGTGTCAAGCACAAGGTATCATTGCCATACCATCCTCAAAGTAATGGGCAAGCAGAAATTTCCAATCGTGAGATCAAGAACATTCTTGAGAAGGTGGTGGGAACTACGAGGAAGGATTGGTCTACCAAGTTGGATGATGCTCTATGGGCATACCGAACAGCTTTCAAAACGCCTATTGGTATGTCCCCTATCGCTTGGTGTTTGGAAAAGCATGCCACTTACCGCTGGAATTGGAGCATGGAGCTTATTGGGCCATCAAAAAGCTAAATTTTGATACCCAAGTGTGGGGAAGAAGAGGTTACTTCAACTCAATGAGTTAGATGAAATCCGCCTAAATGCCTATGAGAATGCAAGGATATATAAGGAGAAGACCAAGCGGGATCATGACAGCAAAATTATTCCCAAGAGTTTTGAACCCGGTCAAAGTGTCCTCCTTTATAACTCCAAGTTGAGGTTATTTCCGGAAAGCTAAAGTCTCGATGGTCCGGTCCATTCACGGTGGTTCAAGCATCTAAATTTGGTGATGTGGAGCTGGAAAATGAAAAGGGTGAAAGATTCAAGGCTAATGGTCAACGATTGAAGCATTATTGGGGTGGAGATGTGGATAGGCTTGTGTCCACTATCTACTTGGTTAATGAGGAGTGACCATCATGAAGAGTCTGGCTGAAGACTTTAAACTTAGCGCTTCTTGGGAGGCAACCCAAGGTATTACTTGATGCTTTGTTTGATTTTGTAGGACAGTGAAAGCCCTTGATGATGTGTTCCAGTTTGGTAGCAAGGATTGAAAGCGCAAGTCACGGAAGAATAGGGGAGTGTTCTTCTACTTTTCTTTGATTTGTTCTATTTGATTGTTGATGATATATTGCGTGGAAATGAGTGCTGGTCTTAGTTGGATGTGCATGTGAATATGTTTGTGATGATCATTAAGAGATTGTTAGCACTTGAGCTGTTCATTGGTGGAAATTTGAAATCTCTGAAATTGGTGTTACCCTTGCACTTAGATATGGTTGCTCTTCACTTTCACTACTTTTTGTTCACATTGAGGACAATGTGACATTTAAGTGTGGGGGTGAGGGTATCCTTGATTTTAACTTGCTTTATCCTCAATTTTTTAAATATATATCATGGAAGTGTGAATAGTATTTGTGAGCATTATTGCAATTGGTTTGATTTGAACATGAAGAGGAGTGAATTTGATTAGGAATTGATTCTATGTTCTTTGAATGTTAGTAAAGAGGTAAAGATTTGGTTTGGGTACTTTACTTTAGGATGTCAAAGAACCTGTGAGGAATTTGAGCCTTAAGTTTCATTTCTTTCAAGAGGAGTACACCTATTGTGATTCCATCTCTAGAACTTGTCTTGAATCTCTTTTGAAATTTGAAATCCTATTGCATGCACAAAGAGGATTTAGGCATTCATTTCATAGCTAGTTTGGCCAAATGTCCATCCTTATCACATGAAAATCCTTTGTTTACCCCATTTGAGCCTTTTTCTTATTTTAGATTCTAAAAAAAAAAAAAAATTGCATAGAATAAATAGCCCTTTGTTTGAGATATGCAATTTTTATATCTTTTTCTTCCCATTCATTTTTATTACTTTAGTAAGTGCTAAGTAAATCAATTTAAAAGAGTGAAGGAGTTAGAAAGTATGTGTACATAGTTAAAAAAAAAAAAAAAAAAAAAAAAAAAAAAAAAAGAAAAAAAAAGAAAAAGAAAAAGAAAAGAAAAGAAAGATAGAAACAAAAAGAATATAATAAAAAAAAAAAAAAGAAGAAAAAGATTAGTAAAAAAAAAAAAAAAAAGTTGTTTATATATAGTGTTAGTAAGTTTGTTTGTTTTTCTTTTGATAGGTATTCCTTCATTCTTCATCATGAATCTCATTAAATGACTTGGCACTAATTAAAGTATTTTCCCATACCATTTGATCACTTTCATTTCATTATCCTACCTTGATCATTACAACCTTGAGAAAGTCCTTTTGATTTGAGTGTGCAATGGGATAATGTATAAAGTGGAGATTGAGATGATAAACAAGCTTATGGTAGATAAGTTGCAATAGGTGGAATGGAGTGAAACACAAACCCTTGAATATCTTGAGAGATGAGTGTAAACACTTGACTTGTGAGGGGCATTCTATTGTGATTTATCTTTGCCAAATTAATTGCCTTGCTACTTGCATTTTTGGAAGGTGGAATTTCTGAGAAAATTTGATTCTTGAATGTTTGAATTGATTTCAATTTTGTAGTGCTTGCTTTAAAAATCTTGCTTCCATGGTTTTCTTGAATTTGGTTGTTTTAGAATTTAAAATCTTGAGGACAAGATTTGATGCAAGTGTGGGGGTGTGATGACTTCCTATTTTTAATAGATTTGAGACATATTTTGATATATTTAGGAAGTCATCAATACTAAATTGAAGAGATTTTATTGAGATTTTAAGAGATATCAATTTGGATGCATTATTTGAGGGATTTCAATTTACAGGTACGTACCAACGTTTTGACAATATTGAAAATCAATTGAATAGACTGGGGCCATTTTTGTTTGAATCAAATTGGAGACCTAAAGGCTAAAAAAAAAAAAAGACGCACAGATGTGAGGCTCACGGGAATTAAAAGGGAATTGAAGACCTAAATCTAAAAAGGAGAGCGTCATTCTGGAGAGAAAAAAAAGAGGAGCAGCCGCGAAAAAAAATAGCGTAGAAGCAGGGGAGCGTGATTCTGAATTGAAAAGAAACAGAGAGCGAGAAAAAGGAACAGACGCCGCTGGAGAAGAATTGGGAACGGAGAGCGAAGAGCCAGGAGACGCACGGAGAGCACGATTCGGAAAAGAGAAAGGAAAAAAACAGCGCTGGTTCGAGGGTCTTGGCTGGATTGTTCGCTGGAGATTATGTGCTTTTTCTTGGTTTTGATATCTCACTTGACTTCAGTTCTTGTTCATTTTTCAGTATGTTATTTACTCTGAATTTTTCTGTGCTGTTCTGGATTTTTGTTAAAGCCATGCTTGGCTAATTTCTCTTTTATTCTAGGGTTCTTTTGACCCTTTGTATGGATTAAGACTTGAATATTCCTCTCTTTTGGTAGATTAATATATGTATGTGTTGATTTTAATCTTGGCTTAATGCTTCTAAATGATTGGCCTCCATTTAGATGATTTGTTCACTTAGGTTTTGACTTGAGAGAGCTAATCTAGGTGTAGAACTTGATTAAAATCATGCTTGTCTTGAAGTTTACTTGATAAATGGATGGTTTGTTGGTAAAATAGAGATATGTTTACTAGCCTTGCATTGTCACATTAGGGTTGTTGCTTAAATATTGATTCTCATTAATTGTAGCAAGAGATTGTGCATTTTAATGAGAAGAGAAACTTGATTTTGACTTGAGAGAGCGGGTCAAGTGTTTTAGAACCTTAGACTAACACATATATGTATTGAAATGCTACTAGAGAGGAAATTAACCAAGTTTTATGAAATGCAAAAAGGGGAAAAAGAGCCCTAGGCTCAATTATCCTTGAATTTAAAGAATCAATTGCCTTTATCAATTTTATGTTTTAGAAATAGTCTTTAAAAATTCTCATTCCAAATCAAAACTTTGTTTTAGCTCAACTTGATGAAATTCACTAAGCCTTTTGTTTGACCAATTTGTTAAACAAATCCTCGTGGGAACGATACTTTATTTATCACTTTATTACTTGCGAATCTCGTACACTTGCGAACGGCGAACATCCCCGTCAGATTGAGTTATGGGTTCTTGTCTTGGTTTTTATTTTAGGTAGGGGAGGAATTTGTGATTGTAGAGTTTTGGGATGTGATTGACATATTCAAGTCGTTGAAACAAAACAAAAGGAGTATTTGCTAAAGTTGATTGTGGTGGGATCAGTATTTAGATGGAATCGCTTCAAATATTCTTCTTTCATGAGGTTGTGAAGTTCCGACTATAAGATTATTAATTACTCTTATTGTTATTTCATCTGACATGACATAATACTTAAATCGCAATTCTCTCCTTTCTCCCTCCCTCTATATTTTTTTAAAAACCTTTTTCCTATTTATTTGGAAAGAGGGAAATGAGGTCCACTAGAAGACTTTGACTTTCCCACCTTCCAACTGTACTACATCCAATTTTTAGCTCATTTTGATCTTTTAGTGCTCAAATCTTTCGAGAATAGATCTCAAATGTTGGCATAAAGAAATTATCAATAAGTTACCCCCTAAAAAATTATCAATAAGGTTTTTTCTAAATGCTAGAATCTACACTACTTAGAATTATTAAGTTGTGAAGCTCTTTACCATATAATATCCCAAACTCTTTGTGCTAGAAAAATATAACAAACATCTTTCTTAAACCAAGGCTTTGCAAAAGTCACTTTTGGCAGGTTAGACCCACTGGCTCAACACATGTTACCACTTATGATTGATTTGAAATAGATTTAAGTTTCACTTGACCATTTTGCCTATATTCAATTGGTTATGTTGTATATCATCCTTTGCATATGTGCGATACCATTTATTTATACCCATGCTTCCCACGGATTCTGTACTAGTTTGTTGAAAAATTGTCAGTGAATTTGTCACTAGACTGAACTAATGGCTTACTATTATTTATTAATAAATATATGATCCAACAGTAATTAAATTAAACCACTACTAAGACGAGTGTTTTTTAAAGAAAAAAAAATTATTTCTGTTTCTGCTTTTCTTCAGTCCACTCCAAAAGAGAAAAGTAACTAATTTTCATAACTCAGGCTTGTTTGGTAAGGTGGAAGGAAGGGAAAATATTTTTTGAATTGGATTTAAAAAAAAAAAGAAAGGTGGAGTTGAAAGTCATTAATATAATTAATTTTTCTGACTATTTTTATCTTCCATATTTTCTTTATTAAAATTTTATAACTCCATTTCCTCAATTATTTTAAATTCAACTCATAAAAATTTTCCCTTTCACACACACATATATTACAATGTGTCGGCGACGCAACCATGAGGAGAAATGGGTGGAAGTTTTGTAGACGGTGCTCTTTGTTATGTTTCCCGCGCTGATGGTTGAGAGCGAAGTCATCTAGCTTATGCTTTTCTGCGTCTTTTCGTCTTTTATTTGATGCTTTCTGTTTTGTCTATTCCTACTTGTCAAAGAAGCAAATCACAAAGGTCCTAGTCATCAGAAATATCACATGCCACATCACTAGCCATGTCACCAAAACGCCCAGTCATCAGATTCATAGTCATGTGATAAATCAACAGCCACATCATCCGCTATGTCATCTTGTAATACCCTTAAAATCGCACTTATGATAAGTATCATAATTTAGTAGATAATACCTATTGGAAATAGGTGAATATATGGTCTCAAACATTGAGTGTATTTATCTTATTTTTCTAGGGTAAAATCTCTTGAAATTAGAAGAAATAAAATGTCAAAAATCCCTAAATATAATTGTGGGTCATAAAATACCCTGAGAATATTATGATAATTCCTAAGAGGCAATAAAATATTTATTAAAAATTAGAAATTATGTTGTCTCTAATTTAGGTAATTTATGGGATTATTTCCCTTGGAAATAAAAGAGGAGAAATTAAATATTATTTTGGGAACCTTAAATGACTCTATGATTTTTAATATAATACATGGAGCATAAATTACCAATGTCAGTACAATAGTTGTGAGGAAATTATTAATCCTAATTAAGAAAATTGTCAACAATTAGTAAGTGATTAAATAAATAATTAATGGCTAATTGTTTAAGCAGGAATAAAGGAGATGTTTGAAGTTAATTATGTGTAAAACCTAATTAAAGATTAGTAACCAATGAAAGGCCAAGATTGAATCTAATAAGGTGAATCTAATGGTTCTAATTAATTGAACCTTAATCCATGTGAAAATGAATCAACCAATGGGAGGATTTCTAGCTAATTAATATAAGATAATTAGAAGATAATGTAAATTAGTGAAAAGCAACATCTTTTGTCAAAAAGAGACCATGTATTTTCGAAAATGAGGAAGAAATAGAAGAGAAAAAGATGTGTAAATATACATGTGTGAAAAGGGTTGTGGATTGAAGAAAAATGAAAAGTAGAAAGAAATTTTGGTAAAAAAACCGATAGAAATTAAATCCTATCTTGAAATCCATGGATCAGGTAGTAAACAACTGGACATATTATGAACAAGTGAATTTTTGTCCCGGTTGGTGTTACCCGAAGTCATTTCCGTAACCGACGGGTTTGTCCTAAAATGATCAAGGAGTTAGGAAATACCCTTAAAGGGATCATAAATTTTGTTAACCCAAATATTTCTCAAGAGGAAGAATAGACCTCCAAGACTACGTTAATGAATTTTTGAGATTATTTACGATTACGCAATTAGAACACCGAACAGGGGAATTTATCAGTAGAATTCGTAAAGAAGCACATGGATGACATCATATGGATGATGTCATATGGAGGAAAGAAGGAAGGATGGATGGTTGAGATCAAAACTTCTTCACTAAGTTTTGATCCAATGGTTTAGAAGAAGGATGAGATTTAACCATGGTTGCCAAAGATACCATGGTTACCTTTGAGCTTTGCCTATAAATAGCACTCCATTCCTCTTCAAATTTTCACACCAAATTCAAGAGGCATTTTGAAAAGTAGAGAGAGGTTAGAGAGAAGGAGGAGCTCTGAAGAAGGAGTAGCAAGGTTCTGGGTAATTTCTTCGGTCCCTAGTCTCTTATAGGATATCTCGTGATCACGTACCGATCGTCACACGTATCGTATATCGTCAACGAAGGTACGCTTGCGTCTGTAACACTAACTCGATGTTTATTGTATGCGTACATGTTGGTATGTTGTTTGAGTGCATATAGATGATAGAAGATAACTATGTGCATGCTATGGGCGATACATATGCATGCTATGGGCGATACATGTGCATGCTAAGGGCGATACGTTTGCATGCTAGGGGCGATACATTTGCATTGGTTGCATGCTCATATACTGCTAATGTTGTGAATATCTGTAATCCATATATTGTATATGTAAGCATGAGGTTAACCGTTACCTGAGGTCCGGTGCGTTGGACCTCAGCTCTTAACATAGCTTCAGGGTCGGGAGGACCGAGGATAAAGACAAGCAGCACGCATAGAGACGCGGCTGAAGACTTCTTCTGTTTATGTAGTTACGTTCGGAATAATGTACCGTTACTGTAATTAGCCAGACTTACGGCATTTTGAATATATGTATCAGTTACTATCTTGCTTCGATGCTCTACTCTGATGATTTTAAATGGAAAAATGTTATTCCGCTTTTGAAAATGCGATATTACACATCTGGCCGTCCAAGTCATCGGGCTGGTCAGCCGCTGCATAGCTGAACACGTTCACCTTGTCATAAAGACATCCTAGTCATTGACCAATTCAGCCCCCACATTGACAGCCGTGTCATTCCTTTATCCTAGTCATTGCACCATTATCATTGGCCTTGTCTACAGCACATCGTCTACCATATCATCCAAATGTCAAAGTCATCTGCCAAGTCAGCAGCCACATCATTGATTGACCATGTAATCACAGCGTCCTAATCATCAGCCTAGCATATGCCACATCATCACTGTCCTAGACATTTGCCTAGTCAGCCGGAACATTGCTGGCCATGACATCCATCTGTCCTGGTCATTTGCTGAGTCAGCAGGCACATTATCACCATGTCAACACAGTGTCCTAGTTATTAGCAGAATCAGTCGCCAGGTACGCAGCAATGTCATCTGCTGAGTCCTACGGCTGGCCCAGTAGCCCTTTCAACATTTTCCATGCGACGTTTTGAGAAGGCTTTTACAACTTTTTTTCTGTCTTGACCCCACAACTTCTCACCTGAAATTTTATTTTCGTCTAACTTTTATTTCAATTTAATCCCTTAAATTTTTTTTATGAATTTA
Source organism: Acacia pycnantha (assembly GCA_025563575.1). NCBI lineage: Eukaryota > Viridiplantae > Streptophyta > Magnoliopsida > Fabales > Fabaceae > Acacia > Acacia pycnantha. Next base: position 1,320,181 of record JAMWYP010000150.1, on the reverse strand, counting down.
TAACAACGGTGACATGGCTACCACTGAAAAATATGATGACTTCGTTATTGGCCATAGTTTCTTCAGAAATAGATCGGCCCAGCCCCTACAACTTGGGTCCATAAGTCCTTTTTCCCATGTAGGGTTATGCTGATGAAGCCCCATCCATATGATATACTTACACTTATGCCCGTATAACAAACGTTCTTTGATGAAGAAGGCCTTAGGAAATTAAAGTATACATGATCTCAAGGTTTATCTACTGAAATCACAAACTAAAGCGTGTACGTATCCATGAATAGAAGAAATGGAAAATGGATCCCCCAACATATACCAAGGAACTTTTACCTTTATTATTAGCACATGCATAGTTTAACAGTTCGAATACAAATTAAACGACAAAAAGATACAATATGACGACATAACATCATAGTATACAAACAAAAGACAATAAACTAATTCATATCATCTAGTATCTAGATAACTTGATGAGCCAGAACATAAGCAAGAAGATAATTCCCAGAGGGAAGCTCATCTATATTTAGTTGATTAGGGTTTCAATGGACGTACGGAATCTTGTGTGGCTGGAACCCTAGCTCAAGACTGGCCTGCCATATTTGGTCGACGCTAAACATGACTTCTCCACACTCATTAACGTTCCAATCCTTCAAGCCATGCAATATTCCAGCAATACGCCATGCACTCAACACCCTTCTTGGCAACCAGTTCTGTCATATAATAACGAAACTTCACTTCCTTAGAAACAATGTTATATTGTACACCAAAAAATAATTTACATTTGTGTGTGTGTGTAAATATGTGTACATGTATAATAACTGACCTCACAAGAGTGTAAATTCTCAAAAGAAGAGGGAGTTATCATAGAAGGTGTGGTCAGATAATAACATTCTTTGCGCAATTTCTTTGGAGGGAATTGAGTCAATGGTATGAATAATGATCCTTTTGGTGCCTTCATTTGTTGATCCTCCTTCCAATTCTGTCCTACTAACCATATCTGAATATAGTGATTACGAAAAAAATTACTTGGTTTATGTGTAAGCCAAGTTATATATATAGTCAAAAGAGGTTGATTAAAAACTCATTGACCAAATGAGTTTATTTTCCCATTTACCTTTGCAGTGTGAGATGTTGAATGAACCAAATTCCTTTTCAAGTCAGGGCTCATCCTTAATTGGTGTTTCTCAAAGCTGTCCTTGCACATTGTTATTACCTGCAGAACAGAACCAAGTAATTTCAAATTTTGATTATATGATATATTTAAGTTCAAGTTTAGCTATGATGTGAGTGGATAGATTGATGTTGCTTCCAATAATTGAAGCTTTTATCAATATAGTAAATTATTTAATCTTCCTCAAATCAACAATATTACTCACTAAAAAACTTAGACGATTAGAAGTAAAATTGATCATATATACCTTAGTGTTTCTTTGACATAAAGCAGTTGCAATTGCATGAGAAACCTTGGTATAAGAACCACAAAGGACAACTTCTGCTGTTTGTTTTGGAATGCTATGAAGAACTATAGCCACCACTAAGCTACTTCCATCCACAATCTTCACCTTTAGTTGTGGGTACCTTTGTATGTAAATCTCTCCACATTTATTAAGCTCCTCTTCCTTCATCCACATTTATATTCAATTCATTACATTGACAAGAGTTCCAACCAAGTCAAAGCTCAAAGATTGAGTTTCAACTAAGTCAAAACTACAGGGCTTAGAATTGCAATTGAGGCAAAATTATAGGGACTTAATGATAAACCTTCCCATCAAAAATTGAAACTTGCCTGATTTAGAAGACCAAGACTCAAGACCTTAACCCCACTCAACTCTGCCTCCAATATTGCTTCTTCTATCAGTTGGTTCAACTTCTCTCTTTGGCACTTGGAAATATACTGTAAAAGGATATTTTTAAATAAAATAAAATAAAACACAAAGATTAATTAGTCAAAAGACTAGCTTTGCTTTCCTAAGAAAACGAAGTAGATAATTAAATGGTTAATAATAATGCATACTTGTACAAAGAATCTTGGTATAACCCATGATTGCGTTGTGAGATTTTGGAATTTGTTGCTCTCCAGAACAAATGTTCGGCCATAAAAGCAAGTCATAAGAGAAGACCAAAGGGTTAAAGGCCACATGAAGAAGAAGTACCATTTTGAAGTTTGGGGCTTTGAGGCTACAGAAGCAAACCCTAAACGAAGATGATAGATTGAATCTGGAGTTGTGAGGTGTGTTAGGTGCACAACATCTGGCGAGGTTTCTGTTCTCTTCAAAGATGTTTCATACGTAATTTCTGTGGATTTGTCCACAGTTCCATAAATATAGTCATATATAGGCATGAAAAGACAGTAATTGGTCCGAAATTGAGTATGGTGCAGAGAGTGGAACCTACAACACAAACAATTAAATCAGGTGAATTAAATAATAATAATTAAGCATCTAAAAGCTTACAATTGTATGATGCTTTGATAAAATAAAAAAAAGTGATAATAATCAAAATAAATACATGCAAAGTTATATATGACGGAATGACTTCAATAATATTGATTTAAATGTGTTTTAAGATGAATAATTGTTAACTTTTGTATACCTAGCGTGAAAATTCGTGATTTATAAGTGTCATGGCATATATGATATAAAGATTGGAAAGGAGTAGAATGATACAATATAGTAATATAGTAGAAGGTTTGGCATAATTTTTCAAGGATATAAAGTAAATAATTCTGATGCAGACATGTAACTAACTTCGTATGTCATTCAGTTGTTCTTTTTTGGTCAATATCACATTAACAACATAGTTCATCTCAAACTTGTTTTTCAAAAGTTTAATTATTACTCCCTTCAGTCTAATCCTAAGTATAAAATAGTAAATTAAGATAATTCTTTGTAACTAATGCATAAAAAAAATTGTGGAGTCTATATTATGTCCTTGTCTCAATTACACGCAAAGAGTCAATATGAGTATATGACACTACGTGGCATTTTCCCCGCTTATCATCTTTCTCTTTGGTTTCCTAAGTCCACATTTGTGAGTAGAAAATGAAATTTTGTCGAAAAAATTAGTTAAAATTCTCTAATTAAAATTTGAGTAAATAACATTTCTGATCCCTGACAAAAAACACGGATCCCATTTTGGTCACTAACAAAAAATCGACACTTATTCGTCTTTTTTATGGGACTAAAAAGGACCTTTTAGAAATTTGTGAGGGATCAAAATGTTCACCAATCGACCCTTATTTGTCCTTTTTATGGACTAAAAAGGACTTCTTCTTTTTTTGTCAGGGACCAAAATGAGGTCCGTGTTTTTTGTCAGTGACTAAAAAGAGTATTTACTCTTAAAATTTTATTGGTAAAAGGATTTGAATTTTAGGCCCGATACTTCCTGTGTAAGAAATGTTGTAGAGTATTAAGTCTTTCTGTGTATATAAGCCTATCAGTTTTTTTTTCCTAACCAATAAAATTTCCAATAGAGATTTTCACTGGTTTTTCCATTGTGACTGCCAAAAATCAGTCTCCAGCGTTGATTCCATCGAATCAACATTCTCCTGCCACATGTTGATAGCTATTCCACGCACAGAATTCAAATCCGAATTTGTTACACATTTTTCAAAAATATCTTTATCATTTGATATAAATAATAAATGTGTTAAAAATATATAAGTTTTTTTTAATGTTCTGAAGGGGACGTATGTAGTACATACATGATTAGTAATAATCTTGAGAAGACCGTGTGTTCAATATCTCAAGGACAAACATGCCCTACTACCAGGGGCGGAATTAGGGGGGCTAGGGTGGCCCCGTCCCCCAAAATTACAGAAATGGACCAAAAATTCTCGGAAATTATACGTTAGCCTCCTAAAAATTTTAATATTTTTACTTTAGTCCCTATTAAAAGTTTCATAGAGGGATTAAAATAAAAATATTGAAATATTTATGAGGCTAAATCATAATTTCCTAGAATTTTTTGTCCTTTTCTGTAATTTTCGACCCCAAATTTCAAATGCTGACTCTACTGAGCTTCATTCTGTAATTTTCGTCCCCCTAATTTCATTTCCTGGCTCCGCCCCTGCCTACTACTCTTGCTGCTATTCAACAATTTGGATTTGAGGTATTATTAAATAATTGAGGAATACAGAATTGTTAGGTTTTAAGTATGAAAAATCTCTTATAATGTAGCTTTTTTATATGTCAAAGTTTCGAATAAATAAGAGATACTTTATCTCATTCACTCAACCAAACCATGATCCTACACACACACACATGTATGTATATACATGTGTGTGTGCATACATACATATATGTGTGTGTACATATATGTGTATGTACTCACACGTATATTGTATACATACATTTATGTGTGTGTACATATATGTGTATGTACACACACGTATATTGTATACATACATATACACATACATATATAAATATGGTTGAATTGATCATTATCCTATATTAAAACGCTCATATAAAATTGCAAGAACAATTGTAGAGAGAGAGAGAGAGTAATAAAGATACTTACGAGGGGGTGTACATGAAATACTTTAAGAATGGAAAGAAGGAGAAAAGAGAGTTGGGAATGAGCTCCAAGTTACAATGGCCCAAGTTGTTCATGAAGTCAATGTATGCAAGATAACCTGCAAATGATACTATTGATGCTGTCCTTGTTATCAATGTCGTATACAATGGGATTGTGAATAGCGTAAAGTATGCTATGTGCTCTGCAAATGGATGTATCACAGCTGTCCCAACAACAAAACAAAAAGAGGAATTAAATTCATATTTAATTATTAGTTGAAACTCATACACATATATACATAATCCTCTTGTCCTATTTATATGCAAAGCACTTCCAACAAGTTCCACCCGAATTAAAATTTAATCATCTTCTAACTTTACTCCTATTTAATCAGCAGGCACACTTTAATGAGAAGTCCATGAAAATAATTGTCTACAAAATAATAAATTAGAGGTAAGAGTATACATTCATATAATAAATTTAACGAGGGACTTATATTAAGGACCAAAAAAAAAAAATCTACATTATACTCCTTTGATCTTATTTACAAGTTGGAGAGAAAATATTTTTTGTCCTATTTTTATGTCACATCAAAATTTTGACATGAATATACAATTTGACCCTTATTATTGTGTAGACTGTTTTTTCTTTAAAAGTGTATATACCTTAAATGGAAATAAAGTTGAAAATGACTAATTAAACAGTGATAAAGAGATTTAATAATTTTCTTAGTTTTAGTGAAATATGCTGGAAGTGACATAGATAAGACCAGATGACTCCATATACACAAAGGTCTTACATTAATTTAAAGAAGTCATCGTAAAGTTACAGTTTTCAACTTCAACTCGAAATTTTTTAAATGATCAGTTAGGTGTAGGAATTCATTAGGGTCAAGGTACGTAGTTGGATTCATATTCATGCAGTTAAGAGGTCTATATGAGTGTAAATAGATAGAAATAGAATTTATGGGAATGAAATAAAAGTGAGAAAAGATGAGATAAAGAACATATACAAGTGATGGGTTCAGTGATGATGGAGGAATGGTGGTGAGAATGGTAGCGAGAATAGAGAAAATGATGATGAAGTGCTCTATGCAACCAATAATACAGAAATTCCACTGGTCCAGCGTGTAGAAGTGCTGTGATAATCACTCCATCTATTCTCCAAAATGGTAGCTTAGAAGCCTCTGGTATTACCCTAATCCCAATGTAAAACAAAAGTGCATTGAAAATGATTTGGTCATCCCTGCAAAAATCAACAATAACACATTCATTAAAACGAGGGTTTTTTTTTTTTTTTGGAGTGGAGGGGGGCGCACCTTCTAGTTAAGCCTGTTCAATGTCATCCCTATTTGAAGTCATTAACACAATGAAAGAGAATATACCAATACAAATTTGAATATATTTCTTTTAAATATGGGTAGAGGATCATAAAGACTAAGGGGAATAGGGCATATCATACTTTGTAAATGAGAAAAGGATGGAGCCCCCATGCCGTGATTTTTAGTTAAGAGCGATGTCAAGCTTATTATACATTTGTTACCCCTCGTCACAGGTAATTAAAAAAAGTGTGAAAGAGTTTTCGTGTTATTCAAGGCTCTCTTGGGACTTTAATTCAGTTCAAGGTTTGGTAGAAATTAATGGAAAGTATAGAGATGGGGAGACAGACACTTAAAGCCAAGGCTCCAGGGTATAAAGTGTGGACCTAATGGATAGCTCAGTGATGAGTTAGAGACCTCTATTACCATATTCGTGATGTCGGTTATCATATCATAAGAAGAAGAAGAAAATAAATGCAACATTTAACTGTCACATTTAAAGGGAAAACAAGAACATAAAAGTTGAGGTAGCAGATATGATAACATTGAGATAGATGTGTGATGATACAAGAAAAATAAAATTCATAATCATAGTTCTTATTAAAAAGAAAATGGTAGAAAATTGTTTAAGGTGATTTAATATATATATAATCATCAGCACAGATTAAACCTTCATATTGAAAACAAAATACAGATCGAGCAAACCAAAAAAAGCAGAATAAACTGAAAACAAAATTGAATAGGAATCAATTTCCAATGGAGCAAACAAAAAAATTGATATGACCTTCACATTGAAACGGAATCGCGGATTCACATTGATTTACATTATTAAAACCTAATTCCTAGGTCACTGTATAAAACCTTATATCCTGGCGGTATATATATAATCAGTCGATTGTTTTGATATACTCCTTTTTTTTAGTTAATTTAGACTTTTCATATTACGTCTGAATAATTCTAATTGTTGGGCTCATTGTGATTTGTCCAGAACCAAACATGAAACATGTCATACAGGAACCGACTTTTCTCCACAGGTGATATCCATGGCAACACGACAAGAGCAGCACCAGCAATATCGTATATATCAAATTCCCTTCTTTTCCTCACAACCAAACGACGTAGTATCTAGATCACAGCATAAAACCTTATATCCTATCACTAGATATATAATAAATCCATATATATATAATAAAACAAATATGAAGAAGAAAAAGAGTTACCAGTTAGTTTCTCTATCAACTTGTTCAAAATCAAGGCTCCTGCTAACGATTTTGTTTTTGCCTTTGGAAGTTTGATAACGAGAAAAAGAGATCCAAATCTGATCATGAAGCATTCTAACCAACATATATGGAAATACTAGAAAGTACCCAAGGTCCCTCTCCTTTCCCTCCTTCATTATCATATCATAAGTACTGTGTGCAACCCATGGTGCCAGCAACCACCACTTCATTCAATAATACACACACACACACACTGATGTCAGCCACATATATAAAATATAATACACACACACGCACACACAACATTCATGCATGGAAATGGATAAAGTATAATAATAGAATAAAGTAAGAAACCTTAAAATTTCCGAGAGGCTTCCAGGGCCAGTTGGTCAGAATGCCTGGGTTCGTCGCCATTTTTTTAGAACCCTGAGGTTTCAAGAGAAGAGATAAATATGTGTGTGTGTGTGTGTGTGGCTATTTATATAGACCCAAGTTTGTGGGAGTTATCTGTATATAGAAATAGTATTAATTAATGATAATGACATTTAAACTAAATCGTTTGATTTGATAAGGAAATGAGAGATTCCTAATTTTTGATTGGAAACAAAATAAAATATTCCTTATAAACTACAAAGATTACGTCTATATATACCATTCTGGTTCTATTTATAAGTCCAGTTTGACCAAAAAAAATTGATCCTATTTATAAGTCCATTTTGACCAAATAAATGAGATTGTGACAATTTTGCCCATATTAATGATGATGAGAGAGATTGACTAACTATGTTGGGAAGAGAAAAAGATGAGAGAGATTTGACAATAAATTTTAAAATGTATCATATTCATAAATGAGGGTAAAGTTGGAAATTTGCTCTATAATCATTGACATACCTAACTTTCCTTACTATGTGAGATTTGGTCAAACTGGATTTATAAATAGGACCAAAGTGGTATACCATAGCTTCGCTAATGTTTGACTCCGTTATTTATTGGTGATACAATGTGGTTTCTGAAAAAATAAGATCATTCAATAATCAATGCCAACCCAGCAGGAGTAAATGGAGTCAGATATTTCTTTGTTGGTTAGCCACGTTGAGTTAAATGATTGGACCGATTTATTTTCTAAAAATTCTCAACCAACTTAAAGGTTTAATGGGGTGACTATGCTCCTAGCCTCCTACTGTAATAAGTGTCAGGTCAAATTGCCACACCAAAAAAAAGCTTATCAGAAAATTGATGATTGGATCCCTTTACGACCTTCGTCACTTTTTATGTACTCCTCCATGTCTTTAATCCTCCCTCTGGTATTATCTATAAGAGCTCGTAATAATGAAATTATGCTGTTTAAAAAAAAAATTAAAATTAGTTAAAAATAATTTTTTTTTTCTTAAGCATGCCCTCATTTACAATGGGCAAGTAAAAGAGAAGTAGATGAAAGATAAGTATCCCCAACCCTTTAATTAATACAATATATATAATTAATTAGGGATACAAATTAAATGGGAAAAAAAACTCATTAAATGTTGGGAAAATGACAAATAAATACCATTTGAATTTACAAAACCCCCAGAATTCTCCGAATTTGTAAAAAGACGAGAGGTACCAAGGACCTATGAGGAATATGCAAATTCAGGTGAAATTACCCTTTTACCCTTAGTTTTAAATAAATTAAAAATAAAAATAAAAACACCCTCGCCGGAGGGCCACCGGCCTCCAGCCGCCGCCGGCTGGGCACCATCCATCGGCGAGGGGGATGGTAGGGTTTTGTTTTTATAAAAATATATTTTTTCAATGTGTATGGGGTGGGGTTCGAACCCCCCACCCCCAACACATCCATGGGGCCAAGTTGCCCACAGTTGGGCCACTTAGTTCCTTTAATATATATATATATATATATACATTAACAACTATATATATTCTTCTTAACATTTTTTCAACGGTATTTACAAAACTTATAACAGTATTTACAAATCCTATAATGCCATTTACAAATTTAGTAACGCCATTTACAACTTTTTTTCAAGTTTACATTTTTTTCCTCTTTAATGCCTCTGAGTGAATAAAAAAATATATATGCACATTTACAAAACTTGTAACGGTATTTACAACTCCTATAACGCCATTTACAAATTTAGTAACGTCATTTACCACTTTTTTTTAAGTTTACATTTTTTCCCTCTTTAATGCCTCTGACTGGAAAAAATATATATGCACATTTACAAAACTTGTAACGGTATTTACAAATCTTATAATGCTATTTACAAATTTAGCAACGGCATTTACAACGTTTTTTAAATTTCCTTTTTTTTCACGATCACAAGTATGTGATCAAATGGGACCGTGATTCAATCGAGTGGGTGATTGATGGGAAAAAGTGAGAAGGGAGAGAGGAAAGAATGGGACGAAAATGGTGAATTATGGTTTCCTAAGAAGCCCATGTTTCTGTATGCTTCGATTCTTTAGCCGTTAGTCCGTAGGCGTTCATTTTCTACGCTCACCAAGTCTCTGTTCTTCTCGATTCTCTTGGGTCATTTTCTGGGTTGCAGGAGTAGTGGTCTTTTTTTAGAAAGTTTGTTTATTTTCCCCTTTTTGTCATATGTCCAAGTCAGCATGAGTTGCCACCTCAGCTCGCCCTGTCAACACAAACTTAATGGCATTAGTGACACTGGAAAACCTAACCTTAATGCATATGGGACTAACGGCTATAGACGGAGTAATCTTAAGGGATCAAAAGCAATGAATTCAAACTTCATGAACTAAAACCAAAATGAAGAGAAACTATGAGGAGTGCGGGCCAATAATGGTGTTAACCTAGAAAACAATCATGATATTATATACGATAAAAATTAGAATTACACCGTATATTGTGTCAAGTCAAAACTCTCATGAAGTTTTTAGATTTAGGATTGGAGGGAAGCAGTTTTCATTACTCCTTCTTATCCTTTTTATAAGAGCTCAATATTTGAAGAGTCCGATAAGAGTTGTCTGAATATTTAATGAGTTTTTTCATTTTTACCCCTCAATAATTATATAAATTGCATTAGTTAAAAGGTCAATAATACTTAATTATATCTACTCACCCCCTATAAATTGGGGCATGCATATTTGAAAAAAAAAAATTATTTTAGACATGCTTTCTATTTTTTGACTAATTTTAATTGCTTTCTTAAACCACATAATTTAGTTACGTTATCATATTCTTATAAATAAGATTGAAGGGAATACTATCTGTAAGCGAACATACAATTCCTAAAGTTGATTGACAATTACTCCCTCCGGACCTTTTTATAAACAACTTTTTTCTCTTTTGGAGTTAGTCCTTTCTATAACCAACTTTCTCCTTGTGTCTCAAAATTTAAACCATTTTTTTTTTCATTTTTTACCCCTATTATATAAATATGCATCTTTATATTAATTACCACACTCACCATTAATTTTCTTTCATTTACTCATTTATTACACATTCCCTGTCATAATTTATATTCATACTCTCTCATATTTGTTACTCTTTCTCTCTCCTATGCTTTTCTAATAAATAATGAGTATATTTGAAATAAACATGACATTCTTAACATATTTATATTTATTGTTTTTAACTAATCTTAACTTTTAATTCGTTTTGCGCAATTAGGATAAAAGTTGCTTATAAAAGTAACTGGAGGGAGTAGAACCACTACTTCTGAACGAAACTTGCCGACAGACAGTTGGACCCAGAATTATTATAGCAGAGTACAAGAAAATCAAACTTATTAATTGTAATTATCTACCACTGTTTATCAAACCATGCCTTCATCTGATCGATCATCATACACGAATCCCATACTTTTATCTTAAACCTAACTAACGGTCCCCATGTCCGAAGCCCATCATTATCAGACAACTTTCATTAGCACTTTAATAGGCCCATATGGTCATGTGTGCTAAATGCTAATCAATGACTTCACATGCATGTACCCTCGTCCTTGGCTCAACTGACAAAGGGGTCGGACACTCTCACCAAAGGGAGGGGGTTCGATCCTAGAATTGGTCAAGACGCTGGGGGAGACATCCTAGCTCCTAGGTGCCTAGGTTAACGCTTGAGGGTAATAGACGGCTCGCTCTGCCCAACATCGGTATCACCTAGGAGGAAGGGAGATTTCGCCCTGCCCTTGGATCATGGGTGAACCCAACCCCTTTCCTAACATTTTTATAGCAAAAACAAAAAAAAAACCAAAAAAACAAAAAAAAAAGACTTCACATGCATGTTCAGGATTTAGATCAAGGCATCAAGCTCTAGCTTTATTTTAGGTCTTCATACAAATATCTATTAATTTTTGAAACTGAACTTTTTTTATATATAAAAAATACTCCTCTAGTCCCATTTATAACACAAGATAGAACAAATTTGTTGTCATATTTATAAGTCATAGCATTACTCTTTTTATATGAATATACAAATTTACCCATGGGGTATTATTAAATAGAGGTAAAGTTAGTGAATTTTTAAATTTTAAGGCCAAGTTAATTATATTTAAGGTTTTTCTTGATATGTGTAAAATATATTAGAATTAACTTATAAATAGGATTAGAGGAAAACTCATCTTTAATTATAAGTCACACTAGAATGCTGACTAGAAATTGATCGGTGATTGGGTGTATTTGGGAAACACAAGAATCAATTACCAGTCTCACACAACATGAAATCACTTAAAATAAGTTAATTCCAATATTACTCCCTCTGGCTTTAATTTATATATGATCTATTTATAGAGTTGATCTTGATCTTAAATAGAAGACATGTTTTTCATATTTGTCAATCTTTTTCAAATTTATCCCTATTGATATTCCCTTAACAATAATCACAGAGGAACAGGAAGGAAAGAATTAAAAAAGATGACTAAGGTGTTTAAAAAAATATATATCATATAAACTAACTTAACTAACTTTTTTAATTTAACCAAATCAGATAAATATGTTATAGGAAGAATATATGAAGAAGAAAGTAGTACACAATGTTTTCAATGCATGGTCAACACTTTTTTTAGGCTTAATTCACCTCACCTATACCTATCATATATAGTGCAATTTGGATTGAAGGAAAATTTTATGTAGGATACAATGAAGTTCATTGGGTATAGATTGCACTCTTAACACTCAAGCTAAGACAACAATAACTATTACCAAGTGATAATTTGACTTTGTCTTTGTGTGTACTCAAAGACAAAGGCAATTAGTTTGACCACTTGGTATTGTGTAATATGATATGACAGAATGGACTAATAGTGATGGGCATTTATAGACAATGAAGTGACACCTTGAAGCGGTGCCTCTTGAAGTAATACATCTTCAATTAAAAATTATAACAATTTGTTAAATTCATGAATATCATATGTTAATTCATGAATAGACATATGAAAAGTTATATATTTATATATTATGTAGAGTTTTCTTATAAACACAATACAACCTTTCATCATGTGATGAATAACATATATAGTTTTATAACATTTCACATGTGTTTTTAAGAACTAAAGAGATATGACTTTGCTAATATTTAGAGTTATAACTCACTACACAACTCTTCACATAAATTCCTTAATTTATAAAAACATGACTTAACAAAAACACATCTCTTTATTTTAAAATATTATATTCCAACATGTCGACTAGAGGAAGTATACTTTACGATTGTTGATCAAATCAAAATCCTTATAAACTTTTTGACGCATGTGTTATTTATTGGATACACAACTTTATAAACATTAATTTAAACGGTTAACGGTAGTTAAGCATTAATGAGAAATTACTGGAGTTCCAACTTTCATCAAACAACTAAAATTCCAGCTGCACGCGTACGCACGCATTAATTGACTGAGATATATTCTACGAAAGCATTTACACTCCATATGTATGTCATATTGTCATCAAAGTGTAAAAATAAAAATAAAATAAAATCAGAAATGCCCCAATTATTTTTTTAAACTTTTACCAAATATTTAATCACACTCATAAAACCAAATTCTAATTCCGCTTGTCCTTGTTATAAGGAACAACCTATCAAAATCATGCAGTTTAAAAATTTAGTTAAAAGCAATAAATGTGCAAGATATAATTTTTTTTTTCCAATTATACTCTTACTTTTAAAGAGATTACATGAGGTATAATGAGTGAAAAATTATTGTAGAGTCATAATAAGTAAAAATAGGAGGCATATTCATATATTTAGTGGGAATAAAAATGGACATTACATGTCAGTTTAAAAATTCAAACGAAAATAATTTATTCCTTATATTTAGGATCACCTTTATATGAGAGATCCGATTGTTCCTTGTAAAAAAGGATTTAGTGGGGTATTCAATTAGGGGTATGCGTGGAACTTTATAATAAACAAAGTAGACATAGCTAAGTAGTTAATCTCTTGCATTTAGAATCAAGAGGAGGATCCTAAATTCTGTTATAAGTGGGGGTAGTAATTAAATAATAAATTACTTTGGTTCTTTTATAGGTTCAATTATAACTTACTGTTAAATCATGTAGTTTAAGCTTAGAATAGTTATATTTTGGCCCAAAAAAGCTAAGAATAGTTAAATCATATATATATATATATATATATATATATATATATATATATATATATATATATATATATATATATAGAGAGAGAGAGAGAGAGAGAGAGAGAGATACACACGGTGATGTATATTTATAGTACATAAATAATACTCTCTCCGGTCCTAAGTATAGGACAACATTTGGGGGTTTGGTTTGATTCTAATTATAGGACAACATTCTAATTTTTGTTAATCTCTTCCTAAAACATCCCTATTAATATGAATGAAGGATTATGTGAAATCAACAAGGTAATTGAAGTGTCAAATTTATATAAGGACATTTTAAGAAAATGAGTAAAATTAACTAATTTAATCTTTATCCTTAATCCCTCCAAAATCGGTTAAATATGTCCTATAATTAGGACTAGAGGGAGTAATTAGAATATGAGTCTGATGCTTGACACGAAACTTGATTACAAGTTATTATCGCAAATAAATATGCTTAATTTACATATATAGATAGATATACAAGTGTACCATGAATTTGTTATTGCTATTTCAAGAAAAGAGGCCCCACAAGCGTTAAAACAGCTCGCCGCAGATGCAGATGTAGATGAGATGTAGACAACAAATTAAAATATCCCCTAAATAATTAAATGATAGCAACCAATTGGAATTAAATTCAGAAATCCTTTGATACTTGCATCATAATATAATTAATTAATATAATAACTAGATAATTTATTTACTGATATTAAAAAAATTAGCTAACTTAGCTATTTATAATTAATGTCTATTGATTTACCTAGAATGTTACGTGCAATGTAATACCCCTTGATAGAGAGAAATCCTCTAAGTATGTTAACGTTTAATTAATTAATGGGGTTTAAACTTCTCATGTTGCATGAGAAGGAAAAGATTCCTACACACATGAAATGGTGGGACCCACATATATATAATGTCAATTATATATATATGTGGGTCCCACCATTTGATGTGTGTGAGACATGAGAATACACTTCTGCTACAACATGAGAAGTGTTTTTCCCTTAATTAATATGGATATTTTGAGTAAAAAATTATAAATTTGAGAGACAAAGTGAATTAAGATATTATATTTAAGATTAAAGAAACTCTTGTCTAGCTCTTATATTTAGGAGTAGTTTGGATGGGCTTTTAAAAAAATGACTTTTTTTAATTGCTTTTTTAAAAAAATACTTCAATTAGAAGTTAAAACTAATTAATTATTTACATTTGGATATAACATTTAACATGCACTTTTAAATAAAAAAAGAAAAATAAAAAAATGTTTGGATGTTATAATAAAAAAGTACTTTTTTATTAATAAAATTACTGAAAGAGATGCTGAAGCAAAAAGGTCTAGGAATAGGGTTGTCATTTATTGAAAATCAAGGGTAATTAGTATCAAAACAAATCATTAAAGAAGAGCCGGTCATTTTTTTTTTCATTATCTCTCTTCTTTCACACTTGCTTTGTTTTTGAAGCTACAAATTGAAGTTTTTTTTTTTAAAAAAAAAACATAATTTTGACTTCTTTTTTTGTTATTTTTGCTTTTTTCTAAAGCTCTCATCCAAACATGTAGATTAATTTTTTTTTATTTTAAAAAAAGCACTTTATTTTTGAAAAAAAATACTTTTTATAAATTAAAAAAGAAAAAACCCATTCAAAAGGGCTTTTAGGTCCGGAGGTAGTAGTTGATATTATTCCATGCTAAATTCATCATTGGATTAATTATTTGGAAAATGTATTTCAAGTCCCAAGGGACCAACAAATCCCTAAAAAAATCCCTAAAAAAAGTCACATATCAGAAAAGTCCCAAGAAGTTGTTAATCCCACATATGAAGTTGTTAATTTAACAACTTCTTGGGACTTTTCAAACATCATAATTCCTCGTGGGACTTTTTTTAAAATTTTGTTGTCCTTTGCGACCTGAGAGGGATTTTCCCTTAATTATTTTCCTATCTTCAAATGAAATTTTAATTATAATGTGTCTTACGTTATTCTATATTTTTGCTGTTGGCCGAAAAAAGGTTATTCTATATTTGCTGGGGAACTAAATACTTTCAATATAATTATGCATAATTCTTGCAAACTCAATGGAGAAAAATAAATAAAATGATGGAGTGAACATTTACACTCATATGTAGGGGCGGACGCAAGAATTTTATTGACGGGGGACGAAAATAAAAAAATGTTACATCGTACATAAAAGTACGTGAAATACGATAGAGACCTAATATAAAAAAAAAAAAAAATCTATTAGAGAAATTAAGATTACTTCACTTGACTCTTACTCTACATGCTGTCATATTGTTAAATTCATTTATAATTGAATTCGTGCTAAAACTCAAAACAATTTCTTTTTCAATGTATGTAATCAAAGAATCATCAAGAAATTAGTTATCATCTATATTCTCATAGTCCTCTTTTAACAAAACTCAAAACTTGTCCAAAATCTTAACTCTAAAATATTCTCTAATCAGTATAAAAGTAATATCATTAGAAAGATAAAATCATGTATAATAAATTTCATGAAAAGAAATGATATTTTTAAATACTTTATTGATTCTTAAAATTTGTCATAAGTTGTTAAAAAAATGGCAGACCAACCACTAGGAAGGGACGAAGAAGTTTTCGGAAAAGAGTAAAACAATGGAGTTGGAGATATATTAAAGTTTGTGGACCCTGCCTCTTTATTTTTTAAAATATATATGAAATCAAAAGAATGGTCAGAAGTGATATGTGATGTTTATATTTCAGTTAATATACATAAGCTAGGGATTGATGTTTATTATTTTAGAAAAATAAAATAAAATTGGGAGGGAGGGGGCACGGGGGCCACCCTTCCCCATGGATCTGCCCCTGCTCATATGTCATATAACTGTTTTTTGGTGATGTTTTTAATAATTTTACTTTACTCAGCTAGTCTCACTTTCATATCCCTTAACTTCATCATCTATCATCTATAGTTTTAATTTAATTTATCAATATTTTCTTAAGTTTCAATTTCATTCTTAAATTTATTTTCTTTCAATTTTATCGCATATTATTTTTGTGAAGTTTCACTTACATATTATTTACTATTTAAAATAGCTTGGCTAAAAGTCAGTAATTGCTAAATTTGCAAATAAAACTAGAGACTAATCCCGCACAAATATTTAAAAAATTTCACATACTTCAGAACTAACAAAAAAGTAACACAATTTTGGTTTTTCTGGAAATACAAAACAAAATTTTTGTTTTAATTAAAAAAATAAGGGTTAAGTAGTAAATCTGCCTTGGAAGTATAGGCTTAGGAGCAATGTTGCCCTGGAAGTTTTTTTTTTGTCTCAATGTTGCCCCGGAAGTTTCAAAACGTAGCAATGTTGTCATCTTCCGTTAAAAAACTAATGTTAACCGTAAAAAAATTGAAGTTAACCATTAACTTTTTAACGAAAATTGGCAAGACTACTACGTTTTGAAACTTCTAGGGCAACATTACTCCTCAATAAAAACTTTCAGGACAAATTTGCTACTTAATCGACCTAAAAATAATTCCAATTTATTATTAAAAAAAATTAATACTGTTCTAATCCCAAGAAAACGACCAACCTCACTTTGTACTGATAATAGGATCCTATGAATTGCTTTATACAAAGGGTAATTAACCTATAAGTCTTTATAGTTTGGGTAAAGGTGTAAAAATACACATGTATTTTACTCTAAAGAAGGCCCAACACCAAATGTTTTTTTTAGGTGCAAAACTATACAAGAACTTTCAAAATTAGGGTAAAAATATCATTACCGTTAAATCTAACTTAACATCGTTACTTTTTGTGGTGGGTCTCACAATATTTTTATGAAAATACCAAAATGACCTAATTCAAAAAAGAAACACAAAAC
This sequence comes from Acacia pycnantha, assembly GCA_025563575.1. NCBI lineage: Eukaryota > Viridiplantae > Streptophyta > Magnoliopsida > Fabales > Fabaceae > Acacia > Acacia pycnantha. The sequence continues at coordinate 1,302,695 of JAMWYP010000150.1, read as the reverse complement.
ACCCCTCCCCTTCCAAGCTCGATCTAATCTGAGATCTCTCCCTTCACCCAACCTGATCTGAGATGCCAACAATGAAGGAAACCATATCAGGGTCGATGAATTAATTCATGGTAAGAAATCATCAAACCATCAGACAGAAAAAGAACTAAAAAGGCTAACACCTTTGGTGCACCATAAAAATGAACATTCAACATCAAAATTTCAGCCCAAACAGAATTGTAGTTGGAGTGAAACATAAAATCAAATATTTATAAAATTAAACGAGATCAATTGAACCAGTATAGAACAATATGGAGCCAAATAATATCAATATCTGGAATCTTAAAAAGCCGAAATAAAGTCGAGCAAGAATCCCATTTTTTGGTAGTACGAAAGGGAGTAGAAGCGTATCTGGCAATGGTTCTTCGGATCGATCATTGATTCTCGGCCCCGTCGTTTGGCTTCCACCCCAGTTGACCTCTCTTGTTCTCTTAGGGTTTCCTTCTTTGGGTTGATTTCAGGAAACCATTTATGTGTTTGTGATTCTACAATTGAAGTACGAAAAAAGAAGAATAGATTCGAAGTCGAAGGTGAATTTGAGCCTAACGGAGGAGGCAGTGAGTTGCAACTTGGTGGACTAGGCGAAGTGTTAGGAGTGGACAATGGAGGAGGCGACGCCGAAGATTTCGTTCTGGTGAGGTTGATGGAGGGGGAAGAGAAGGAAGGCTCGACGAAGGTGGAGTTGGGGCCACTGGAGGAGGAGACGAAGGCGTCGCTGGCAATGGAGCAGAGGGTGTAGATCTCAGATCAGATCAAGCTTGGAAGGGGGAAGGGGGTTTCATGTTTTTTTTTTTGAATCAGGGGCATTTTGGTATTTTCACCACAAATAGTGTGGTACTTCCTTTTGACATTAAATTTCAGTCACCATTTTTGAGCTGCAAACAATCCTCCACTTCCCAACTTTGGATTTTTCATGTCTTCTTGTGAAATTACTCTTTCCGCCCTCACATCTGCCTTATATGTCTTCCTACGCCTAGGGACAAATGACTATTCAATTTGGATATTAGGTTGATAGTTGTGGCTCTTTTGAAGTCGCCATGGCTTCTCCACCACCTTACACCCTAAATGTCAGCGGTTAGAGCTTGAATCGTTCAAAGTGTTTCTTTCGATTGGCGACAATTTCTATGGTGGTGAGGGTAGAGCTCGCTAGCGACGAAGATTTGGTGACGGTGAAGCAAATGTTGCCGGTGAGGAAGGAAGAAAACGGTGAAGGTGGAGCGGAGAGTCGAAGGTGTGGAGGTTGTTGTCTACCACTTTCTTTCTCATGTATCCTCTCTCCTTTGTTCTCGGACCTCCTCTCTTCCATTGTTAATTTCTTTTTTTAAATACTGGGTTGGCATATGACATCGGTTTCTATGATTTTCCGAACCAATTTCATGGTCGGTTTGTCGATTTTTGGTCCAATCCGGCCGGTTCGGTTCAGGTTTAATAACCATAAAAAATATGTTAACCCCTGGGGTTATCATGACAAGGGTACTTTTCATCACGTGTTACTTCTCTTCTTGTTTTTTTCCTTGACCGAAATCACGTGTTACTTAAAAGACTACTTTTTGTCTAAAATATTATTTTTTTTGGTAAATATAATTTATTTTTGTACTTTTGTTAATATATACTCCCTCCTGTCCTTTCTATAAGAACCCAAAATTTAAATTGTCTTGATCCTTTTTATAAGAGCCTAACGAATGTTTGGATTTGGGTTCTGTAATACCCCTGATTAAAATAATAATAATAAAAGAATTAATATGTGTACATATATAGAGGGAAATAATCTAAATTGATTTCTAGAGTTTCTCCTAGAATCTAGGCACAATAATTTGAAATTTAAAAAAAAAAAAACAGTTAAGATCACATAATCAGATCTGATTAGACTAGGTCACATAATGATTAGGGTTTAAGTGATAAAGGCCCATTCCAACAAAAGATAATAATAATATATAAAATATCTAGAAATTAATAATGTTTTTAGTATTAGTTTATTAATTTACAACAATTAAATAGCCCAGCCCAATCGCTAAAACCCTAGATGTTAATTATAAACTTAGGTTAGCCGCCTAAACCTAGAAAACGCTCGACTCTTTTTCTCTCTACTCTTTTCCCTGCTACGGCATCCTCCTCCCGTACTCTCATCAGAGCAGTTTTCTAGAAGGCTAGCAAAGACGGAGACCAGGTAATCCTAATTCCCATATAGCTTAGGTTAATTCATACTATATGTAACCCTAATCCCATAAGCCCTAGGTTAATAGGAATCCATTGTTATATGGCATGATTCCTTTAAATCCCCAAAAATTGCCATCTCACTTTTTCTCATAATTTCCATTTGATACAATAAATCTTGCGCATGCCTTCCTCTGTGAGAAAATTGTTTCCTTCACATGATATGATTCTACATGATCTAAACTAGCCTTAGAGTATGTACGCTGCTAAATAAGTGCGTCGGTTTTGTTTTTGTAATTGAATATATATATATATATATATATATATATATATATATATATATATATATATATATATATATATATATATAATACTATATTTCTTCTTCTCGTTTTACGCGTTTTACTTTTTCTAAAGTCACTTAACATTGAATATAAAATACTGTACGTGGTTGCCTTGGGGTCTTCGGTTTTGAGGATGGAAATATATATATATATATAATACCTGTACGTTTTGCTCTGGGTTCTATGTTCATTTTCCTTTGGCTTAAAATCCTATCTTATAACATATTATAATTACATTTGTTCGTGAATAAATGAACCAATATCTCGGTAATATATTCTCATGACGACCTTATAGAAACCCATGAGTAATATGGATAATGACTAAAGCTGAGGATTTAAACAAGGTCATGAGAACTTCTCAGGATAACCTTATAGGAACCCATGAGTAAAATGGATAATGAGTAGAGTCAGGGATTTAAATGATGGTTATGGAAATTTCTTATGAGAACATTATAGGAACTCATGAGAATTTATTTTATGGTTTAATTTGAGAATTTTATTTTGTGTGTGATTGAAATAGTTAAAATCGTGGGAGGATAGCTTTGGGATGGTACCTCCTAAAGTGATTAACACAACCTTTAGGCTTTATGCCCCCGATATGTATTTGATGTGAACCGTTTATATTCGTTCTTCCCAAAGTGGTGTTTGGCAGGTTTCCGGGACACTAGTAGCAACTTTGGGAAGAGGTGTGCACATTAGGACGAAATGTTTTATGGCCAATTGATGATTTGTGGTCGGCGGGTTTCGGTCACGGGGTAGACTAGGCAGTTTCAGTGTCTACCATGGTTCTCCTCCTACTAAACAGACTGGCAGGGTTTCCCAGGTCTAAATTAATTTAAAATGATAAAGAATGATATTTGGTGTAAATTCTATATGATTATTTTAATTGATTTATTTAAGGTATTTGAGCCACTTAAATCCTATTTTATTGGGATTACCAGCGTTTGCTGATTTTGTGTATTATGGGCTGCGATGATCCTTCGGGGGAGCAGATTTTCAGTGAAGCAGGTTCTCGAGGTTAGGGCTAGCATGAGAAGTGAGAATGACGACGTAGAGATTTTTAGGATTATTTCTAGCTAGTTTTATTTTCTTTTTCTTTTTTAAAACATTTTTTATTTCAGTTGGATTTATGTTAATGCAAATAAGTAGCCTTGCACTTGTCCCGGTACAAGTGCGGCGGTAACACTTCCCAAGGTTGTTTACTCGGAATTCAGTATTTATAAAAACCATTGCACTTTTACGTTATCATAACTGTTAGAAATTGGGGGTGTTACAGGTTCTCTCAGAATCTTTTTTCTCCTTTTTCTTTTTAGAATCTCATTTACACCCTTAGATTTAAAACAAATAGATGGCTCATATTTAATATTTTATAAAAAAATTATTTTAAATATAAATAAATAAAATTAAACGGTTGAAACATGATGTACAAAATTCATAACTGCAATACAAACAAAATTAATAAAAAAAATAATTTATAAAACACTATAAAGGAATAGTTTTAGGAAATATTAAATCTGAACCATCCATTTTTTGATTCAAAGGTTAAGATGAGATTATGAAAAAAAATTCTTAGAGAATTTTCTCCCCAAAAGTTATGTGAAGATTTAATGATATTTTTATATTTTTAACCCTCATTAATTATACACACACACGTAGCCTCTCATTTTCTTTATTCTCTCTTCTCATCATTTTCCCATATTACATTCTCTTTCCTTCTTTACATCATCATTACTCTATTTCTCTCTTACTTTTGCTTTTATAAGGTATAAGGAAGAGCATACTAGAGAAAGTTTATTTTAGATATGATTATTATTTTTAGATCATCTTAACTGATTTGTTTACCCGCATAGTTTGATTATTATGCTCTTATAAATAGGACCATATATAGGAAGTATAAAATTGTTAATACGTATTCCAATCGGATAAAAGATAAAGTATGATTAAGAATAGACATGTATTTTGTTAGTTCTCTATGTTTTTGATGTTTTGATGATAACAATTATAATGAAAATAAGTTAAAAGATTCAAGGGTAAATCATGTTTTAAATCCTAACTTGAATCTATAACGTTTTGAAGATTCTATCATTCTGGTGCCTCAAGTTAAATATTGTCTACCTCAAGTTATATGGTTCACCTATATCAAGCAAAATGTTTCAACCTCAAGTGCCTCGAGTTAGAACGTGTTTAACTTGGAGTAAATAAGTTTGAGATATATTTAACTCGAGTTAAAAACGATTTGCCTCGAGTTGACTATTTGAAAAGTTTTTAAATAAATGTTTTTAACTCCAGTCAATTATGTCTTTGCCTCAAGTCATCTGTGTCCAAAGATTTAAGTTTCGCGCTAAAGCTTTTGAACCCATCATTTTTTACTTTTGGATATCAAGTCATTGACTCAAGGCAATTAATTTTTGACTTCAAGTTAAGTTTTTCAACTCGTGTATTTTGAAGAGAAAGTTTTTAACTTTTGCATATCAAGTCATTGACTCAAGGCAATTAATTTTTGACTTCAAGTTAAGTTTTCAACTCATGTATTTCGAAGAGAAAGTTTTTAACTTTTGCATATCAAGTCATTAACTCAAGGCAATTATTTTTTAACTCAAGTCAAGTTCCAATTTCTTTCAACTTACGTTTTTAACTCTTGAAGAAAGCATTTGCCTCCAGTCAAAATTGAAGATGGAATATCACCTAGAAAGGGGTGAATAGGTGATTTAAATAAATTTCATTCTAAATAAACTCACTGACAGAAGGACCGACAAATAGAGACTGGGAGTAGGGATAATGGACACAAAGAGTTTATACTGGTTCGGTCTAACTCAACGACCTACGTCCAGTCCCCAACCACACCTTGGGATTTCACTAACTCTGAATCACAATACAATTACACACTTTGTACTCGAATGATCCTCTCTCTAGGACTCACTCCCCCTTACAAGTTATAATCGTACACCCACACTTAAGGTTCCACAACCTTAAGATTTTACAACAAAAGAATCTAAATAAGTGTTTGACAACTCCTCACGAGCAGATAAAGATTAAACAGTGATGTACACAAAATATCCGAAGATATGAATGAAACAGTAAAGTTGTAAAAAATGGAAATGAATGCTCAGCGTTTCGGTGGTTAGCGACTTCAATGCTTCTGGTATTTATAGTTGAATCATTTATGACCGTTGGAGAAGCTTGAAGGTCGACCATTGAGAGACTTGAATATTTCCGTTAGACTCACGACGTTTCGGATGATATTCTTCCTCGTTCAAATATTCCAGCTGGATTTGCAGTTCCAACATTCCTTCATTCTTTTTGTTCTTCCCGTTGTGAATAGCATTTAATATGATGGAGAATGTTTGTAACTGCTTTACGTTTGCTCAGAAGTTGATTACCGAGGATATCAGTGTTTATGGCAACTTGCATTTAACGCTTCTGTCAGAGTTCGTGCTTTTGTGCTAAACACTGATTAATATCCTGAAACATACTCAAATGATTATTAGTGTTATGTTTAAATATCATTTAAATATCAAATAAGTAATTAGAACATAACCCATGAGTATTCAGTTGGAATCTGTATCGTTTTCTGAAACAGAGGGTAATCATGCTCGGGCATGATTCAAACTTGCTCGGGCAATGCTCAAGAGAATACGTTAGAAATTGAAAGCATCGAGATATGCTCCGGTACATTTGAGCTTCTGCTCGAGCAACCTGCTCGAGCACTCAAAAGACCTACTCGGGCAAGGTGGTCTTAAAAGCATAAGAAAGTTTCACAAGTCGATAATACTCGGGCAAGATACTCCTCATGCTCAGGCATGGTATCGCCTATGCTCGGGCATGGTGATAGTGATACTCGGGCAAAGGTCAGACAAAGACCATTAGAATACAGAGTGACAAGCTTGCTCGAGCATGATTTTATGTATGCTCGAGCAAGATATTTTCTTGCTCGGGCATATCTCATACAGACAGCGAGAAATGGAAAAGCGTGACATTGCTCGGGCATACTTTTGCCCTTGCTCGAGCATGCTGCTCGGGCCTGCTAAAAGTATGCTCGGGCATACTTCTTCCAGAGAGAAATTTAAAGAAGGCAAGAGACGCTGCTCGAGCAACTTTATATCCTTGCTCGAGCATAACTAATTTATGCTCGGGCAACATCCATCCAGAGACGAATGTTAAGTCGCTAAGTGGTGTTGCTCGGGCAACACTTTACTCCTGCTCGAGCATGCTGCTCGGGCATGAGAAGATTATACTCGGGCATGTGCAGAGCAAATCCAAAAGTACTTAAGAACTTGGTAGCCTGCTCGAGCATTCTTCTACCTATGCTCGAGCACTATGCTCGGGCAACATTTATCTTTGCTCAAGCATAGTCTACATAAAACTTAAGAGCACGCGACGATGCTCGGGCATCATTGATTCTTTGATGGGGCATAGAATGCATTTCCTTGTTTTCTTAGCTTCTGGCCCGACTATGCTCAGGCCTCACTGGTGCATTGCTCGGGCATAGTTCTTATAATTTATATATTCTTGTATTTTGTTCTGATGATGCTCAGGCTTGCCTGACTCTTACTCGAGCATGGTTTACCATTAAATTTCTTCTAACACTTTGAACTGATTGTTTAATTTAGAAAAGTCTTTGCTTGTCATCATCAAAACATATGAGAGCTAACAAAAATATCAAGTTAACTTCTTCTAAACTTTAACTCTTCTTTAAGATTGTCCTTGACTCGAGTCAATATTATTTTACCTCGAGTCGTTAATTCAAGGCAACAACTTTCTAACTGGAAGTTAATTTCTCTAATTTCAAAATCACCGTCTCTGGAAATCTAAATTCATTGATTGTGACTTCATATCTTCACTCATTACTATTCCTAAATACTTTTAATCAGTTTGCTAATGAGTTTTAGATGATTATACAAAGGATTAACAACAAATCATCATAAAGCAATTTGTGTGTCAGAGAGCATTGAATGCAATTGCCTAATCGAGATGCAATCACTGCAACCATTCTTCTGAACATTCTAAAGTAGTCTCTGCTATTCCATTCAAGTAATAAATGCTATCTCTCAATGGTAAAAAAAAAAAAAAGGAATGAAGGAATCTTGAAGACAACACAATTACATCGAGAACATTAATGGCGGAAGTGACTTTCAAGCTTCATCTGTCTAACGACTATTTTTGAAGAGCCACAACGGATAATCCTTAAGCTTCTCCTATAGTCATTAATGGCAACAACTATAAATACAAGAAGCATTGAGTTCGTCAACCACCGAAACTCTGCGCATTCCATTCGAAGTGATTTCAATTTATTGTTTCATTAGTCTCATTTAATATCTTCGGATATCATTGTACTTCAATGTTCATCATTTAATATACTCAGTAAGGAGTGTAAACACTTATCTTATTTTAGTTAATCTCAAGGCAAAGGTACCTTGAGTGTGGGTGTACGATTACAACTTATAAGGGGGAGTGAGTCCTAGTGTGTTAGGATTATCTCAAGTACAGAGTGTGTAATTGTATTTGTGTTTGAAAGATAGTGGAAATCCCAGAATGTCTAGGGACTGGACGTAGGTCAAAGAGTTGGACCGAACCAGTATAATCTCTTGTGTTCATTGTTCTTCTCGCAGTCTCTGTTTATTGTGTTCTTAAGCTTCAGTGAAAGATTTTTTAAAATCACCTATTCACCCCTCACTCTAGGTGATATTCCACCTTCAAGTTCTCTATACATTTTGATAATAACTGACCATTGTAAACAAACTAAGATTTATGATACAAGCCAAAATGCTTTTAACTTGTTCAAACTTGGATCATATCAGTCTGTCACATTTACTGTCAGATTCACTTGAGTTTGTGATGTCAAACTCGAGCCAAGCCTTGTGTGACTTGAGTCAAGAAGTCTTCTAGACTCGACCCACACATAGCTTACTCGAGTTCTGATGAGAACTCAAGCCAATACCGGGTGACTCGACTTTTATCTCTGCGAACTTAAAAACCTTTCAAACACAAAGTTGGTCGACTCGAGCTTGAGATTTGACCGTTATATTCAAATAATCTCGTTAACTCGAGCCATCACTTAATGACTCGAGTTAGGAGAAGTTTTTCAAAACGTTTTTGAAAAGTCACTCTATAAAAAGAGTTCTTGACTCGAGCTAGACTTCTATGACTCGAGTTTAAATGTAAACTCAAGCCAAGTTTTAGAGACTCGAGTTTGAGTCTATCAGAGTCATCTTCAAAATCTTTCTTAACATATAGATGCACTCGAGTCTGATTTCGGAAACTCGAGTTTGGACCTAAACTTGAGCAGACCTTGTCAAACTCAAGTCAATGCTTCATCTATCATTTTTCCAAATCGTCTCTTCAAATGTAGACTCGAGCCAGACTTGTTTAAACTCGAGCCAATCCATCTCTGATTATAAATCACCATGTCCGAATTGTTTAAATCTCTAAGATTGATTTACCTACTTCATATCATCACTCATTATTATTTCTAACTATGTTTAATCAGTTTGTTAATGAGTTTTAGATGATTTTGATATGGATTATCGCTAAAATCGCAATAAAGCATTTGTGTGTCAGACAACATTTAATGCACTTACCTATTTGAAACACAATCTCAACAAATATACCTCTGAGCAATCGAAAGACATTTTCGGTATCCTAAAACATCTTTTGTGTCTCAACAATCAAAAACAAAAGGAATGAAAGAATGTTGAAGACAACACAATTATTCCGGCTTCATTAATGGAGAAAGTGACTATCAAGCTTCAACTATCTAACGGCTATTTCGAAGAGTCACAACAAATAATCTTCAAGCTTCTACAATGGTCATAAATGCCAACCAACATAAAATACCAAAAGCTTTGAATTCGCCAACTACTGAACTACTGAAACTCTACGCAATCAATTCGAGCTTATTTCAACTTACTGATTCATTCACTTCATTCAATATATTTGAATATTCTTGCACTTCAATGTTTATTATTTATCTACTCAGTGAGAAGTTAAACACTTATTTGATTTTCTGTTCAAATCTTAGGGTTGAGTAAGTGTGGGTGTATGATTACAACTTGTAAGGGGGAGTGAGTCCTAGTGTGAAAGGATTATATTGAGTACAGAGTGTGTAATTGTATCTGTGTTTGTGGATTAGTGAAATACCCAGAGTGTCTGGGGACTGGACGTAGGTCAAGGAGTTAGATCGAACCAGTATAAATTCTCTGTGTTCATTCTCTCGGTCTCTATCTCTGTTTATTGTGTTCTTATTTCAATCTGAAAAAGAATTTTGAAATCCCTTACTCACCCCCCTCTAGGTGATATTCTATCTTCATATTTTATATATCATAAGGCCTAGCCTACAGGCCTAGAGTCCTGGCCTATTTAGTTTTTTCTTAAAAAAATGTATTTTAATGTATAATTATATATAATTTAATCTAAATTAATTTTGTAATTTATAAAATTAATAACTTAGTCTTGACCCTAAGTTTCATACTTCATTTACCCATGAGTTTAACATTTTCATTCATCAATTAATCACATCTACTTCTCTTTCTTTCTTTCTTTTTTTATTGCTCAAAATGGCAATGCTAGCTCACCACCTCTCCCTTGATTTGTGTCATTTGATGCAACATAATAATTGCAATAAGTTTATTTTAGTGATGCCCAAATAAAAATGATTCCAAAGACAAGTTTGTCTCATTTTCTGCAAGAAAAACAAGACGTAAAATCTAGTTTTATATACCACTTGTCGTACTTGGTTGATTTTCAAAACATATCTTCTTAGTCAATAAATGATTGATTTTTCTTATTCAATTCCTACTTGCTTAGACGATTGTTGTCACTAGATGTTCTTTTCTTTCTCTTGCTAACTCTTTTATTTCATTTAAGAATGAATTCCTAAACTTTTAAGACATAACGTATGTTTTTAAATAGGTTAGATGAATAATAATTAACTTAAATACATAGGCTTTATGCCTACTTAAAGGCCTACATTTTAAGCAGACATTTAATAGGCGTTAGGCCTTTTAAAGGCTCAGGCTCAGTCCTAAAAAGAAGCCTACATACAAGCTCAAGTTTTAGATCTCCATCACAGGCCCAAGCCTAGTTGACTAAAGCCTAGCCTAGCCTAGGCTATTTCCACCTCTACTAGTTTAGTACTTTTTTATTTTAAAAATAATTTAATTCATTTTTTTATTGTGTTCAATATTTTATATTGATAACCCTAAAATATTCACTTCCTTACCGATCTAGCATGGCCTAGCTCTGATTTGACTTTGATCTGACCTACTACCTCAACCAGTTCAGTGGCCGATTCAGGTTTAAAGTGCAAAGGGAAATATTTAAAATCCAATAGGCTTTTTAAAGTAGGTAAAATGGGGTATAAATTATAATTTTAAGGTTTGATGATGATAATGTATATTTGTGTCACATTCAACCGTGTTTGTGTCGTATCTTCCTTCAATGTAATTATTTATGTCATTTTTCATGTTGTGCGGTTATTTTTAAAAATATGTCACGATTCTGAACCGTAACATACTTAACAATTTTTTTTTGTAAACTAGAGAAAGAAAGAAAAGAGAATAGATGTATTCACTTAAGTGCGTACTAGTGTATCATTGAAAGGATTGCCTATTGCCTATTTATATACAAAGGAGGGAACATAAAAGTAAACACTAACAGAAATTAAGGAGGAAAAATTAGGGGGAGAATTAAGGATTGAATTAAGGCACAATATTATTCTAACACTCCTCCTCAAGATGAAAGCAGCTTGCACATGCAGCAATTGATCTTCAATAAAATAATGATTCATAGTCTAGAACTCGAACAACAAAGGCTGAGGTAATAATCCACTAACTTCACTAGGAGCTTGAACAACAAAGAGTACCAAACTAGAGTATAAGCTGCAACAAATAGTCTTTCAAGGGACGAAAGTAACAACGAACGGTCAAAGCAATAATGAACATCTCACTAGGTACAAACACCAAACAGTCTCACTAAAGACCAAACAATACTCCAAATGTCTCATTTGAGAAAAACACCAAACAAAACACCTCACCGAGGGCAAAGAATGAACAAATCACACAAGGACCACTGATAATTGAATATTTTATACACTTATTTTTGTCTCTTGAGTAATAACTTAGGACCCTTTATCTAATAAATAATGGCTTTTATGTTTATTTGGGCCTTGGGCCTTTTATTGCATTTTAGCCATTTTTAATAATAAAATTCCAGTTTTGTATTACTTCACTATTTCTATCATAACTCTTGAACCAGACATCGGATTTGCCTCATTTTTGTCTCATATTTCAGATGATTCAGAGAGCTACAATTGTTATGAAGACATCAAGAGCCAATTAGGTCAAGAGGACGGTCGATTTTGGAGCCGAAGTCGGATGCACAATTCTGGATATTATTTGGACCCGAATTTTGTAATTTAAGTCCAATTTTATTTTATTTCTGTTTTGGGCTAAAACTATTAGGGCCCATTTTCGTTTTAGGTTATTTTTAAGTAAGGCAGCCGCCAAAGACAGAGGGAATTCACGAATTCAGGATTTTGACATTAGGGTTTCACGATTTTATGCAAATTCTCTCTACCGATTTCCGCATGTTCTTAGGGTTTTTCGCGTTCTTCATCTTTTCTTCAGTTTTTCCAGCCATGCTCGGCTAAACCCCCCGGTTTGGATCATCCCAAGGACTAAATTCGGACTAGGTTTTAGTATTGCTGTGTGATTGCACAGTGAGACGCCACTGTTCGAATAAATTCTAGGCGATCGTCTAGGCGAGGGATTATCCGGATGAATGCAGAGATCTCGATTCATCCGAACCAAACGTGATTAGTTATATTTCGTTCAATGATGCATGATTCTGGAATCTGATCGTTGGGTTGATCGTTTTTAATCTGTTTAAGTCTATCAACGTTTTTCTATCTATTTCTACATAGTTCTGTTTATTTCGATTTATTTCGTTTTAATCTGCTGAATCATAAAACCCTAAAACCCCCAATTTTACCATTCTGTTTCACTATTGCTATTAATCGAGCCCGCTGCAAATTCGTTGGGAAACGACCCAGGTTCCCTAATTCTGCAAATCGTTTTCGAACTTGGTTTATTTTGGGAGACACGGCAAATCTCTTTCCAACCACTAAAGAGCAAATAATTGCCCAGAACAACCAACTAACGAAAGATGCAAAGCACAACAGATGCCAACACACAAAATTAACCAACTTGAATCAAGAAGAACCAAACTCACAATCTGGAATGATGAAACCAAACCCTGAAGCCCAAACTGAATCAAGCAAAACCACAGAAGCCAACCACAAGCACGACACCCAAGACAAAAAAAAACCAAAGAGCACTTCACGAACGTGCTGGAAAACGTAACAAATGAAGAACCCAGTCACTAGAAACAAGTGAACATGCACGAAATGAAACACCAACGGTGAAAAAATATATTAGAAGCAATTAAACGTGACACCCAATTCTCAAGGAAGTAATGGCCAAAAATTCATAGCCCCTATCATATTATAATTGGCATCAGAATCGATGATCCACTTCAAGGAAGAAGTGGCAAGACTAGAAGCAATATTACCAAGGATTACAACACCCAAACAACAACAAATAACTAGTAGTAGCAGTAGCCATACGAGGACATGTCGGACCAAAACGTGAACAGTAGTAACAACAAATAAACAGTCACGTAACAACCAACCAGACAGCAAAAAGTCTGAACGTAAAGTACCAATACCAACTAGACAACAAAAATTCAGCAAGAAGTCGATGCAAATAGGATAACACGCCAACAAAACGTGAAGAAGCACGAGCAATAACTAGTCAAGCAGGGTTATTTCACAATCACAATAACCAAATAGCCACAAAGAAGTCAGCAGAACCAAACGCGGCACCAAAAATAGAAGCAAAAAAATGATGCCAGTCGATGTTAGAATATGAAAATGAAATCACAGAGCACGACAAAAAGAAATCTTGGAAAAAAGAAAGTATCACCGGAATCTAGAAAAGTTTGTCGGAATTTGGAAATCTCAACGAAAAGCTAGAACCTCACCGAAAATCAAAGAATCTCGCCGAAAATAACAGAAGAAGACCGACATTGGTGGTCTTGATGGAGGTGACATGATCTTTGACAACAAAACAACGAATCTCGACGATGAAGCTTGGTGGAACGAAGGAGACCCTTCTTTCTTCTTTATTGCTGCCACTTGCTCATGATCAGGAAGGAAGAAGAAGGCCTCACCAACACACACTCCCTCCCCCTTATTTTCTTATGGTCATTGTTCACGGAACAATACCAACCTCATCAATGTTCACATAACAATACCAAACTCCACCAGAAAATCGATAGAAGAATAAACAAACCATAATGCTCTGATACCATGTAAACAAGAAAGAGAGAAAAGAGAATAGACATATTCACATAAGTGTGTACTAGTGTATCATTGGAATGATCGCTTATTGCCTATTTATATACAAAGGAAGGGAACATAAGAGTAAAAAATAGTAGAAGTTAAGAAGGAAATTAGGTAGTAAATTAGGGAGACAATTAAGACACAATATTATTCTAATAGTTAATAACCATAATGTAATGAGGACATACTTAACAGTTTTTTATTGATAATGATAATGTATTGAGGACATATATACTTAATGTTTCTGTTAGATTCCATGTTTTGATTATAACAAAGCTTAGAAAGGTTTTGCAAATGATTTGAAAGATGAACAAAGTATTTTGAACAAGAAAATTTCATGTTTTTTTGCACAAATTGTTAGATCACTCAAGTGATATGATTTCATCACTACAAGTGATCACTGGAAATAGAAAAACAGATCATATGAGTGACCAATTAAGTGATGTGATAAATCCTAGCTAAACCATCATGGTGATCTTTCTAGTGAAATAGTTTTACAAAAGAAGATTACTCGAATATCCACTAGAGTGGTGTGTTCAAAAATTCATCATCACCACCAAATCACCATAGTGAATAATCCACTGATCAGCGTTACAAAAATTTTCAAAGGGAAAACCACTTGAGTGATGTTCCAAGCTCACTCGAGTGACCACTCTGTTGGTTTTGATTAGTTTTGATGATGTCTTATATAAATGTCATTATTAAGAGCAAAAATTTTATATGATATATTTATCTCCTACATTGACTAACTACTATATTTAATGTAGATTAGTCCAAGTTGAATAATAGCTCAAGAAGGAGATAAGAGATTTTAGAAAAAAGAAATTGGAAAGAATGTCAAGTTCAAGAAAGAGGAGATATTGAAGAAGGTAGAACTTGTTGAGAATGATGAGTTCAAGTTCAAGAAGAGAAAAAGAGAAAGAAAGAGTTAAATGATGGAGAATGATGAAGAGAAGAGAAGAAAGAAGGAAGAACTTGTTGAATGGATTGATAAAATCATTATTCAAGCTTTTATATTGATGCTAGAAGTCTCCAAGATCATATGGAAGTTGGAATGACTTAATTTGGAGTGAAAACCAGCAAAAGGTCAGTTCCAGGATGAGAAAACTCGAGTCCAGATCTACAAACTCGAGTTTCCTACTTCGCTACAATGATTTGTCTCTCTGGTATAAGAAAACTCGAGTTTGGAAGTCAAAACTTGAGTTTGGAACTCAAAACTCGAGTTAATTACTAACTGACTCGAGTTTGTAATGTTTTCAGGAACTCTGGGGTCTCTGGACAAGGAAAACTCGAGTTTACAAGTCAAAACTCGAGTTTACAGCGTTCTTCAGCACTTCAGCAACTTTGTTTCACGTTTCACTCGGGCGATGTATGGTAATTCAATGATATCTCCTAAACCAGATATATGATTGAGGTGAAACCAGTGGCATATGAAACTAGACTCCCAATAAGTCATTTTGATATATAATTAAAGCCAAAAGGAGTTCATATGAAGGAGCTATGAATTATGGAAGTTGACAGTGAAATTAACGTCACTCAGCAGACCAACCTTCAATGTTTTGAGTATATCTCAAAAAGTAAAAATCCGATTGAGCTGAAATTGGTGGCATATGAAAGTAGACTCAAAGGGATTTCCAAAAAGGTTTGAAAGGACCAAAAAGGAGTTCAGACCAGGGAGATAAGGCCCTCGAAAGTCAACTGTCTGTTCAAGATGTTGCACAGTTTGCTATCAAATGAAGCAAACTCGAGTTTGGGAATCAAAACTCGAGTTTGTCGGGGACAGAGAGCAAAATATGATTTTGGGAAAGACAGAAACTCGAGTTATTAAGTTGGAAACTCGAGTTTCCATCACACACAGAGCAACGAACGTTAGAGCATCTTCAAAACTCGAGTTTGTGAGACCAAAACTCGAGTTTCCATCAGACAGAGAGCAACCAAGGGCAGAGCAACTCCAAAACTCGAGTTGGTCACTTAATGACTCGAGTTTTGCTTCAAATTCAAAATGTTCTTCGAATATCAATCGCGAAATTTACCTAAGAAAGACCAAAACTCGAGGTTGTGTTTCAAAACTCGAGTTTTCACTTAAGTGAACAGTTGAAAACTCTAGTTTTCATTTGGAAACTCCAGTTTTCGACACTCTGTTTGAAAATCATTTTTTCTGGATTTTGCGAAATCTTCATAGATGATCTAGATACTTCATATCATCACTCATTACCATTCTTAAATATGCTTAATCAATTTGTTAGTGAGTTTCATGTGATTAAAGCTTGAGATAACATCAAACTTGACAGAAATCAAGATCTATCAAAAAGGTGAAGATGAACTTTGCTGCAGAATTTCAGAAATGGGAAAGAAGATAGATTTCAACGAAGAACTTGAACAAATGAAGTTGAATGCTCGACTGTGATGTTCTTCAACGGATACAAACATTCAAACGAAGGATTAGAAGCAAATCTCAAAATCTCAGATTTGTGTCAGAACATCGAAAGCTGTGCAAAAGTTCTAACGGCTAGTTCCATCTGAGTCTAACGGCTATATTTCCTTATCCAACAGTCACTGAATCTTCAAACAGTCATATATTGATCTCTACCTATAAAAGAAGACAGATTCAAGACAGAAAAACGCAGAGAAACAAGCTTACATCTTCAACATGCTAATACTCTGATATTCTTATCATTTACTCTCTGTTTTCAATGTTTACATAGCCTATCATAGAGAGTGAAATGTTTTGTACTTCAGTGTTTATCCATTCACTTCTGAGAGAGGAGATTTATTTGTAAACATCCTATCTTTCTATCTGAGAGTTACTCAAGATTGGGTGATCTTGAGTGGGAAACCCATTGTATTGATTACAACTTGTAAGGGGAGTGAATCTTAGTGAGATGATTACTTCGAGTACAGAGTGTGTAATCAAACGGGTGTATTGATTACAGTTTGTAAGGGGGAGTGAATCCTAGTGAGAGGATTACTTCAAGTACAGAACGTGTAATCAAGTTGAAAGAAGATAGTGGATTGAAATTCTCAAGTGGAGCTTGGGGACTGGACGTAGGTCAAGGATTGGGCCGAACCAGTATAAATCATAGTTTGCATATTCTCTTCCCTTATCTCTTACATTCCCAGCATATATGTTTGAATGATTGTTTATCACTTTATAAATTATTATTGTCATTCAAACTACTTTCAGTAAGTTGTGAAAAGATTTTTAAAGTTCTAAGTTTTTAATTAGACACCCAATTCACCCCCCCTCTTGGGTGATAGGCAAGTCTTTCACACTCAAGTGATGTGTTAAATCTCATCACTAACACACCACTCAAGTGATTTGTTCCAATGATGTTGCTTTGAAGTATTTTGAAGAAAATGTTACTCGAGTAACTACTTGAGTGATGACTTGAGATCGCTTTAGTGACCACTCAAGTGATGAGAGAAAGAGCATCACTAGCACAACATTATAATGATCCTAGAAGTGTTTTGAAATCTGAAAAATTTTCTAAGTATAAGATTACTCAAGTGATATGTTAAAACAACATCACTAGCAGAACACTCCAGTGATGTGATCAAGTGATATGCTTTTCTGAAAAAATCAAAGGAAACAAGATCACTCAAGTGACCTTGTAATTCTTTATCACTAGCTGATCACTTAAGTGATGTATCAAGTAATATGAAAAAGATAACTCGAGTGCTCCCATTTTGCACATCACTTCATTTTGTGCATCACTAGCACATCACTAAAATTCAAGTCTTATTGAATACCAACAATGTGTACATGTAGATGAGAAAATGATAAGTCTAGCTAATCCTAGATATTTTCTCTCTATATATTGGAGATATCAAACAGAAAAAGGATTTCAAATTTTAAAACAATAATTCCTTAAATCATGCTAACTAACCATGATCCTAATTAAAGATATAATCAAATATTAATTATTATTAATTAGACACATTTATTCTATGGCCAATTCTAACAAATACATAATGGTTCTTTGTGAAGAACTAACAAGTATTGTTAAATATTTTTTTTTAAAAAAAAAAAATCATGCCTTCTTATATATTACAATTATCATTTTTAACCATTAAATATTCTTAAAGAATAAATAATGGATCTTTGTACAAAACCGTCAAATATTGTTAAATAAAATTATTTTAGAATCTTGTCTTCTTATATTTGACGATTATCATTTTTAATCGTTAAATATTCTTAATAATACTTAAAGGTTCTTTATGAAGAACTGTCAAGTATTATCAAATAAAATTTTTCAAAATCCCGCCTCCTTGTATTTGACGGTTATCATCTTTAACCATTAAGTATTTAAGAATCATACTTTACGGTTAATTATTAGTTTATTACAACCGTTATATATTTGTTTTCATGTAATCTAGCTACCTCTCAATACATGAATGATGGTTCTTCCATTTAACCTTTAAATATTGGCGTTATATATTTTGGCGCGAACTCCACCTTGGCATACTTAATGGTTCTTTGTTATAACAGTTAAATATTGAGCATGATATATTCACAGTTTTGTAGTAGTGCATTTCGTTTTTTTTAAATGTATTGGGTAATTGTATATGTGATCGTTTCTTCATGTGGGTATATTATTATTGTAACTTGTAAAGATTATTTGTGCAGAAGGATAACGATAACTAATTAAGGACTTGATAAGAAAGTTAACCTTATAACAATATGACTTTTAAAAAAAAAAAATCAGTGCTGAAATATGTAAAAATAATAAGCACTACGTTCTGGAAATTGATGCTGTGATGAGGTCCCCATTTGATTTTGAACTGTCATTCTCCCATGAATGTATTTCATGAAGTTTCATTTGGCCCCAAAAAAAAAAAAACAGAGAGAGAGAGAAAAGAACATAGGTCTCTACTGTTTTTTCTCTTGCACTTCCTTCTCGGCCCCTCTCAGAATCCTCATTCCATGCTTGTCTTTTAGGTGCTTCTCCTTTTAAGAAGCACATAAAGAAATATTGATGGATTTGTTTATATCTAGTCAAAATTTAGAAACTGAGTTGTGAGTTAAAAATTCAAGAATTGAGTTATACCTAGTCAAAATTTAGAAACTAAGTTGTGAGTTAAAATTTTAAGAATTAAAAATTTAATTTTCCCTTACAAATTAATTTTTCTCTTTTACTTTTAATCCTTTTTTGGGAACAAAGAAGTATATCTTGACTTTTACTTTTAGTTTAAATAAGAGTCATGACTTTTGTTGTTGTAGGAAATAATAATGACCTGTTTTTTTGTACATAAATAATAATGACTTTAGTAAGGTAAGGTCCTAAGCTATGGTTAGGGCAGAAAGACACATATACTATGGGCCATTTCAGATTTGCTGGCAGGAGTTTGGGCCTTGGATCAGATCAAGACCTTCTTTAGTTTTTGTATTTTTTTTTTCCCAGATTTGATAAAGAGTTTCCCCTTTCAAGGTTTGAAGTGCACAAGGGTTTTTATCTCTCCCAACAAGTGCATTTTTCAATATTCAAATTTGTGTTATCCTTGTTACGTTAATGAGAATGCATATCATCTCAATCATGTTGGTTAGCTTTTGCATTCTATATGGTTTCCTTCTGCTCACTTTTGTTTGCATACGCTTTAGTTTTTTGTCATGGACTGGGCCTTCTTGTTCAACCATGTTAAATCTTTGAAGTGAAGGCCTTTGTTTTTGTTGAACTGCTAATGTTTCTTATTAAAATTGTCTACCTATTAGCCTTGAACTCAACTGACAAAGGAGTCGGACACTCTTACTAAAGAGAAAGCGAGGGGTTCGATTCTGGAGTTGGCCAAGGCGCTGGAGAGGCGTCCTAGGTGATGTGAACTTGTGGAAACGCAGACTGAGGTGGAGGCATGTGTATTCTCAGTCCTGTATGCCCTGTGGAGCAAAATCATAGCGCACTGCCCTTAGACTGTGAGTGAACCCAACCCCTCTCCTAAAATTTGTTATAACAAAAAAAAAAAATTTGTCTAACTATTAAGAAAAAATTAAAGCGGATACTAAAAACTATACCGGTCATTGGTTGAGGTTGGTTCAAAGGTTAATTATCCAACTGCGGTTAAACCAATGTTAACCCAATCATAATTAAAATATATAAAAAAAAATTATATAAACCATATTTAAATATAAAACATTAATTCACAAGTAAATAAAATATTCATGTATGAATTACACATAATCTAGATAAACAAAGTTCCAAAAGTGTAAATTTAAGTAATTATTTATTTTGAACTCAAAATGATGTTGTTTTACGCTCAGTGATGGGGAGGGGGGGAAAATAAAAATGATGAGTTGAATTCACATAAAAATGGGAAAAAAACCTTGAGGTTGATTTCATTTATGGAAAATAAGTATTATTTTTTTAGGGAATGATAGAAAGATACCATTTGAATTTTAAAATCTTTTTAACAAAAACAATAATGTAATTAACAAAAACAGTAATGGGATTAACAATTCATTTTGTTGTAAAATCATCTATTTCCCGTTTTGAATTTCAAATAGTATTTTTGTGGGATTTTCCCTTTTTTTCCCTCCATTTTGATTGTTAAGACATGTAGCAGTTGGGAACAGAAAAAGAAGACATGTTATAGCAAGTGATAATAGAAATAAATAAAACTTACTGTATAATTTAAATGGAAGAGTTTGTGCCAATGACCATGTGACTGAGTGACATGAAAAGTTATGAACCGAAGGGTTAAAAAGACAGAGCAATAATGCTTTTCAGGAAATCTAAAATGATCAAGCTCTCAAACATATATCCATTCCTCCATGGCCAACTTAACCAAACAGTAACATCAAAAACTGTACCCATTCACTACTTTAAAAAGCTGAACTTTTTTAATTTTCAACTAATTCCTAGAACTTCTTTAAATCAAGAAAGAGATTTTATAAAAGCTTAAAATTAAACTAAGTGATTCAAGCTTCTTAGTATAAAACCCTTTCGAGAATCTTATACTCCCTCTGGTCCTAATTATAGGACATATTCAACCGATTTTGGAGAGATTAATGAGAGAAGTTAAATTAGTTAATTTTATTCATTTTCCTAAAATGCCCTTGTGTAAATTTAAAATGACATAAGTAAAAGTGAATTAACAACCCCTACCACATACCTCTCTGATTTAAAATTTTCATTTCCACACGGTTTTTAATTGAAATAATGGTCTTACTATATAGACATATATGTGTGTGTATATCTAAACACACACACATACATATATCTACACACATATATATGAACACACACACACAAATATATATATATATATATATATATATATAGGGTTTATCGTTTGTCATGTCACTTGACATAAGATTATGTCAAGTGAGCCCAAAACTACATCGTTTTGGGAGTTAAGGGAATTAATGAAGGGTGTTTTTGTATTTTTGTTTTAGTATTTATTATATGAATTTTACCAAAAGATCCTTCATTAATTCCCCTAACCCCAAAACGACGTCGTTTTGGGAGTTCATTAATTCCTCTAACCTCAAAACGACGTAGTTTTGGAGTGACTTGACATAACCTTATGTCAAGTGACATGACAAACGATAACCCCATATATATATAGACACGTGTGTGTTTATATACACACACACACATACATACATATATATGACACACACACAAATATATATATAGACACACATATAAACACACACATATATATGTATATATGTGTGTGTTTATATATGTACACACACATATATATATCTACACACATATATATTGACAGGCACACACACTCACAGATGTGTGTGTGTGTGTGTGTGTGTGTGTGTGTGTGTGTGTGTGTGTGTGTGTGTGTGTGTGTGTGTACACATATATGTAATAGGGGTATTTTAGGAAGTGTGTGTGTGTACACATATATGTAATAGGGGTATTTTAGTGTGTGTGTGTGTGTGTGTGTGTGTGTGTGTGTGTGTGTGTGTGTGTGTGTGTGTGTGTGTGTGTGTGTGTGTGTGTGTGTGTGTGTGTGTGTGTGTGTGTGTGTGTGTGTGTGTGTGTGTGTGTGTGTGTGTGTGTGTGTGTACATACACATATATGTAATAGGGGTATTTTAGGAAGAAATTGACAAAAATTAGAATGTTGTCCTATAATTAGGACCAAAATCAACTCTAAAATGTTGTCTTATAATTAGGACCGGAGGGAATAATAATTAGACAAGATCCGAGTTAAACTATGCTTCTCTTAAAGCAGAAAACACCCGTTTTATATCTAAATAGAAGTATAACTAAACTTCAAGTCATAAGCTTAATTTAAACACAATATTAGCTTCCCCAACTTTCTCCTTCTTTAGGCTTCACCAACACTACGCCCTTGCTCTTAGAGGTACTTGGCCTTACAGTATATCATGAAAGAAATGGGTGAGATTTGGGAAATCTCAATAATTACAAATTCCTTCATGTTAATCATGTAAGATCACAACTGAATATGCAAATAAGCCACTGAGAACAACACCTTACAACATTGTATCATACAGATAACTTAGTTAATCGCTAACTGGTGCGCATTCATAATTAAATGAATAATTAACTGATGCACATTACCAAGGAAAATAATCTCATGCAAGGCAACTTACATGTTCTCATGAACAATGAGCATAATGGCACAAACAGAGATGCAGCAATCAATGCACAATCACATGAAAGGAAAGAGTTACTACCTCTTGCACTTTCTTCCGATTTACCTTCTACATTCTTCTTTCCTTGATTATTCCTTGGTGGGTTTGGGCATATATCAAATCCTATCATATATGTATAAGTGTTAACTCTTAGAAATTGACAACATTCCAGCACATTTTCTGTCTCTTTTTACCTATTTTTGGGTTTAAAGAATGCATAGGAAATGAAGTGTATAGAAGAATCATGACTTAATTTAAGAAACTCCAAATAAAGTGGTTCAAATCTCTTTCAATCCTCTCTAAATGAAAAATAACATTTACCATCAAATCATGGATATAATTTCATAATTCCACCGTGGATGTTCACTGTTCATTTGGTAAAACATGATTCTTTTCTAGTTTTCCTGTCCAAACTTCAAAAATTCATAGTTTTCAACGTGCACATTCAACTAATGTGTTCTATAAGACATTTCAAATCTTGTGATGTTTATTAAATTCTCACTAAATAATTTATTTTTGAGGCTTTTTTAATTTTTTGATAACGTATCTAGCTTCAATCAAACACAATAAATGTTCAGTAATATCCTACTAAGCTCATCAAATGTGAGTTTTGGCTTACATAATCAAATTCCTAGACTATGTTATCTCACAAGCAGGGGCAGAACCAGAAAATGAAAGGAGAAGGGGGGGTGAAAATTACAGAATTGAATCTAGTGTTCATGAAATTATATTTTAGCCCTATAAAAATTTCAATATTTTCAGTTTAGTCCCTCCATGAAACATTTAGTTGAGACTAAAGTGAAAATATTGAAATTTTTATAAGACTAAAATATAATTTCATAAACTTTGGAATTCAATTATATAATGTTAGGGGGGCCACCCCTAACCCCTAAATCAGTCCCTGCTCACAAGACAAGGTCTCAATATTTCAAGAAAAATAGTTAAGAGGTTATTGTTTAGCCTTAAAATTTTAGAGAAATTGCTTTATGGCTTAAATAAGCTAATTAAGGAAGAAATCCTTTATAATATAATGCAACAAAGGAAAATTTTCTAAAAATTATTTAGTTTTTCCATATATTAAGAAAAGGACCAAACGAAAAACAAAAGGTTATTAAAGGGTATAATAGTCTTTTTATTCACAACCCTTCCCTTGTGTTCTCTCCCTCTCACTCTCTCATTTTTCCCGCGCATCCAGTTACAGAGCAAGAGAGAGGATGGGAGAGAAGGACCAGAGAAGACCGTCGACAGAAGGGGGAGAAGGAGAGGAAAAGGTCAATCGTTGCATGCAATACCAGAATCTGAGTGAGGTGAGATATTAAACCTTCCTAACTCCACCTCCTTCATAATTTCAAGCTCCTTTAAATCCCCCCTAGGGGTCTCCTTAGATACAGAGCTTTTTCCCCTTTGGGGCCTTGGGGGCTATATATTGTAGGAGGGATTTGAAGGGGAGGGACGGAAGATAAACTTTTATGAGTTAGATTAAAATATTGTAGAATTTTAATGAAGAGAAAAAGTGGAATTGGAGCTGTAAAATTTTAATTAAGAGAAAAAGTAAGACAAAGGAGGAGTTCACATTATTGCACAAAATTATGTGCTTATAGTATGAGCATATATATATATATATTGTATTTATTTAGATTTAAATTATATGTTGCTTTTTTAAATTTTTTTTTATCCAGTATCTCAAATTAATTAGTTTCCATAATACTGGTGTTACAGACAAATACAAAAATGGAAACTAATTAATTTGAGATACTGGGTGCAAAAAACATCTTAGAAAGCAACATATAATTTAAATATAAATAAATACAATATATATATAATTAAAAAAAAAATATGCTCATAGCATATAAAAAATCCATAATTATATGCACATAATATGAACTCGACACAGGAGTAAGAAAAATTAGTTGAGATCTTTTAACCCCACTTCTACAATTTTTTTTTTTTTTTAAATCCAACTCATGAAAATTCTCACTCTCCTCTACTCCCCTCAAAATCCCTCGTACAAGATCTTCTCCTTCCCTCCTCATTTCCCCAAATGAGATCACGTTGCAATTTCTTAATCACGTGATGACATACCACTTTAGAAATATGCTAATGAGTATACTCAAAAAAATTGTTAATGAGGCGTATGCAATATTGGGATTTTTTTTTTTTTTTTTTGCTAAAAAAAATTTTAGGAGAGGGGTTGGGCTCACCCACAATCCAAGGGCAGGGCGCTTGGAGCCCAATCCACATGGCATACTGGACAGAGAGTACATATGCCTCCACCTCTACCAACGTTTCCACTGCTTCTTAGACCCCTAGGATGCCTCCCCCAGCGCCTTGACCAACGCAGGGATCGAACCCCCCTCCCTTGAGATGAGAAAGTCCGACCCCTTCGCCAGTTGAACCCAAAGACGAGAGGTATTTGTTGTGTTGTATACTGTCCCAACATTAACTGTGGTGCCAGTTTGGTATGGCTGCAAAAGTCAAAAAAAAAAAAAACCAATGAAAGTGAGTAAGGCTGTGCATGGCAACCATCCTGTTCCCCAGCACAGTTTTTGAGATGGAACAGTTTTTTCTGATTCTGTGCCTGGGAAGAGTTTTGAGAATCAGAATTACATTTGTTAACTCGTTTTATTTTTACTCTGAGAATCAGAATTACGTTTGTTAACACAATTTTTTTTTTCATTCCGATAATCAGAATTACGTTTGTTAACACATTTTATTTTTATTTATGTAATTTTTATATTCAAAAAATTATTTATGTGGTGGTGGTGGTGGCGGTGGTGGTGGTGGCGGTGGTGGTGGTGGCGGTGGTGGTGGCGGCGGCGGTGGTGGTGGCGGCGACGACGGTGGTGGTCGTGGTGGCGGTGGCAATGACAGCGGCGGTAGTGGTGGTGGCGGTGGTGGCGGTGTGGCGGTGGTGGCGATGAGGTGGGGGTGGCGGCGACGAGGTGGGGCGGCGGCGGCGGCGGGGTGGTGGTGGCGGCGGTGGCGGTGGCGGTCGTGGTGGTGGCGGTGGTGGTAGTGGCGGCGGCGGCCGTAGTGGTGGCGGTCGTGGCGGTGAGGTGGCGGTGGCGGCGGCGGTGACGGTCGTGGTGGTGGCGATGATGGCGATGAGGTGGGGCGGCGGCGGTGGCGTCGGCGAGGGTGGTAGTGGTGGTGGCGGTGGGGGTGGTGGTCGTGGTGGCGGTGGCGATGGGGGTGGTCGTGGTCATGGTGGCGGTGAGGTGGGGGTGGGGGTGGCGGTGGTGGTGGTGGTGGTGGTGGTGGTAGTGGCGGTGAGGTGGGGCGGCAACGGTGGTGGTGGCGGTGGTGGTGGCGGTTGTCGCGGCAGCGGTGGCGGCGACGGTGGTGGTGGTGCGGTGGGTGCGGTGGTGGTGGCGGTGGCGGTGCGGTGGGGGTGGTGGTGGCGGCGGTGGCGGTGGTGGTTGACACTGCGAAAGGTTTTCGAGAGAAAGAATAGATGTTGTAGGTTGAGGAATAAATTCTGATTTTGTGTCCAGAAATAGAAAAGCATGAATTTTCTGCTTTTTTTTTTTCTATTCCCCAACACAAAAATTGAACCGGTTCATCCCGGGAACAAAAAAAAAAAATCGGATTTACCAAACAGATTTCTCATCCATTTGTGTTCCAAGGAACAGAAATTAACAAAAAACACATTCTGGGAGCGTTACCATGCATACCTAAAAGTCCAATAGGGCAAAAATAGGCATTTGGGTCTTTGTTAGCTTTAGTAGGTGATGGGCTTCTCTAAAATGAAGTTAACTTTTTTCAAAAATCACTTTTTTCAACTTCTGACATGACCTTTTTTAGTTTTTGAAGAAAAATATTAGAAATAGGTGATCTAATAAGCAATGTGCTATTAAATATACATTTGTATACATTCTAATTTATCCATTGGAATATATTTAATTAAGTACTTTAGAGTTTTGTAATTTTTTTATCAAATTTAAATTTAATTTTTTATATTCAATTATCACAACTAATTTATATGTGTGTGTATATGTAGTATTCAATAAGATTCATGTCATTTTCAGTCATTTTCCATCTCAAATAATCATTCAAACTAGAGCCCACCTGTAAAAGAAAAAGTCACTTCTACCGCCGCTATTCCAAACACAAATCACATCTACAATCTAACTTTTATCCTATTTTCTATTTGCAAGAGCTCATATGGACAAAAGTCACTTTTGTCACCATTATTCCAACTGTGAAAATTAATACTCCTTTCAGTCCTAAATATAAGATAGAGTTGACTATTTTTAAAAAAAATTAAGGAAACTAAATAAATTACTTAATCATATCATATGTTGTGTATCCATAGATTATATCTTAATTTATTAGTCAAAAAAATTAGTTTGAAAAAAATATATCCATACTCTAAAGTAATTTAATTAGCTTCTTTAATTTCTCCAAAAAGTTAATTTTGTCTTATATTTAGGATCAAAATAAGTATAAGGGTTAGCATAGAAAAAATTTAACGGCTAAATTTCTAATTGAAAGATCTCAATTCGCAAGCACTCTAGTTAATATATAAGATTTGAATTCGATTGCTTATGGTAAAAAAAAAAAAAAACTATTACTTAACTCTTAAAAAAAAAATCAGTCTTTCAATCCTAAAATTGTAAAGTTTAAATGATGATTTTTTTAACAATAATTTTTATTTTAATAATTAAATTTAATATATTA
This sequence comes from Acacia pycnantha, assembly GCA_025563575.1. Classification (NCBI taxonomy): domain Eukaryota; kingdom Viridiplantae; phylum Streptophyta; class Magnoliopsida; order Fabales; family Fabaceae; genus Acacia; species Acacia pycnantha. The sequence continues at coordinate 1,275,467 of JAMWYP010000150.1, read as the reverse complement.
TTATCTCAATATTTAAAATTTTAATATCAATATTTTTTATTAACAGTGGTGGTAGAGTTAAAAATCAATATGTAAAATTAAGATGTCAAAATGAAACATGATAGGATAAAGTCAAAGGAGTAAAATTACACTTTGTCCAGACAAATTTGATTGATAAATTGGAAATTTTTTAAATCTATCAATATTTGAATTTTGGAAAAAATTTAAGAAAATACCTCGAATTCCCAAACAAGTTTTGGTTTTTATAATACCAATGGTTTTGCCCTGTTTGGTACGCTAGAATTGGAGGCATGGAAATGGAATTAGAATTAAATTTCATATTAAGTGCATCAGTGGCAGATTCAGAAAATTAATGAAAGGGGCATCAATAGAAGAGCTAGAATTTTTTGTTTCTATTTGCTTAATTAGTAGGGGGATTCGGGAGCAACGGTCCCGGATTTTTTTTTAAAGGAAATTTTTAAACGCATTAAAAAACAAAAGAATATAAACAATAAAAGAAAAGAAATCAAAAAAATATTCATGAAATCAAGTGAATACTGATGATGTAATAAGAGAGGCAGTTATTTTACAAACCTGTCATTTAGAAAATTAAGGCTAAGTACTGTTAGAAATGCAGCTACGTAAATTACAATGAAGGTGAACAACTCAATAAGTTCAAGTACATATATATATTTTAATAACAAAAGTATATTACAATAAAAATAATTACAATGTCATCTTTCTATGCCTTATTTTTTAGAATTCCATCATAATTGTCTTATTATGAATGCTATCAAATACATCTTTAAATAATAAAAAAAAAACAACAACAACAACAACAACAACAACAACAACAAAAAAGGAAAGAGACAAATTCAAGGGTGGGCACTTACCCTCTTATCATATACCTAGATCCGCCTCTGAAGTATATGTTTGATTCAAAGAAATGGCCCTAGAATTTCACCCCAAAAAAATGGCCCTAGTATTGGATTTCATATGCATGCCAACTAAGCCAATTCCATCAAAAAGGCGTCCATAAAAAAGTCTAGTTTTGTAATTCCATTTGATATTTCCCTCCATTACCATCCTCGTGCTTTCAATCTCCTTACTCAATAGTGACCTTTTCACTCCACCCACTCCTACCATCTGCTCATCACTCATCAACCTCCACTCTCTCTCCCCCTTTCACTCCCTCCATGTCAACCCAGTGAGCGCAGATTTGAAGCCCTACTGATGAGAATCATAAAAGGACTAGAAGACCCATGAAGATTTGAAGACTATCACATTTAATGCTGAAAGATTTGAAGACCATCAAACATAATGTTAATTTTCATTTTGAATCTTGTATTCTTATTGTAATTGCATTCCAAAACTTTCTACTATTGAATTCTATAGTTAGGGTTGGGGCTATAAATAACCCTCAAAACATCTCATTTGGTATACATTTGAATGATTAAATAAGAATTTCTCTTACCGTCTTTTTGAGTTTCTCTCTTATCTAATTTCTCCCTTCTCTCTCCCTTTCCCCTTCCCCATTCTACATCAATTGGTATCAGAGCCTGGTTGTCATTCCCCTTCTGTTGCCTAAACTCTCCAAACTTCCTTCAAAACCACCCACTCACACCTTTGATGTTCGCTTCATATTTTTTTGTCCAAAACTCTTATTTCCATTAAATCAACTCCAGTGTCTTCTCCTTGAAGAGCTCGTCGTACCATTCGAATTTTGCGGCCAACGGCTACTACACGCACCTCCACGTGTCGATGGAAGTCCCGGCGTGTGGCCCTTGTTGGAAATTCCGCTGCGTGTACGGATCCCAACAGCCCTCATGCACCTTGTTGCTCCCATGTGTTCTGCACTAGTTGATGCCTTTGCTGGTGATTCCTAATTGTTTTCACGTGGTTTATGTTGTACCAAACCTGCCTTGAGCCGAGAATCATCATACAAAAACATTTAGCGGTAAATTTTCTAACTTTAGGCTCCTAAAGTTATTTGGTAAGGCTCTTTGATCTTAAACTCTAAATTCTATGTTGTTGGATATTACGGAGGTATTCATTCTTTGTTCATTAGATTATCTTATCTCTATTGACTATTCTTCTTGAGCTTTGCTTTTTCATTCTAGTCATCCCATAATTTCCTCATATTTCTTTCTCTTTTATATTCTGTTCTCTTAAATTAACGCTAAAAAAAAGGCCCAAAAAAAAAAGAACTAGAAGAAAAAGAGGTTTCTTTTTCTACATTTTTTAGTTTATGTATATTTGAGTGTCATCTATTAATTTGAGTTGCTCATCATTTAATTCTTTAAGCCTTAGGATCTACACACTGACCCAGTGGCGGACCCACGTTGGTGTAGGTGTGGACAAGTGCAGACAGAAATTTTAAGATTTGTATATTTGTTAGCTGAAATATGTTAGCATTAGCAGGTTCTTAGCTCAGTGGTAGAGCAATTTACATTAGTTAAAGAGGTCACTAGTTACCAAAGGCCTTGTAGCCTAGTGGTATGGGGTACTCCCCAAGTAGTGGGAGGTCATGGGTTCGATCCCGCTCCTTGTAATTCAGGCCATTAGTGCCTGCCGCCTTGTAATTCAAAAAAAAAAAAGAGGTTACTAGTTCGAACCCTCACATGCAGCTTCATTTCCTTTCTTTTCTTTTTTTCCAATGCAGCTCTCATTTCTTTTCTTTCTTTCCCAACGCCTCTTTTTTTTTTTTTTTTCCTCCCAAAGCATTCAGCTCTCATTTCTTTTCTTTTTTTTCCAAGTTTTTCCTCTTTATGAAAAACATATGTAGCAGTATTTTTATCTATGATTTTAGAACCATTGATCATACAAGACAAGAGTGAATAAATACTATATAATACAGAAAATATTTAAAGTTCTTCATTTCTTTTTTAACCAGCCACTATTTCCATTTTTATATATTTTTTAAAATTATAAATTAAATACATTTGTTTGATTCGAAGTCCTAAGAAGAAATTTAATTCTCCCATCGTAGACATTTCAAACTCACCTTACATGATCTTAGAGAACTCTTGACACACTTATGTTGAACGTAATACGTATGATAAGATTGATGATGGAGATATAATGCAATATTTTTAAGGAATGAAGAATCGAAGAATGTTTTTGTAATCATTCTGTTGTAATAGCTTAATTGACTATTGATTATTATTTTTCTATGTTAAATTGAAGTTTTCTTTTCTTTTATTGTCCATATTCTTTTGTTTTAAATGCATTTAAAACTTTCCTTAAAAAAAAAAAAATCGGGGGCAGCAATTGTGCACACATAAAGTTTAAAAGCTGGGTCCGCCACTGCACTGACCTAACATACATTCGGCCCTATACACAAATCACAGTTCACCCTAGGGTAGTTGAGGTCTCTAGCCATTTTCTTATGGGTTGTAGAGATGTAGAGTTCCCTTATTAGGGTTAGGCTGGTTGAATAGGGTCTTCATCACCCTTTTTTTTAGGTGGGGGGCAACTTGGGAGATTAGAACCACCTGAAACACCCTGCGCGCTAGAACTCCACTTCCAACCCTACATGATCATTCAAGGCGTACCTAACAACCAAGCCCTACTTGAAAGATAAATTACCAATATCAAAGCTACCATGACCAAAGGTTGTTAAAAACGAGTTTTTACCTAAAAACGAAAAGAGAATGAAAAATCGTAAAACGTAAAATCGTAATACAAAACATAAATTTTACCTGCATATATATATAAAAAAAAATTTATATAATTCCTCTCTACTCACTTCTATTTCACCAGTAGGCATCTTACAATCAAAGCTAAAGGTAAGTAGTAATCTATACATATTAAGCGTTTATTTTTCTTGTACAAACTCAGAAGACGATGATAAAAGAATAAGTTTTTCAGCTTTTTTACATTTTTTTTTTTTAAAACGGTGCATTTTTACGTTTAACAGCAGCGTTTTTTACATTTTTACTAGGTTTACGTTTTTTGCGAAAACGGTGCGTTTTTTTACGTTTTTACTCAGTTTACGTTTTTTGTTCAAACGAAAAACGTTTTGCTGGAAATAAAACGTAAAAACATCATTTTTACGTTTTAAAACACGTTTTTTACTATCATGATTGTTGTCAAACTCGCGAATTGACTCTCCGATTTTACTGTTTTTACGTTTCTACCTTATAAAAACGAGTCGAGTTTGTAGTAAACTCGTGTTAGTCATAAACTCGGTTAAACTCACGAGTTTGTACACCGAGTTTACGTTTCTAGTTTATAAAACGTGTTAACTTACTCTTAAATTTATGTTAACTTTTTTTATTTGATCATACTCAACGGCTTTATATAAAAATTTTGTAGAAATTTCTTTATTAAATATGATGAATGTTGATGGATTTAATTTCAATTATTTGGATATAAATATATTTAAATCAATTTATTGTCATTTTTATATTTTAATTATTTAATAATACCTATTTAATAATAAAAGTAAACTCTTACGAGTTTACGATTCGAGTTCACGATACGAGTTTACATCATTGTCACGAGTTTGCTTAAACTCGTGAGTTTGATAACCTTAATCATGACCATGACTAACCTTGATGATCGTGAAAGGGCTACCACAGACTATATGGACCATTTGGTAAGCGAATCAGCTTTTGGGACTAATGCTAGAATTGATGAGACTAATAGTAAGATTCAAGCTCTTTAGCGTTAGGGTTGATGCTATAAATAGCCTTCAACACATCTCATTTGGATGATTGAATGAGAATTTTCCTTTCCTTTTTGTATACATGTTTGAATTAGTACTAGAAACTGTTTTTCCAATGTGATTTACGGTATACAAGATAATTTTGTGATATGAGTTTTGTCTCGATTTTTATGAACGTGATTTTCCAACACCAACTTAAACAGACCCTCTATGAGTTTCTCTCATCTCTAATTTCTCTCTTCTCAGTGATTCTCACTCTCCCTTCTCTCTTTCCCCTTCCCCGTTTTGCATCACCTGCTCATCCACAATGGCACCCATGTATTCTTCCCCCTTCTTTCTCCACTATACTTGTTTAGCAATTTACAACTTATTTTAGTAGAAAATTATTGATTTGAGATTTTTTATATTTTGAAGGTGTTTTTGTGAAATTTTTCTAAATTTTTTCCCTGAAATTTATTTGTAATTTTCTTACAATAAATATTATATTCGCCAGGCTATTTTTTATGCGAGCGTGCCGCGACTGCATTACACACAAATACACAATTCATGTGCGCCCCACGTGCAATTTGGACATCAGCATACTCTAAGCAAATCTAATTTGCAAATCTTGCGTAATCTTCCAGCGAATTTCACTGTATAGTGATTTCATTCATTCATTTCATAATTCTCCTTGAAAATCCGATCTCTCCACTTTTGTTTTTCCTTTCCTGTAAAAGATCAGAGTGATTCCCAAATGAAAAGAGCTTTGTGAAAACAACAAAAGTTGAATTCTTCGCCAAGTTCGTCGTTAGTGTTGGTTTCACTCAGCAGCGGTCCTTTCGAAGCTCCAATCATACACACACTCTCTCTCTTACTGTGTCACGCTGAAACTGCCAAGTACGTACAGAGCAATCCACAAAGTCAGAACATTACTCGGGAAAATCCATAGGATTCTCTATTCAGTGAGGTCTAGAGGGTAACCGCAAAAAAGGTTGCTCGTTGATTTCTGCGTTTTGCTTTTATTGCTCCAGTTGTTTTCCCTTTTTAACACGGTGATTCCTCTCATTTTTTGTTCTTTGATTCATCTCATCTGACTCTAAAAATTATAGCATTGTTCTGAATCCATCTCATGGTTTTGTTCTCTTTACACTTTACAGCATTCATTTTAATTTCCTTTTTGCTCACCGCTTTTTATTTTATTTATTGTCATAATTTTGGTGTTTGACTTTCGAAGTATTGGAATTTTCAATCATATAGTATGGAGGCTTCTTCTTTGGTCATTAAGGGAAACACCTTGAGGGTTCAAAAGCCAAGCGTGTTTACCAGTAGAACTACTGTGAGGCCGAGAACCGTATGCATGACGAATAGGAGGAATTGCTTCGGTTTAGGGGTTGGTCCGGTGACGATGGAAGCAGAACTGACAAGAGTGGGTTTTCGAGGCATCTTTGGCTCATCGGCGAAACCCAGATTCATCAGGGTTCAGGCTTCTGGTTTGTCTGCTTCTGCTTTCTTGCTGTGTTTAACTTACTACTAAACATTGCCTTTGATTTCTGCAATTTGTAAATTACAATTGTCTAAGTCATCCATCATGTTAATTCAATCAAATATATTGGCCTTAAATGAATTGGTAGTGTTTCGAGAGTGGAGCCAGTATGTGTCTGATTACATTCGAATTGTTTTGTCGCGGTGTTCGTGTTGTATTCTTAGGGCCATATTTAGTTTGTTTGATGACCTGCATGGCAGAGCGGCTTATTCAATCTTTTAATTTATGCAGTTCTGGTTGGTTTGTACTGTTGTGGTTGTCGAGTCAGATAGGTAATTCAGCGAAAAAGTTTGATTAAAAAAGTGTGGAAAATTTCTTAGCTAATCTGAATACCTCTTAGCTTTGTGATATGTTCTAGCATAATGTAGATCATGCTTGTTGAGGTAGTGGTGTTCTGTTCGTCACTGCTGACAATCCAGTTGATGCATGAATGACTCTTGTAAGTTGAAAATTGCAGTGTCTGAGAATTCAACATTTAAGAGTAATGAATTCTCTGCAAATCATTGTTGGGGTCTAAGATAAGCCTCTTATTACTTACATAAAAAAGCCATACGGCAGCAAATAAGATCTGTTTATTAGTTGACTGAGTCTGATTTTTATGTTTTTGGGCATTTTTATTGTTCAAGAGCGTTTGTTGTGCGTGCTGCTTAAATTAAGAAGTAGTGGAGTCAATTATGAATCTAGGATCTTATTTCAGATGTTTTAAATAAATATTTCAGGTTGTTATTCTCATTTCCTGAGTCTGTTAGCTAGTGGTTCAGACATTTTAGGAGTCTGGTACATGTTATTGTCTATTTATATCTCGTTTGATAGCATTTAAACTCATCTGGAAATTAATTCAGTATTTTTTTAATTGTTGGAGGTTCTTCTTGTCTATTAGTCCTTTATTTGAATGAGCTCTAGTAAGATCAGTAAATTTATTTTCCAGCATTTGCCCTATAATTTCTCCTAGCCATCTACCAATCTATAGTATTATTTCATTGCAAGTATTTATTGTCTCTTGCTGACAATCTTAGTATTATATTCACAATGAATATATTGCAAATTCACTTATATTATTCATAAATCTGCTGGTGAAATCACATGCATTGATTATGAAAGCAGAGACGCTGGTAATTGACTATACTTGTGTTATATATCAAAATAGTTTTTGTCACTTAAATATATAAACACTGCTTCTAGTACCACTGCTATTTCACTTATTTACATACCCTTACAACAGCAAGTAAAATTGAGTTGCAGATGGAGATATTGAGAATATTGTTGCAAATCCTATGGGAAAATCTTCTGGAACTGTTTTACCATATGTTGGGGTTGCTTGTCTTGGAGCCATTTTGTTTGGTTACCATCTCGGGTATGAATATCCTCTCTCTAACTACCATGACATTGGATGTATAGTTAAGATATGATCATGTTACCCTGAAGTCTAAGTATTATAAATGACATGAGCAGCTATTAGATTTGTTGAGTTATTGCCTGCAGAACTTATTGGTGTCTTTTGTAGAGTTTTCCTTGTTATACTACATATTTCCATGGAATACTACCATATATCTGGGAAAATTCTGACAATGGTCGTTTTGGTGTAGGGTGGTAAATGGTGCACTTGAGTACTTAGCCAAGGATCTCGGAATCGCTGAAAACACTGCATTACAAGGTAGAAGACTTTACCTTTTTATGAGGTACAAAGGGATTTGAATTCATTGCATTGACCAAAACAAAAACAAAAAAGAGGAAGGAGAAGAAAGAAATTGATGCTTATATTTTCAGCGCACTGTTAAATGTAACATACTATTACAGATGCTGTTTGTATAGATATTACTGCATTGTTGAACAAAACATTTCTCAGCTTTATGGGTTGAGCTGAAATTATTTTTCTTTTATTGCAGGCCTCTAAATCTATTTTCTTATCTATTCTTTCTTCACTCAAAAGTCAAGTTCTATTGGAATATGATCCATCTATTGTTTTCTCTTAATTTTCTTGAGTGTAAATTCTATGAGTAGGATGGATTGTCAGCACACTACTTGCTGGTGCCACTGTTGGTTCATTTACGGGTGGAACATTGGCTGACAAATTTGGCAGAACTAGGACTTTTCAGTTAGATGCAATCCCTCTAACAATCGGAGCATTTCTTTGGTCTGTCAATTGTACTTTAATTCAAAATTTGATGATTTATATGCTTGCAAAAAATTAATTCTTTGAACTACAATGTATTTATAGTGCTACGGCCCAGAGTGTCCAGACAATGATCATCGGCCGCTTGCTTGCTGGTATAGGAATTGGTGTTACATCTGCTATTGTACCATTATACATATCTGAGGTGCTGCCTATATAAATTAGTGACCTTTTATAAAATTCTGGTCTTGTTCACATATTCTATATTGACCCTGTGGTTACATGTTCTAATGGCAGATTTCACCAACTGAAATTCGTGGTGCACTTGGATCTATTAATCAACTTTTTATATGTGTTGGGATTCTTGCAGCACTAGTGGCTGGATTGCCTCTTGCTGGAAATCCCCTCTGGTATTCTGCTATTCTGTCTATCCACATATATTGTTTCTCTTGTACTGGAGAAAGTAACAAACTTGCAATCCGTCTTCCATTATGAATATAAACCATCCATGAATGTTTCTTTACTTGCATTCTCTGTACCCTCATTCATCATCATAATAAAAACATTTTATCCTGCCAGGTGGAGGACGATGTTTGGCATTGCTGCAGTTCCATCTATTCTGTTGGCACTAGGAATGGGATTTTCTCCAGAGTCTCCTCGTTGGCTTTTTCAGGTTTTCCTCTTGTACTGTACGGTCTTTTGTTATCAAGGCAATATGCTACATGAGGAGAAAGTTGTATATTGCAAAAATAACTGTTCAAGTGATGCTATCCCAAACCCATCAATAACACTTTTTTATGTATTTAATTCAAAAATCCAACATTGGATTGCAATGTCATATGTTAGTATTCTATATATTCTTTATCTTCTTATATAAGGACTGGTATGCATATCATTTAAGCTACATCAAAATTGGGCTCATGAAGATAGTCATTATGATGTGAGATTTTAATCCTTTCCAGCATAACATGTACATTCATGATTGTAATCTTTTATTTATTTCTAATCAGGATTTAATTCTATCGTTTCTTTTAGATTTTGCTCTGCCAACAAAATTTCTGAGCATATTACATTTATTAATTTACAGCAAGGAAAAATCGCTGAATCTGAAAAGGCTATTGAAACACTATATGGAAAAGAAAGAGTTCCTGTTGTTATGCGTGACTTAACAGCTGGAAGTCAAGGTTCTTCTGAACCAGAAGCAGGATGGTTTGATCTCTTTTCTAGCCGATATCGGAAAGGTATTCTTGAAATTTTATGAAGACTTGTTATCTTAGGTTTGTACCCTATGCACCTAAAAGGCTAAAACATCATGGAGCCATTTGGTACAATATTATCTCACATTCCTTGGCATCTTGGATATTGTGGTATTTAAGATTCCCATGTTTGGAATGATAATAGAACATGCATAGAAAGGATACAGTTAGTAGTTATAACAATAAGAAGACTTAATCTACTAGGTGTGGCCAGCTACATGGATCATACGATGTCATTGTGTTCTATCAACAGTTGGTATTTATAAAAGTTGACAGACTTAAAAGTAGGTTCATGTAAGAGCTCCATGGTTTTTGGGTGATACAAAATAATTCTGCAATTAGTGTCATCCTACAACTCTAATGGATGCCACTAGGCATCTTGATTATATGTCAAATGCATGATCTGTGATACTGCATGACATCAGAAATAGTAGGGTCAAGATGACAGCGTATGAAATTCTTCTCTTGAGTAGTTATGTGGGATTCATGCAGTGCTAACCGGCTTTAATATATGCCTGCACTTTGATGGCCATGATCATATTTTTTGCTCATCTAAAGAAAATTCATATGATGGAGGGTATAATATAAATTACCATTTTTGTTCCTGTGACAATTTTACCAACTTGCAATTTAGGGGAGTCAATTTGCTTGTTCCAACCTTTCCAGTGCTTCACATTTGATACTCTATTGGAGCTTTTACTTTTTCTAAGTATTATTTTAGGCCTTCCCCATCAAGGAGTTATATATTAACATTAATTTTGACATGATCTGCATGGCTAAATATCACTTACCAACTTTATGTTGATATATCATACGGTTGATTTGTGCTCTTAATATATGTTGGTGTAACATTTCTGAAATGTCTGGATGCAGTTGTCAGTGTAGGGGCAGCACTTTTCTTGTTCCAACAGTTGGCTGGAATCAATGCTGTGGTATATTATTCAACTGCTGTGTTCCGGAGTGCTGGAATTGCTTCTGATGTTGCAGCCAGCGCTCTTGTTGGTGCAGCAAATGTTTTTGGTTAGTATTGATTTTTTAAATAATATGATCACTGTGCAATATACACACATGATTCTTTTTGTGACCGATGTTTGATCTCGTTGCAGGCACAGCTGTTGCTTCATCCTTGATGGACAAACAAGGACGGAAAAGTCTTCTTATGACAAGCTTTGGTGGAATGGTAATCATTAGTTTCAGCTTAAATCTTTGACCCAAAGCAGATGAACATGAGATATTTTATGCTGTATTAGTACATATTTCGAATTGAAATCTTGAAACCCCTTTGTTCCCACTGTATATATAAGATAGACTTATCTAAGTACAAGGTCCTAAAATAAAACATCTAATCCTTAACTGTAAAATATTATTATCAACCTAATACAGTAGTAGCAATAATATAGACATTTTGACAAGTGACAAACTACCCTGTATCTATTCCATCCTGTAACCAAGTCAGAATTTCAAAATGTCTACATGACAAAATATAACTTACATTGGAGATAAGTTTCAGAAAGGAAAACGTTTTCATTGTACTGTGTGCTGATATGCTCTTCATACATGAACATTCTATTCGTGTCATATTAGAACTTCAATTGGAGATAAGTTTCAGATGTTAGAATATGAACCAAGAAAGCTACTTGGCCTGTGATGTCTGTTAAGGGGTTCGGGTGGTTTGTTAGAAGCCTTGGGTTGAAAAAGCTATGGCCTACTGGCTGATGATATTCTGAGGTATTCCACAGGAGGAAAAAGGGAGAGGTTGCAGGAAGGGCAAAACAGGAATTGACCGCAATAAATAACTGTCTGGCTGATTGGGTTTTGGTGTGCTGGAAGAGAGAAAAGTAACGGTTTAGAACATGAGGAAGGGTGTGAGTGGATGGGTAGGGTTTGAAGCTTTTAAACATAGTAAAGTTTCACATATATTTTAGCAAATTTCATCAAATGCCTTCCTATATTCAAAGAATTCATGTGCCAACCTGTGTTTTTTAATATATTTTTATATTATTTTAGACCTTAATGCTTTTACTGATAGTTAATTACATTTTTTAGTCTAATTGATCATATCTTCCTGAAGCTTCCAGTATCTTTTGTTCATATATAACTAACAGCTCTCTCTCTCTCTCACCCAGGCTGCTTCTATGTTGCTCCTTTCTGTGTCTTTTACCTGGAAGGCCCTTGCACCATATGCTGGCACACTTGCTGTCCTTGGAACTGTTCTGTAAGTTATTTATCTTTGTCAGTAATGGTATTTTCTTCTCATTGAACTCCTCAAACCTCTATGATTTTATTTTATTTTTAATATATTTTTTATGCTGTTCATTTCCTTTGACTCTGTGGTCTATGAATTTTGAACAGCTATGTCTTATCCTTCTCTCTTGGTGCTGGTCCCGTGCCTGGCCTTCTTCTACCTGAAATATTTGCTTCTAGAATAAGAGCAAAAGCAGTTGCTTTGTCTTTTGGCATGCATTGGGTGAGTGAATTATTTCTAAAATAAAATTTTACCTCTCTTTGTTGCCGTTATCTTGCTTTAAAATTTCTTTTAGTTACAAGATAGCATGCGGGATCGAACCCATGATCTGTCATCAATGAGGGTAAGTGATATGCTACTAGGCAACGAGGCTATCAGCGCTTAAAGTATTTTTAAGTTAAAATTGCATAAAGTAACTAAGAGAACTAGTTGCCAGTGAGGTTACCACAAAGACAAATTACTGCCTCGGAAAGTTTATAAAAGACTAAAAGTAGAAGAGGTTAGGGAGGGGGTGGGACCCCGCCTAGTTAAAAAAGTGGTGTATGAACTTTAAAGTATAATACAAGTTTATGGACCTTAGATTAAAATAAAGGGTTAATGTTCAATCTTCCCCAGAAGTTTTCGCATAGGAGTTGTGAGTATTTGGACTCTTGTTGGATCGATATCACTTTGAAAGTCTTAAAAAAAAGAGCAATTTCACCCGTAAGATTTAAAAATGTTACGGTCAATGTTAGTCGAACAATTAGAGTGATTTTTCTTTTTTTTCTTAACAATACTAGGGTGGTGAACAGATTGAAAACTTCTGGGTACCCAAAGCTCATATGCGAAAACTTTCAAGGCAAAATTGAATCTTAACCCAAACATCGAACTTCAGTTTGTGCTTGAGTTTTCCCCATCCCTTCCAGCATGAAGTTTACTGCTACATGGATCATATTGCTTGCCTGAGAATTTTATTAACCATGAAACTAAACTTTCTATCTTATCAGATCTCCAACTTCGCCATTGGCCTCTTTTTCTTGAGTGTGGTGAACAAATTCGGTATCAGCTCTGTATACTTGGGGTTCGCAGCCATTTGTGTTCTTGCTGTCCTGTACATAGCCGGTAATGTCGTGGAAACGAAGGGCCGATCACTCGAGGAAATAGAACGAGCTCTTAATCCATCAATTTAAGATCTTATCAGAATTCAAATGCTCTGCACATGGACTCTTTTCGTCTACTCTCTTTTACTCTCTGCAGGATAATCTTTGGTCTACCAATAGTGATTTGCCAGAGGCTAACTCAAATATGATGCCACATTTTTGCTCGTGCAAACAACAGAACCATCCCATTGAAAATGGCAAATCACCGTGAATTTCCTAGGAACTAGCTTGAGATTAAAATTTATGGTGAAATTACCTAAATGTCCTTAATTTGAAAAAATAAAATGACAACAGCAGTTTTATTAGTAAGGGCTTTAACTTATTAAATAACAATAACTGAGGCAGTGGCAACTAGTTTTATTTTTATTTTATTTTTTTAAAAAAAAAAACTAGTTTTATTAAAATTTCTTATTAAATATTAATGGCAACAACCGTTTAATAAGTAACAATCTTAACTTATCAAGGGATAACATCAAGAACAACTAAGGCAGTGACTTGGTAAGCTAGTGGCAACTAAACCTTAATTTTAGAACAAAGAATTTTATAGGAATTAAGTTGATCATTTTGAGATTCTCATATTTTAATATTTTTTATTTGTCTTTCTAAAAAAGCCCAAAATGTAAAGTGATAGTCGTAATTAGCTTAAATTATGACAATATGAAACTACTAGGTAGTTCAGATGGAGTGGAGAAAGTTTATGCATGATTCATATCAAGTCATAAATCATAAACGTTGAGAATAGAAAGTTTAATATTAAAATAATTAATATTATCAGGGTTGTTTATTCAGTACTTATAAAGATATCTAAATGGATATTATATTTTAGAAATATATTTTAAGATATTATGATTTGATTTGATTTAATTAGTTTCTTGAGTTAGAGTTAGTATATTAGTTTTCATATATAAATGATTCTCTGTTTTCTCTTTTATTTTTAAAGATCAATAATATTTAGAGCATTTTCCTGTGCTTCAATGTAATTCTTCAATTTTAACAGTAATTAATGACTCATTACTTTTCAGTACAGAAAATACTGTTAGAGTAAAAACCAAGCCTAGTTAATTATAAAGCTCTAATACTATAATAAGATATAAAGACCAAAAATAAAGACAAATGATGGGTATATTCATTGCATTGAATATTATGTACTATTCCCTCCATCCCTATATATACTATTATAAGTCTATTAAAAAAAAAAATTGGTCATAAATATAAGTCCACTTATATGTTAATTAGTGAATGTTTTCCAATTTTACCTTTATTTAATTCTTGTTGGAAAAAGAGAAAGAAGAGAGAGATGTGAAAATTATTTTTAAATGCAAAGAAAGAATATTTTTTTTAATAAGGGTAAACTTTGAAACTTACAATATATTTAATGAGTTAACTAAAAATCCTTGGTATATGAGAAATAAGGATCAAAGTGGTAAGGTTCTTTCAACTAAATTGTAAGATTCTTAAAAACAATAAATTAGTTAAAAGTAATAGCTATGTAGAAAATATAATTTTTTTTTTTTAAAAAAAAATGCCCCTACTTTTGAATGAATATGAGAGAGAAAGTAGTAATAAGAAAATGATGAAAAAGAATATAGGGTATGAGATTAATTGAGCGTAAAATGCGTCAGGTTTTTCTTATCATCCTTTTCTCATCATTTCTCATAATCTTTAAATTATGTCTGTCTAATCAATTTGAAAAGTCTCAATACTACTTAAACTTTTATCTCATTTTTCCAATCAACGGTTCATATGGGCTTATGAGGGATAATAAGAAAAAATAATCATGAGAGGATCTACTTTCGTTTAAAGTGATCCCTTGAAGTCCAATATTTCCAGTCTCTGCTCATTAATTAGCAGGCAATTATCTCTTCTTCTTTTTTGAATTAATAAGACAAAAGTTTCCTCTTGGGATGTGTCATATAGACACTACACAGCACAAAAGGAAGTGATACATCATGAATGGAATTAGCCTAGGTCGACTAACATTTGATCAAACAACAAAGTGGCGGAATTTGTAATAAACTCAGCTCAGTGTTCGCCTCATGTGCCATCTTGGCCCAAAATATCTGCATATTTTAGTGCTTCTCTATTCGAATGAATTATTTCTACATCCCAGTTTAAGAAAATCAACGATATAATTTGAGAAATCTCTTGAGCCAAAGGATGATATGGTCCGTATTCTGATATCAATAGACGAATAGCCTCTGTAGAATCTGAGTACAACTTAATTTTTGTGAAACCAAGCTGCCTACAAATCATTATACCATCTTTAATTGCTTGTAATTCTGTTGCAGCAATTGAACAAAAGCCAATTTTTTGTTGAAATCCTGCTATCCACGCCCTATTGCTATCTACATCCACCCTAACATAACCAAAAGGTGGAATACTCCATTAGGCATCCACTCTATCAGGAACTTGGTAGATCTGATGAAAGAATTTTCCTTGCTCCACACCTTTCATTAGTTGATGAAGACAGCTATGTATAATGCAATGGGGATGAGCACCTACACCTTCAAAAATCTTCCTGCATCTTTTCTTTTAAATTAGCCAACAAATCAATCCAAATATCCGCATCCAAGGCCAACGCTTTGACTTTTTGGCCACCCAATTCGTGTCTACTATTCCACAATACCCAATCCTGCAGATGCTATATGTGGATTGTTAGGTCATAGTTGGGATGAATTTGGCAGATGCTGCTAGTAGCTACAGTAACTTAACATTATTTTCTTTACTTTTGGACAACCAGTAGTGATGGCAGTGGCGGAGCCACGTTATTGCAGGTGGGTGCAAGTGCAGCCATAAATTGTGGCTGTTGAGTTTTTTTTTTTTTCCCTGGCTGCTGAGTTACTACATATCTTAGCATAAACATCCATAATCCCCCTCAAAACATGGGACATTATTATAGTGTTATGAGACCCATTGGTGGTTTTATTTTTATGGGCCCCAAACTTTACTACCCGCTATCAGAGCCAACGTTTTACTTTTTTAGTATGACGTTTTTTTTTTTTTAATATGACCATCTGATTAAATTAAATATAAATATTATCAGACTTAATTAACATAGTTTTCTCCAAAAAAAAAATTCTACAGTCACATGTACTTAGCATGTAGAGTTCCGAGAGCAACTCTCCTGCATAAAATAGAAAAGTTCCAAAAATTAATTGAATTTAAATAGATCAGTTGATTAAAATAATTTCTGCATCAATTTTTCAGTGGATGACTTGAGAGCAAATACAGAGTATTTAAAGGTGATTGAGGAGAAAAATTACACAACTGAGGAAAATAAAAAGTTGCAGCAAGAATTGGTATGTAATTATACAAACAACCCTTTATATTCTTTTGTTTTTTTGGCAGAAACTTTTTTGGTTTATATCGTTCCTTTGATCTCTTGTCATAGGATGTAATCAAGGTCCTCAAAATATTTCACTATAACTAGTTTACAAAGGGTTTGTAGGAGGTGGATCCTACCGTTGAACAAGATGAAACGGGTTTTGTGGGAATTGATTCTTTGTTTTTAGAACTAGTAGGTGTTATACCTGGAATTGATGAGACAATGAGCTTTGCTGAGATGTTGAAGTAAGAAATATGTGTTGTCTTATTGATTTTGTTTTGACTTGAATTTTGTTCAATACTGTGTGCCTAAATTTGAAACTTATCTGTACAAAGTTGTGTTTATAATAGTGTAGAATTGTAATGCAATTGTGTTCTCATTGTTTTCCTTCCTCCTTTATGTAGGTGTTTGTTGTTGAACTTATTGAAAGTGTCATGCTCTCTGGTGGACAGTCTGGTGAGTTATAGCATTTGTTATACTCCTTTACTTCTTCATTGATAGTTGACTTTTTAATATCCTATCACATATAACAAACCATAATAATTTTTCCTTGGATGTTGCTTTGGAATTTGATTGTGTAACATTTGGGTATCTGTATGTCATGATATTAGAGTATATTGTTCTGTTTAAATTGATTTCCTCGGAAATACTTTTCAATTGAACCCCATTTCTAGTCCTAAACTTTACGAAGAAGTGGGTTGCCTTTTATCCTCCTTAAAAAAAAATTCGGGGGTGTTGCCCCCGAACTCTCAAATCCCATCATTAATTGTGCACCCACAAACTTAAATTCCTGACTCCGCCACTGAGTGATGGCATCTATTACTTTAGAAGAAAGCATATTATGAAAAAAAAAGGGACAAAACACAAATTAATTAGTGGAGAAAAACCAAGCCACTTGCTAGATATTATAGGAAATATTATTATTCTTTTTTTTTTTCCTCCGTTTCCACGTTTTCATTTTTCCTGGTTTTATGCTTCTTCCTTGCTGGGGCTAGCTAGCTGTCACATGCTTCTCAATCACAGTTCTTTTTTTTCTCTTTCTGTACCTAATTGACCAAACTATTCCTTGTTTTTGAAGATGTAGAACATATAGCCTCTCGTTCCACCATGACACCATCCCCATATAGAAAAAGGAAAAATCTTCAAGGTCTCAAGTATCAAAAAAGTCTCAGAAAAAATTCTAATGTAAAAAATGTCTCATTGACAACTCTTTCAGTAGGGAATTAACAACTTCATTTGTGGATTTCAACCAAGATTCTGAAACTCAGACCAATCAGGGTATTGGATCAAGGGTCAGTGAGTTAGACCGGAGCTAAACCAAGGCCAGACCGGTGAAAAATAGAAGATTTTAGGGTTATTAGTATGAAATTCTAAAGAAAATTTTAAAAAAATCAATTTAAAAAAAAAAAAGTGAACGGGTTTCACCCTTGGACTGAACCAGTTTACTAACCCGTTCGCCGGTTTCCGATCCGATCCGGGTCTGAGAACATTGATTTTAACAACTCTTTAAAACCTTTTTGACATCAAAAATTTCTCCGAGACTTTTTTAACATTTTCTTCATTTTTTGAGACCTTAAAGAGATTTTCCCGATAGAAAACTATAATAGTTGCGTGGTATTTGTGGCTCTTTTTGGAGTCAAGTCAAATTACTTGTGAATTGAGATAGACGAATATATATATATATAGAGAGAGAGAGAGAGAGAGAGACTAGAATTAGAGGACCGTAATTAGAGGTACGCAATTGATATATATGATAGATCACAGGAGGATATTAATAACACGTCAAGTGAAAGAAAAAACAGACAAATACGAAATTTGGACATTCAATTGCACGTTAAGTGATGAAAACCGTAATTAGAGGACCTAACACGTGACAATTAGTAATTAGCTCCTATTTTTCCTAAAATATGTCGGGTTAATTAGGCACATTTCAATAATCTCCATAGTCCCAAAGCAAGCCCTTCCTAGTTCCTACCTACCTGGTATGCATTACTATTCCTCTTATCTTAAATATATGACATAGTTTGTAGTATAAATTATACTATAAAATATGTCATATATTTAGGACCAGAGGTAATAGCTTTTAATTTCTAAAATTCTACACGTCGGAGGAAAAACTCAGAAAATTTTTAACAACAGGAAAAGCTATTTTAACAACAGGAAAAACTATTTTGACAATAATAGTTTCATAAGGAAATTTTAACAACAGAAAAAATCATTTTAACAACAGATAAAACTATTTTAACAGCAAGACTTTTTTGATATTGGAATTCTATAATTAATATAAAAAAGATAAGGGATTTGGGGTTGGAACTTTTTTTATACTTTTTCTCTTCCTTGGGGTCATCATTGATATTTTCCCAAGAATTAATGAAAAAGGTGCATTTTGGTTCATGCCATGGGTAATATTTTAATGGCAAATGGATTATTATGATTAATTCATTGCTTTTTATTAAAGCTACCTCTTATAGGATTGTCAATGATTTCATACACAAAAAATATCAATACTCAAATTCTATTCTTTCTAGCTAATAAAATTTTTCAACATGGTTTTCATCTATTGACTTCTTTATATTACTTCAATTAGAAAGAATCTAGCAATTTGCTATATATATATATTTATCTTTTTTTTATTCTCCGTTGTTTTCTTTGACACGAACAAATGAAGAAGGGAAAAAAGTCTGTTTGAATTGAGACAATTAAAAAACACAAAAAACCTAATCCTCCATAACTTAACCTCAAAGTATTCTCACAAGTCCCTTTTTGAGACTTGTATAAGAATCTCACTCTCTTCTTTCCCCATTTGTGAGTGATCAAGAAACAGTTACCAATGATGGAGCATAACTCATTTCTCAGGATTATACCCAAACCTTCCAATATTCATTTACATCTAAATCCAAAACTTTTCTATCACTTTGTCTTCTTCATTGTTGGTATCTCACTAGGAACAGTAGCCACTTTATATTTCAAAACCCTTTCCTTTCATTTACAATACTTTTTTTATCATGGAAATCCAGCCTCCTCCTCCTCCTCACAACCACCGTACCGACCACCATCTCCGACACTAGCCCCACCGTTGACGACACAACCAGAACACAGCCCGTTATTAATTTCCAACAACAACACAAGTATCAGAAGTATTACAACTAACAAGGTGTCTCTCATGCACAATATGACAGACCAAGATTTGTTCCTGGAGGTAATTAAGGTACAAGGAGGGTTAGAGAAGAAGGACGATGTTTCTAACAGGACAAACCCTAAAGTGGCTTTCATGTTCTTAGCAAAAGGTTCACTTCCGTTGGGACCCTTATGGGAGAAATTTTTCAAAGGCAATGAAGGCTTGTACAATATCTACTTACATCAACATCCTTCTTTCAATGAAACAGTGCCTCAAGATTCTGTCTTCTTTGGCAGAAGAATTCCCAGCCAGGTTAGTAATATGTACAATACAATTACTTTGTATATTTACCGACATTCAACTACCAAACTTTTTACCCCATTACAATAAAGATAGTGACTGTAATTTTCCCGAACACACACTGTTGGAATGAAGGAAAACAAGAAGAACCCAAAACTCTATATGCCATCCCAAAAGCTACTTTTGGATGCCCAAACATGTTTATGGGTGATTTTGGTTTTTTGAATATGTTTGTTATGACTTTTTTTCAATTGGGTGTTTGAAAAAAAAAATACAACAACAACAACAACTTAAGCCATAAACCAAAATTTCTTGTTTTTGGCTTTTCCACCATGGAAAGAGAAAAATAGCTTATGAAAGAAAAATGCCGGGTCTCACTTTTTTGAATTGAAATACTATTATGGTCCTTATTATAAATCCTTATAGATGAAATTTTTTATCCTAAATATAAATTCACTTAAAAGTTAATAATCATGATAGTACATTGATTTATGTCCATGAAAAATTTAATTGGTGAGAATTACTTGATAATTTTTTTTATCAAAATCATGATAATACTATGATTTAGATCATTCTCACCAATTAAATTTTCAGTAGACTTTCCCCCAATTTTTCTACAAAATTTAAGTACTTTAGTATTGTAGAATTTTTCCAAATAATACATTACCTACTTTTATTTTTATAAAATTTATGCCTTTTTCAATTTTTTACCTTTAAACTTACTTTTCCATTAATTATCCAAATAAGTTTCTGTATTTCTCTATGATGAATTGTTCTTGCATCGAATTTTGTTTTTGATGTACTTGGATTTTGTATTGAACATATTGTCTTATGTTTTAATGAGATTATGTATTATATGTGAACACTATAGTGTTTGTAATTGAGTTAATTCATTTCAACTATATATCCCAATTTTTCCAAGTTAACATTTTTACCTTTTGGTAATTTTAATTTTTCTCTTATAATTATCATAATAGCCACTTATACTATCATGAATCCAAATTAAACAAGCTACTTATGATACTATCAAAAAAATCTAAACATAAATCATATTATACAATCTGACCCCAATCTTAAGTTTGCATAAGTCAGATTGCAAATAAGCCAATTTTCTCATGATTATCCCAAACACACATTCTTATAGTAGAGGATATAGTGAAGCGATATTTAAAATACTTGTTCTATATATGAGATATTTTTTTTAAGGATGACTTGTTCCTATTCTTATTATACTCTACCTGAAAATTTTAGTATAATTTTTCATTTTTATCCCCATTAATTAATTCTGAAGGAGAATTACTATATGGTCTAAGGAAACGACGAGTTCTAATACAGAAAATGACAATATATCTATATTACTCATTTGTTATTGGGATTTTTTTTTTATAAATTATATTCATTTCTTGAAACCTCGTTGTGACTTTTCCTAATATTGGTTAGTCTCAATTGGTATATCAATTAATTATATGGTTATTCTCTCTCCCCATAAATAAGTTATTTTTAAAAAAATTGTATTTTTTATATATTTATTTTCTTTAACTAACTTTTTAATCTAGGTAATTCGTTTATTTGTATCTTATAAGATAGATAGATAATGTGTTCTTCCATTTGCAGCCAGTTTTCTGGGGAACTTCATCAATGATAGATGCAGAAAGGCGTCTTGTAGCTAATGCACTCTTAGACGACAGCTCCAACCAACAATTTGTTCTTCTCTCAGAATCATGCATCCCTCTCTTCAACTTCAAAACCGTCTACAACTACCTCATCAACTCATCTCTCTCCTTCTTGAACTCTTTCGACGACCCTAGAAAGCCGGGTCGTGGACGATACAATCCCAAAATGTCCCCTATGATCAACATTACTGACTGGCGAAAGGGATCTCAATGGTTTGAACTCCATCGAGATCTCGCGATCAAACTTATCTCTGATACCACTTATTACCCCATCTTTCAGGAACTTTGCCGTCCACCTTGTTACATGGACGAGCATTATATACCAACGTTGGTGCACATGAAGTATGATGAACTGAACTCAAAGCGTAGCATTACGTGGGTTGATTGGTCGAGGGGGGGCCCACATCCAGGAAGGTTTGGGTGGGGTGATATTACAGATGAGTTCTTGAATCGGATTAGGTTTGGAGGGAATTGTGTTTATAATGGGAATGTCACCAATGTGTGCTTCCTTTTCGCCAGAAAGTTTCTGCCCAATGCATTGGAGCCTTTGTTAAGAGTAGCTCCTCTTTTGCTTGGCCTTGATCCTTAGTTACATTTTTCCGTTGTCATATTTTATCACCAAATCATTTTTATTTCTTTCACCTCCATTCTTTGTTTATCAGTAAAGCTCTAAAATTGATCATCAACTCAAATCAACTTCCGTGTATGATATAATTAAATTGTATATTTAGGTACCTTATTCTATTCCTTGGATTTTAACCTAGTGATGACTCAAAAATTATATACTCTCTCTGGTTCTTAATATATAAGACATAATTAAGAAGTTAATGTTAGTCCTAAATATAAGATTTAATGTTAGTTCTTAAAAATTATATACTCCCTCTGGTTCTTAATACTCCCTCTATAATAATCAAAGAGTAGAGGAGAGGAAATAAAACTTTATGGTTTTTTAATTTCATAAACAGAATCCTTAAATTGTGTTAATGCTATTTACCAGCTTTTAATGCAAAAACTGGATGTTGATTTCTTAAATCGCATAAACAGATTTCATGCTATTGACTTTATAACCTATGGCCTTAAAAGCACAATTATTTTTTGGGGTTTATACTTCTCATGTTGCATGAGAAGAACAAGATTCCTACACACACATGAAATGGTGGGACCTACACATAGATATAATGTTAATTATATATATATGTGGGTCCCACCATTTCATGTGTGTGTGACATGAGAAAATACTTCTCCTACAACATGAGAAGTGTTTTTCCCTTATTTTTTAGCGCATGAAACCGTTTCAATTAAAATGTTTTACTGCCTCCAAACGTTCAGCAACAGTAATGTGATCGTTAGAAAACGTGGTTATAGTGCTTTATGAGTGGTCTAATGTCTCTTGTTCAAGAGTCTATATAAGAATTTTGAAGTATCCTGAAACATCTTTTTAGTACTCGTCAATACCTTGAAATATTAGTCAGTATCCTGAAGCATCTTTTAGTACCAGTCAGAATTTTGAAGTATTTTTTAGTACCAATACCCTGAAATATTTTTTCAAGATCCTAAAATAAGTATTTTTTTTAGTACTCGTCAATACCTTGAGCTCTTCTTTCAGATACACACTTTTGAGCTCTTCTTTCCTCCTCTAATTTTTCTATGTGCTGCCAAGTTCTATTATATTTTATTATTCTGTTCATCATGTTTTGGCAGGAAGGATCTGTTTTATTCTAGGGAGTACTGCTTCTTATCTACCGACTGCCATTAGCAGTGGAATAGCTTGTAAGGACATTATCCTCATACTCAACTTGGATTATTCATCTTCTTTGTAGGTGTTGTTGCCTACAAGATCTGCACCTTATTAGGGAGGAGTTAGAAGATCCACTAGATTGATTGTATGAGAATTTAGGCGTTGACGCCAACAAAGTAAGGGCTAGAGAAATACCAATAAGTATTAATCCTACAGGAAGCTGAGAGATCTTGGCCACTCAAGTCTAGAGTTTCGAGTTTGAGTATGTGTCAATATAAAAAAATGTTTTTGGGAGAGCTACCATCAGTTCGTTCTAATAACGCTTGAATCTAACTCAGTTAAATAGCCATATAAAAAAAGGGTTAAAGAGAAAAACTATCCATTATCTTTTTTTTTTTTGGAAGAGCTATTGGCACTATGTAAACCATTTTTTTTGGTGTAAAAATTATACCCTTCAAACATTAAAAAGTAACCTAAAATGCTATTTCTGTTAATTTGGAGCCATGTTCATTAAGTTTAAATTTTGGAATATGACACGTGGCTTATAATGCTTAGTAAGATATGAGGATGTGGAGGGTGCAGGGACAAAAATACCCAAAAATTTTCCTAGAAAAGCATCCGGCATCATAAACTTTACTGGGTGCAAAAATGTCAATCCTGTTAACTTGAGTAAACAATGAGGAACCAGTTTCTCTACCTATCTTGAGATAGGTAGGGAGAGCTTTTCCACATCTGGACAGTCCATATTTAATTTTTTTAATTGTCAATTTTTAAATGAAAAAATCATTTTTTAAAAATGTGTTAATTAAAAAATTATCTTTATTTTATATTCTCTACCCATTAAAATAATTATTTTAAAAAATAAAAAGTAAAAAAATTAAATCTAGACGGTCCAGATGTGGAAAAGCTCTTCCTACCTATCTCAAGATAGGTAAGGAATCTGATTCCCTAAAGAATGTTACTTTTAGAGTAAATACTCTTTCTGGTTCCTGACAAAAAACACAGACCCCATTTTGGTCTTTTACAAAAAAATGTCATTTTTAGTCCATAAAAAAGACGAATAAGGGTCAATTGGTGGATATTTTGATCCCTCACAAATTTCCAAAAGGTCTTTTTTAGTCCCATAAATAGGACGAATAAGGGTCGGTTTTTTTGCCAAGGACCAAAATGGGCCCCGTATTTTTTGTCAGGGACTAGAAAGGTATTTACTCTTACTTTTAAGTTTATGTGGGCCCCACCTTTTTTTTTTAAATGATTATCTAAAAAAAACTCACACTTTCCCTCAAACCCGGGTTCTTATGAAATGGAGCAACTATCCCCAGCAGCCCGGTGGACCTGCTGCCAACCACAAACGGGTTGTGTGGATACACGTATGTACGTGTCAAAATATATGTATGTATGTTAACCAAAACAATTCAACCATATATTTACTTATATAGTTAATGTTTGTACTGGCCAAGTAAAGAAGAATTCTCAAATCTCTCATATACCATAACTAATTATTTTAATACAATTTCCATTTTCTCTCGCAATTCAAATCACTCAATTATTGACAACTTCCAAATAGCTTACTTTAACAAAAATCCCAAAGTTCTAAAAATCTATAATTCTATTAAAATTCCAACCTTCAAATTTCAAGCTTAAATCTCAAAACTCAACCATCAAAAATTCAATAATACCTCAAATAAACTCAAATTTAATCGGTGAAAATATCATATACAGTAATTTTACTTACCAAAATAAACCCAAAAACTGGGACGCAGCTTTCATTTATACTCCCTCCATTGCCCTCCTTTTCTTCCAAACAGTGTCAAATTTGGTGGGGCAAAAAAATCACTGTTCACTCTTCTTTTATTTTTTTTTTTAAAATAGCATTCACCATCCTAATATCTTTTCAGTAATGATCATAATTTTGAAGTATTTTTTCAAGATCCTAAATTTTTTTCCAAGATCATGAATTATTTTTCAGTACTAGTCAGTGCCTTGGAGTATCTTTTTAATACCAGCCAGTATCCTGAAGTATTTTTTTAGTACTCGTCAATACCTTGAAATATTAGTCAGTATCCTGAAGTATCTTTTTAGTACCAGTCAGAATTTTGAAGTATTTTTTAGTACCAATACCCTGAAATATTTTTTCAAGATCCTAAAATAAGTATTTTTTTAGTACTCGTCAATACCTTGAAATATTAGTCAGTATCCTGAAGCATCTTTTAGTACCAGTCAGAATTTTGAAGTATTTTTTAGTACTAATACCCTGAAATATTTTTTCAAGATCCTAAAATAAGTATTTTTTTAGTACTCGTCAATACCTTGAAATATTAGTCGGTATCCCAAGCATCTTTTAGTACCAGTCAGAATTTTGAAGTATTTTTTAGTACCAATACCCTGAAATATTTTTTCAAGATCCTAAAATAAGTATTTTTTTAGTACTCGTCAATACCTTGAAATATTAGTCAGTATCCTGAAGCATCTTTTAGTACCAGTCAGAATTTTGAAGTATTTTTTAGTACCAATACCCTGAAATATTTTTTCAAGATCCTAAAATAATTTTCCAATATCATAAAGTATTTTTTTTTTCAGTACCAGTAAATACTTCATGATCTTAGAAAATTATATTAGGATTTTGAAAAATTATTTTAGGGTACTAACTGATACTAAAAACATTAAATGCTTTTTTTTTTTTATACTAAAATAGTTTTTTTAGGTATCAAAGCCGCACCGTTTGGAAGAAAAGAAGGGCAGCGGATGGGGAGAGTATCGGATGAAAGCCGCATCCCAAAAACTTGCCCAAAGAGAAGAAAAGAAATATGAGAGAGCTATTCGGCGCCACTGTTCAGAAGCTCTATCTGTACCAACAGGTGGTTGGTCCAGCGGAATGTAGTGCTGAATTCCCTTAAGAGGTCTAGGGTTCGAGCTATGGTAATGCACTTGTAATCTGCCTTGTATGGAGCTACCGCTGTTGGGAGGGTCGTCCTTGCCACTACAGAACCCGAATCCACATTAGTCAGAACTGAAGGTTCTGATGAACCGGATAGGATACCAAAAAAAAAAGAAGAAGAAGAAGCTCTATCTGTCGCCAGAATGAAATAACGCAAGGAGGGGATGTATTTGGTGTGGGGAAAAAATATTGCGAAAGGGCCGTGGCCCCTGGGCATGTTGTTTTATTTTGTTTTTCTATTAAACCTCTAATGGGCTAGGACAACAGAACTTGGGCCCATTTCATTTTTTTCATTCCTTTTCTCACTTTCTACCACCTAGTTAATAATAATAATAATAATAATAATAATAATAATAATAATAATTCATTTATTTTATTATTAGTCTTTTTATTTAATCTATTTTATTCTTATAAATCATGTTTTTGATAAATCCTCTAAACTTAATTAATTACATGGAAAAATTTCATTCACCGTGAATTAATTTCTTTCTAAAATTATTTAAATTCTAGGAATAAAAACTAGAATTTTACATAAATTGGACTTTGTTGAATTTGTGTTATCCATTTGTAAATGTTAAGCTTCTCATGAACAAGAAAAAAAGGCATATATATAAACAAATCAATTGGTTAACAAGAAAACATATCGTTATGAACAAGTCCAATTTGCAAATGTCCAACTCTTTATGAATATGAACAATACAAATTGAACAAGTATCATTTGTAAGTGTTCTACTCCTCATGAACAAATGAAATAAACATATGCACAACACAAATTGAACAAGTCTCATTTATAAGTGTCTAACTCTTCATGAATAAGTGCAATAAGCATATGAACAACACATTAATTTTCAGTTACTGGAGCTCTAGCCGACCAATGTCCGAGGTTTGATGGCTAGTTGTTGATAGCCACTCCAATTTGGCGGATGCAGGTGACCAGTTGTCAAGGCTCCAGTGACAATCAAACCTTTTGAAAAAATTTAAGCAAGGGGCATTATTGTTCATTTACCCACAAAACTTTTTATTTTGGTCCTTGGGGGCAATAAATTTTCATAATTTTATGGGGTCAACTGAAATTTTCCCTATTTTTAATGTAATTGAGAGGGTATAACTTTAATTCCAAATATGTGTGAAAATATTTAGAAAATTGATTGTGGTTCACCTTATATAAAACCAATATATAAGTTTTTTTTCTAAATAGCATCCATCATAATGATATTATTTTCTAGTAGCATCTGCCATCCAGTTCTCTATTGTTATTTTCTTAATGTATGTTTAGTACTCTTGGTCAATATAACATCGAGCACCCTAACCTTATTTATAGTGTAGGGTGTTGATGCACTAGGTCTAGAAGTAATAAAAAAATAACATTATGGTGATGAATGCTACTTTTTTCAAGTCAAAATAATTTGTTAGAGAATGATATTTTTTTTTTTTTTGAACAATTCTAGAGTATATCATTACTGAGGATAACAAAGGTTACAAGTAATCAAAACAAAGATAGAAACCCTGCTAAAACAAATACCACAAAATAAACTGGATACAATATTAACCGAACACCGTACATTAAATATATAAGAATAGAAGTAGAATCATGGACAAAATCGGCCTCCTCGATATCCAAGGTTAG
Source organism: Acacia pycnantha (assembly GCA_025563575.1). Taxonomy (NCBI): domain Eukaryota; kingdom Viridiplantae; phylum Streptophyta; class Magnoliopsida; order Fabales; family Fabaceae; genus Acacia; species Acacia pycnantha. The sequence continues at coordinate 1,247,825 of JAMWYP010000150.1, read as the reverse complement.
AAGTGATGAGCAAGAAAGTGTTGGTTGGAAAACCCACCCCAAAGGCACACAATCTTATAAGCAATAGCTGCAATTAAGTCAGCTAAATAGGTACCCCATCCTGGGGTAAAGAACACAGAAAACACAACCTCAAAAGAAAGAAGACCCTTGATGTTCTGAAGAACACTTCTACTCCTCTGATCAAACATATCCGGTGACCTCGACTACACACTAAACAATACCTCTTTAGATCTTCCCCAAGAACGCAGATCTAAGCTACCAAATGATAGTCGGATCTCATAACGTTCAAACAGCCAACCAACCAAGAGGATTTGAACGCAGATTTGACAGATCTGTTTATTTCCTGAGCCAAAAACACCTCCACAAAACCCAATAACATAAAAAAAGAAACACAAAACAGATAAATCTCACCTCTACAGATCAGATCTAGAGAAGGAGAGGAGAGGACTCGCCACAAGGACGAGGGAAGGCCACATCTGACAAAACTCTGAGGAGAGGACCATAGCTCAAAGATCTGGACTCCAAAACATCAGGACCGCAGATCCAAGATCTGGACACCAAACTACCACTCGGACTCGTCTGTGGCACAAAAACGGTGCTCGCCGGCGGCTTGTGCATAAGGCACAAACCGCCGATGAGGGAGTAAAAGCAGTGGGACGGAAAGTGCAGAGAGGAGAGAGGTTGGAGAAAAGAGAGGAAATGTATTCGCTAGAGAAGGATTTGGATCCCTTCAATTGAGCTACAATTAAAGATCATTCACTACCTCCTCTAAACATAAGATCTAATACCATATTTATCAATTTCTTTCTAATTTACCCGTATTAATGCTTTCTCAACAATAATCAGAAAGGAAAGAAGAGGAAATAAATGTTATGGTTTTTTAATTTCATAAACAGAATCCTTAAATTGTGTTAATGCTAGTAACCAGCTTTTAATACAAAAACTGGATGTTGATTTTGTTAAACGCATAAACAGATTTCATGCTATTGACTTTATAACCTATGGCCTTAACTTAAAAGCACTATTACTTTATAGCGCATGAAACCGTTTCAATTAAAATGTTTTACTGCCTCCAAACGTTCAGCAACAGTAATGTGATCGTTAGAAAACGTGGTTAGAGTGCTTTATGAGTGGTCCAATGTCTCTTGTTCAAGAGTCTATATAAGTAGTTGTCTGCGCAAGAGTTTCAGATACACTACTCTCGAACTTTTGATCAGCTCTTCTTTCCTACTCTAATTTTTCTGTACGCCTGCTGAATTCTATTATATTTTGTTGTTCTGTTGATCCTATTTTGGTGATGGATGCTACTTCTTTCAAGTCAAAATAATTTGCTAGAGAAGGATTTGGATCCCTTCAATTGAGCTACAATTGAACATCATTCACTTCTTCCTCTACTCCTGAATATCATACATCTTTATCTAATTTCAGGAGATTAATAAAGTTAAATAAATTATTTAATTATAGATGATGTGACATGATCTCTCCTAAATGTTTTTGTGTAATATTAGATTTTATATCAGCTTATAAGTTAAATAAATTAGTTTAAAAAATGATAAATATAAGAGATAAAATAATATATATATATATATATATATATATATATATATATATATATATATATATATATATATATATATAATATTTAGGATCAATATTCGCTTATAAACTAAATTTTACAAATTTGAGAACAGACATAGAACATTATATTTTTATTAATGACAATCATGCTAGGAAAACAAGCTATTCTTCCACCCTTCACTTCACTATTTTAGATTTGTTTTTCAAAATAATGATTCAAACATTTGTTTTTTAATTTCTTGTTTTCAAAACTTATTCTAAAAATTTACTCTACATATAATAGAATAAAAAAAGCCACCCTTTTTTGTGTGACAAGTTTATTTTATATTTATTGATAAAAGTCATGTAACCTTAGAAATGTAAAAATTATTACTCCCTCTGATCTTTATTATAAGTCACCAACTAATTTTTCTCATAAACCAATAAAAATAGTTAAAGTCAATAAAGTTGTCCTAAAATCTTAGTAATTTCCAATATTACTCTTACTAATTGCACTAAACTCTAATATTATATTAATTATTACTCTCACCCACTACCCCTATTAATTATGAGCAGACATTGAAAAATAATAATTAATTCTCATTGGGAACAAGTAAGTGCCTTATAAAAAGGATCAAATAAACTTGCTAGTTGGTGCCTTATAATAAGAACCAGAGGGAGTATTTAAAAAGGAAGCTAAAAGTTTTATGTTTTATTATTGTTTTTACTAGGCACACATTAGAGCCGAAAAATCAGGTTGGCCCGTTTAAACCTTGGTCTTTCAAGGATCGGGCTTGAAAATTAGAGGAGCTAAATGAAATTGGCCCTATAGGGCTAGCCCTGCAAGGCCTCAGGCTTAAAAAGGCTGACCCTGTGGGGCCTCGAGCAGGCCTGGTAGGCCCTTTTAATTTTAATTTTTTTTAAAAATTACCTAGGCTGCCTAGACATGATAGTTGAAAAGTGAGAACCCTAAAAATTTAATCTCAGTCTCTCTTTCCTTTTATTTCTTCGAAAATCTCACCAACACTCACATACTTAAAGCACAATCAAATGTCTTTGAAATTGATGATAGTAGCGAAGAAGATGATAATGATAATTATCGTACTAATGTTGCTTAGTGGTATGCTTCTTATATTTTATGTGAGTTATTTGTGGATAATAGTTTGCTTTTGATTACGAATTAGTGAATGTGTTTATTTGTTGGATGATTCGTGTTGCTTGGATATTAATGTTGACAACACTTATTTGATAAATTAGAACTTTAATTGTTTTAATTTACTAATTATATTTCTTTGAAAAAAATGGAGAAAAAATAGTTAAAATTTGGAATAGTAACTTTCGGGCCCTCTAGAGCCGGTCATGGCCTTGATGCTCTCCGACCGAGCTTTGAAAAACATATGTTTTTCTTACCACAAACCCTATGGGATTGGCCTTGTTAGGCCCTGGCCCTTCAAGGGCCGGTCCTGATTCCCAATTCTAGGAGATGTATCCATCTATCATAAATAATCTTATTCTTGGAACCCTCTCTTTCAAAATATACCAGTAATTAAACTTGGATATTCTAAGTCATTTTTCAATCTTGAAACTCGAGTAGTAAGGGATCACAGTTACCGATAGAAACAATCATAATTTAAGACATTGTCCAACATTAAATATCAACCCTTACACCAAGAATTTGAACTTCAATAAAGTGAAGAAAGTCCATTAAAAGGCTCAACTACCATAAAATATTTGGGCCTATCTTTGGTCTCAGGACTATTTTGTTTGTGCATCTTAAAGCCCGAAGATCTAACAACAGTTACCAACAAAATTGTATAAAATAAATTGAGAAAAATGAAAAAGTTATATCGACCTGAACTTTGCAGTGGTTAATTGTTTAATAATCTCAGATAATATAATATACAAAGTAAATAACAGGAGACAAATTCATATCAATGCAATTATTTAATTTTTAAATTATTCTTAGCTTATCTTCCAACAATTGAGGAGGTTTATTATGCCCTGCATGGCGCAGTTCCAAACTGTCCATTATGGGCACATTAGTCAATTACATTTTTTAATGGCTACACCCTCTGGAGATTTATTCTCTCTGGTCCTAATTATAGGAACATTTTTATAGTGCAAATTACACTATAAAAGTGTTTCTATAATTAAGACCGGAAATAGTAAAAGTTAACGAGATTATTTGTACATGTTTCAAAGGTAATTTTACATAATTTAACTTAATTATTATGATAAATAGTTTATTAGACATTTTTTTTGTTGACGATAGTTTATATTAAACTCTTTCCCAACTATGAGAGACAAATTTGGCAGAGGGGAGGGCTAAATCTATCGAAAGAATATTCCTTGATTTTTTTAATGAAAATATCAAATGGCATTAACAAAAAGTTTTAAGATTACGTAACAGTTTGTAAGGATGGGCAAGAACTTATAAAATAATAACAGCCACCACACGATCTTATTTCACTAGATGAGGTTGGCTACATAGATTATATAACGTTATTGAACACGATCAAAAATCACATATCTTGATAAATTGTTAATGAAAAGGTTTCGCTCAATAACTTCAATGAGTGTTTTTTATAGTATGCTTTTACCATTTTTTTACTAAGCTCCAAACAGTTTGATCTACCTTCCTCAATTGCTGCGCATCTAACAGGCTTCTCTATATGTATCCAAATCACTTTAAATAATTTTCTACTATTTTTTCTTTAATAGACGTCACTTCAACCCTTCCTCTTATAAGTTCAATACGAATGTTATCATTTTTATATGACCACACATCCATCACGACATCTTTATCTTGGCTCCCCAACTTTGCAATTATATATACAAATTAAGAAAGAACTTTCTTAGCTAAAGAATTTCTAAACGCACGCCATTTTTTTTAAAAAAAAATACGAATTTAATAATTTGACTTCAATTTCATAGGTTAGCTTCGATTTCATTCTAATTTAATTCACTGACCCTTAAACCAATACATCAACCGGGTGAGTCACCAGTCTGGATTTAATAATTTTGACTTTAACAATATAAATTTACTTATTTATATTTAAAATAATAATTTTATAGAATATTAAATATGAACCATCTATCATTTAAAATACGAATGTGGAGATGGGACAAGAGAACAGAAAAGGGGGGGAGTTAGGGAAAATCTATATGAGGGCCCAATTAAGCAATAAAAGATCAAAAAAGGTCCAAACATAATTCACATGTCAGAAAAGGTCCTAAAGTCTTTTTTGACATATGAATGTAAAATGAAATGACGTTGATATCCTTGGGATTAAAAAAGAAAAAGAAAGGTCTTCATCTTCACCCTCTCTGTCTTCCTCCGCTCTACACATACCGAAAAAGATTGGAGCGCAACGGAACCAGAAAAGAGAGCTTAAATCTTCATCTTTCACTCCCTTCACCTTAGTAGCCGACAACCTCCATTCTCACCTCCATTGTCGCCTGCAAATGTCGAAGGCGCGAGATTGAAGTTGAAATATCTGAAAAAAGTTGAGTTTCAACGACTGGTTTTGAAAAACCAAAATAAACAAATTTAATAAATTAAACAATATATATTTTTTACACACACTGTATTTTCATTTTATAAAAAAAATAAAACCAGTTCCTAATTAAATTTTATAAATTAAACAATATATCTATTATATAGACATATAAATGATCTTATCCCATATTTATAGCTATTTCCTAGTATGTAGCCTAGAATTTCGATAGTTAAGAGAAGAAATCTAATCATATTTTCATTTAGTTAGTTCCTAATTAAATTTAATAAATTAAACAATATATCTCTTTTTTACACACACACCATATTTTCGTTTGTTAGTTCCTAATTAAATTTAATAAATTAAAGAATATATATCTCATACACACACATGCCGTATTTTAATTTTGTTAGTTCCTAATTAAATTTAATAAATTAAACAATATATATCTTTATATATATATATATATATATATATATATATATATATATATATATATATATATATATATATTTCTTTGTTTGTTTGTTTGTAAAAAAACATATCAATATCATTGAAACCCAATCATTACAACGACTGGTTTTTCAAAATGCTAGTCGTTGTAATGACTAGGTTTCAAAATATAACAATATTCCTCGCACCATTTTTTTTTTTTTTTGAGTTATAACACTGTTTTTCAAAACCAGTCGTTGACAACTATATCAGTGTGTGTTAACAACTATATCAGTACAACATTAACAACTATATCAGTGTCTGTTAACAACAATATCAGTACAACATTAACAACTATATCAGTGTCTGTTAACAACAATATCAATACAACATTAACAACTATATATATCAATGTCTATTAACAACAATCTAAGTACAACATTAACAACTAAAACTGTAGGTATTAACAATTATATCATTTCATCGTTTTCACATTCAATCATTCCCACAGGCCCAAACATTTCAATGTGAAAATGATGAAATGATATAGTTGTTAATACCTACAGTTTTAGTTGTTAATGTGACTAATACTGTTCTTAATGTTGTACTAATATTGTTATTAACAGACACTGATATAGTTGTTAATGTTATATTATTGTTGTTAACAAATATTGATATAGTTTTTAACACCTACTGATATTGTTGTTAATAGACATTGATAATTTGATATAGTTGTTAATGTACAGACACTAATATAGTTGTCAACGAATGGTTTTGAAAAACCAGTCGTTATAATTCTATATATATATATATATAGTTTAATTTATTAAATTTAATTAGGAACTAACTAAATGAAAATATGGTTAGATTTCTTCTCCTAACTATCAAAATTCTAGGATACATACTAAGAAATAGCTATAAATATGGGATAACATCATTTATATATCTATATAAGAGATATATTATTTAATTTATAAAATTTAATTAGGAACTGGTTTTACTTTTTTTTATAAAATGAAAATATGGTGTGTGTGTAATAGATATATTGTTAAATTTATTAAATTTGTTTATTTTGAGTTATAACGACTGGTTTTCCAAAACTAGTCGTTGAAACTTAAATTTTTTCATATATTTCAACTTCAATCTCGTGCCTTCGACATTTGCAAGTGACAATGGAGGTGAGAACGAATGTTGTTAACAACTAAGGTTAAGGGAGTGAAAGATGAAGATCTGAGCTCTCCTTTCTAGTTCCGCTGTGCTCTAATCTTTTTCGGGTCTGTGTAGGGAGGAGAAAGAAGGGGAGGGTGAAGATGAAGACCTTCCTTTTTCTTTTTTAATCCCAAAGGTATCAACGTCATTTCACTTTACATTCACATGTCAAAAAAGGCCCTAGAGCCTTTTCTAACATGTGAATTATGTTTGGGACTTTTTTGATCTTTTGTTGCTTAAATGGGTTCTCATATAGATTTTCCCAAAAAGTTACAAGAGAGAGGAGGTAGTACTAGGCTTAGTAGGCTAGTAGTGAAGGAGTTGTGTATAGTCAAAGGGGGAATTTCAGAGGAGTTGTCCAAATCGAAAAAAGTACAACTATTGGGCCGTACGTCTTCCATTGGCTGCGAGTTATTATGTGTTAAAAGTCAAAAGACATAAAGAATGAAAACTAAGTTCCGCAGAATGAGTGATATAAGTGGGGCAAGTGAAAGTGAAAGATCATATTCATTGAGATCGCAGCCACTAGTCTCCTACTCTACATATCATTTTTTTTTTAAAAGAAAAACTGCATAATGTGTTAACAATACACTTTTTGACATTTACTCCATTTAGTTTTTATTATAAGGCATCAATTAACAATTCTCACAAATCAATAAAAACTGTTAAAGTCAATAAAGTTGTCCTACAATTTAAATAACTTCCAATATTATCCCTACTAATTGTACTAAACTCTAATATTATACTCCCTCTGGTCCTTATTATAAGACATCAACCAACTTTTCTCACAAACAAATAAAAGTAGTTAAAGTCAATAAAGTTGTCCTACAATTTAAATAACTTCTAATATTATCCCTACTAATTGTACTAAACTCTAATATTATACTCTGTCTGGTCATTATTATAAGGCACCAACTAACTTTTCTCACAAACCAATAAAAGTAGTTAAAGTCAATAAATTTGTCCTAAAATCTAAGTAATTTTCAATATTACCCCTATTAATTGCATTAAATTTTAATATTATATTAATTATTACTCTCACCCATTACCTTTATTAATTAGGGGTAGACATGGAAAAAAGTAATCAATGCTCATTGAGAACAAGCAAGTGCCTTATAAAAAGGACCAAATAAACTTACTAGTTGGTGCCTTATAATAAGGACCAGAGGGAGTATTAATTATTACTCTCACCTACTACCCTAATTAATTAGGGGCATATATGAAAAAAGATAATTAATGCTCCTTGGGAATAAGCAAATGCCTTATAAAAAGGACAAAATATATTTACTATTTTGTAAGTGTAAAATGTAAAACAGTAAATTCGAAGAGTCAATTGGTGAGTTTGACAACTATGTCTGCACTAATCTTATTATTGCATGCTACTCATTTGTTGAAATACTTTTTAGTAATTAGATTGATTATATGGGCTACACAAAAATTCTCCTTTTAATAATTAAAATTTAATATGCAGAGGTAAAATTATCCCAATACATGGGAGTATTAGGAGAAAGAAAAGTAATATAAGAAATAAGGGAAAGGATAATATATTCTTTCATCCTTCAAGTTTCAAATTAAAGATTTTGGTTCCTCAAGTTTTATTTTACTTAAAACATTGGTTCTTATAACTAAATAAAAACTTGAACCATTATGCCCTTAAAGAGACCAAAACCAATGATTTACAATTTGAGGGATCAAAACTAAAATAAGAGCAAATTTAAGGACAAAAAATCATATTAACCTTAAGAAAAAAAACAAAATCTTAAAATTTGTAGCTAAAAAAACCTTAAAATTTAGGGAAAATTGCACCTAAGCTCCGAGTAAGAGAAAATATGATAAAATGGTCTATTGAAATATCAAAATTGCGATGAAGTTCTGTAGGACTTTTTTGCAATACTTTCCATGTTTGAAAAGACACAAATGGCCTCATGTGCCTGTATTGACAAGTCCATGAGCATATTTTAATAAGTCCATAAGCATGTTTTAATGAGATCATATGCCTGTGTAAACATGTGTATGTGCTGATAAGTCCATAAGCTTATTTTGACAAGCCCATGTACCCTATTTTGGGGAGAGGATTTTCTCATGATCTATTTTCTCATTTTCTTCTCCTCAACACATCTGGACCATTGATTGGAAAGAAGAGAGAGATGTTCAACGACGGAGCTTCTAAGGGACATAGGGGGGCCATGGCCCCCCAAAAAAAAAGAAATTTGTTTAAAATTTATTTTAGAAAAATTTTATATATTGTAAAATTAAATTTTGGCCACCCAATTTTTCTAAAACATTTTTACCTCTTTTTTTTTCATTTGTAGGTCAGCCTTTTATATCTTTAGGACTTATAATTCAATCTTTGTTCCATGCGGGGTCTTGTGTGATTTATGTTAATCTTGTCATTTTTTTTTTCTATATTTCATTCTAATTACCTGAAATTTTTAGCTTATCAGTGAAATTTACTTTTGTGGTGTATTCTTTAATATGCTTTTACCCATTTTACACTACACTTGTGGATGAAGTTTATTGATTTTTCATTCTAAACCTCAACCTCTTGCCTTCCAATGTTGTGGTGTTCAATTACATGAAGTCTATGGTTGAACTAAAGATTCACAATCACATAAATTAAAGCCTTTTGCCTTCCAATGTTTGTGGTGTATTTTTTTATATTATTTTATTTTCTTGTTTATATTCTTTTATATTTTAATGCATATAAAACTTTCCTTTAAAAAAAATTTTCGGGGGCAGCACCCCCAAATCCCCCACCACTATTTGGTCCCCCCAAATTTTTGTCTCAAGCTCCGCCCCTAGAGATGTTAAAGTAATATTATGATTGATTGGACGGATATGATTTAAAGATGACGAGGGATAATGAGAAAAAGATTAGGAGAGAAACCCAACTCCCCTATTTTGACAAGTTCATGTGCATGTATTGATAAATCTATGAGCCTCCATGGGGCATTTGTGTTTTTTCACATATGAAAAAGTTTGCAAAAAAGTCCCACGGAACATCGTCGCAATTTTGAAAGTTTTACTGACCATTTTCTTGTATTTTCCTTTACTCGGGGCCTAGGTAAAGTTTTCCCTAAAATTTATGTATATTTTTGGCAAATTCAAACAAAAATATAATATCAACATGTCATTGTCTATTCCATTCCAAGAGATTTTCCAGCCACCAATTCACATGCAGAGTCCCTTTTCTGACCCGTCACATCATGAACGAGAAATTGGTTTTCTCATAAGTAGGTACGTGGTCACACTTGGTCCCTCCATAAATTAGAAAAGCTTTCCCGCTTTGATTTATATCCTCGTGAGTCCAATCAAATCTTTTTTTTTTTTGCTCAGGAGTCTATTTTCATTAAAAAATATTATTAAAATTATCAGTATAAAATTAAATTACACGAAATTTTGCTTTATTTTGTTGCGTACAGATGCTTTAATAGCCCAAGCTCGGACGTGGAAACTGAATGAAGGAGCATGTGAAGATTGGAGTAAGTGATTATGACTTTTTATAGTTGTTTAATGAATTTGACCAAGGCATCGTACTTTTTGTTTTTTTATATAAAAAAAATACAGATAGATATCTACCAATATTTTCTGCTATCTTTTTTTTAAAAAAATAAAAGTTTAAAATTTGAATTATCTTAATAATTTTACAAGATCTTATTTAGAATTTTCTAAACATTTAATAAGTCTTTGAGTAACACTCGAATTGCAGGTTCATAAACTATTTTCTGTAAATCAAGACAAAATTCCTCTCATATGTTTATTTCTTAAATTGTAAAAGTTATTATTCAAAAGTTAATCCAAACACATAAATATCTTAACTAATTTTATTCTCTTTCCTGATTTTTTTTCCTCATATTATATTCTCTTTTATACTTTCTCTAGTTACCATCCTTTTTTTTTTTCTCTTGCTTATCCCCATAATCATCAAATGTGGAAAAAAGGCTTCATTTTTTTTTAAATATTTATTAATTTTAACTAATTTTAAAAAATTTCTTATAATGTGTTCTTATACCAGTGGATATATGTTTGTTTTAACTAATTTTCAAGAATCAATAAAGTAGTGACTAATCTTAGAGACAAAGATAGGTTTCCACTTCCCCAAATTAACTTCGTCACTAATAATATGTGATAGTTTGTCCATACACGGAACAAATAGAAGCAGTGAGATGGGGTTGCCTTGTCTAAAGGCCCCTCTTAGTAGTGAAGTCCTCTGTCTTTGTACCATTCCACAAAATATTATAAGACACAGAAGTAACACAGGTCATGATTAGATTGATAAAATGAGATTCCAGACCTACGTCAATTAGTACCTTCCTTAGGAACTCCCATTGGATCCTATCATAGGCTTTTTTAAGGTCAATCTTTAAGGCCATTAAACCCCTCTTCCCTCTGGATTTCTTTATAGTATGCAAGATCTCTTGGCCGATGATAATGTTGTCCTGGATTTGCCTACCCTTAATAAAGCTCGATTGAAATGGAGAAACAATCGAATCCATCAAGCTCCTCAAACACCCAGTAATGATCTTAGTGATACACTTGTAATGTACAGAGCACAACAAAATAGGTCGAAAAGGGCCCACAATCTTAGGCTTATCTCGTTTCGGTATTAAGGAAATAAGCGTTTTATTGTGAGTAGTAAGTTCTTGACTCCCATCAAACACTGACCTGAAAAAATGACAAAGAGCCTCTCCTACAATGCTCCACTTTGATTGAAAGTATATCGGAGGATACCCATCAAAGCCTGGAGCTTTAAATGGTCCTAAGGAAAACAGAGGCCTCTTGATTTTATCATCCAAAGGCACTCTACCCAGGTTCTTCAAGGATTCAGAATCCATAGAAGGAAAATTTGTCTTCTTAGTCACCCAAGTTGAACAAACTTCTTCTGCTTGATACACGTTCTAGAAGTAGGAAATAACCATCCCCTTCAGTTCAATTTCATTATCAGCCCAATTACCTTGAGAATCTTTCAACATCACAATCATGTTTCTCCTGTGTTGCATTTTCGCTTTTAAATGGTAAAAGCGGGTATTCCAATCCCCTTTCGCAATCCATTCAGTTTTGGATTTCTAAAACCATTTCAGTTCTCCGTTCTTCAAAACCTGATCAAGCTCCATTTGAAGCTCCTTTTCTAAGGAGCAGAGGAAATTGGAAGAAGGATATTTCAGTAAGTTTTGGATACCCCGTAATCTGGCAAGAAGAGTTCTTTTAATCCTTTCAATCATACCGAAACAATTTTTATTCTAGTTCACCAGTTCAAGTTGCAAATCATATATTAATCCGCCTATATCTTTCTACTTATAACTCCAGTTATCTTGTAGAAATTTGTCGAACAAATCATGAGAAAGCCACATGGCCTAAAATTTGAACGTTCGCAGCAAGTTAACATTAAGATCCTCTTGAAATTGCACAATCAGAGGATTATGGTCAGAGTATGAAGTTCTAAGAAGTACCTTAACACAACAAGTACTCAGTTCCAAAAGCATCTAAGTGTTTCCAAAAGCTCAATCTAGTCGTTCAAAGAGGTGCGAAAATCTTGGAACCTTCGAGCTCTTCCAGGTAAAACAAGGTCCCTGGAATCCTAAATCAGATAAACCACAATCCATTACTCTATCATTGAACCACTTAATCCGATGGGTATTACATTGAACTCCTCCAATCCTTTTGGTAGAAGACAAAATATCATTGAAGTCTCCCATGACCAGCCATGGTTGCGTAATTGATGACTCTATCAACTTCAATTTAGACCAGAGAATCAATCTGACACTAGAGTGGGGAATCACATACACTGATGTCAAGAGGAAAGATATTTGATCTGGAAGCTCACACTCCACATGTAAAAATTGATGGTCCTCCTCAAGTAAATTAACCTAGATACTGTTACTCCTCCACAACATTACCATACCTCTAGAGCGTCCTTTACTGGGCACAATCTTCATGGAATCAAGATGCTTCCACAACATTACACCTGACGTTACATTTAAATGAATGTATATCAAGATGCTTGTAGTTGTGTAGAAGCATAATACCATAAGCTTTTAAAAATAGTCAAACCTAATAAATCATAGAAATTACCAATTCAAATTATCAAAAGTTGAAACCACAAGACATCATTGTGTGTGTGTATTTTAATATAATTAGACTAACCATGTACACTCTCCATATCCACTCCCTATAGTATAACAATTCGATCTTCTTCTTCTTCTTCAAGGAGTTTAGTATAATCAGAATATGACTATTATGCACAAAGAAAAGAGTTTCAACTTGAACATGCCAATCTTGATATAAGATACTGCTGAGTTTTTTTTTTTTAAACAATAGATACTGTTGAGTTCAAGCATCAAACCTTTGTCTCCATGCTCTTCTCTGCACCCCCAATAATGAGGGTACATGCCTCCATTGAATTGTTTAGTAACCGAGCTTTTTCTAATTCTTGATGTCCCACACACAGATATGTATGTTATATATAATAGAGTTGCGAGTAGAAGAAAATCGGAATCTAGTCCATGGATATTTTTGAGGATGAAAAGAAAAAGGAATCACTATTTCAAAATCAAATCATTATCATTAGGATATAATTTTAGAGAAAAAAATGGAATCACTATTTATAGGGATGTAATACCATTTATGGAGACATAATTTTCACAGTCTATATTCCCTTTTGTGGAATTTATGAAAAAAAAAGAAATTAGGAAATTTAACAATTATCAAATCATTTCTAAATATAACTAATGGCGCAATTAAATATGAACAAACATAAGGAATAATGATCAAGACTGAGTATTTAATACTCCCTCCGTCCCTAATTATAGGAGCAAATTTTGGAGTTGGTTTTGGTCCTAATTATAAGAGCAAGTTTTAAATTTTGTCAATTTTTTCCTATAATACCCCTATTTATACTTATTATTAGGAGCATTATATATATGTGTGTTTACATATATATGTAGATTTGTGTTTATGTGTGTCAATATATATATGTGTAGATATATATGTGTGAACACACACACACATATATAAACATATGTGTGTGTGTGTGTGTGTGTGTGTGTGTGTATGTATGTGTGTGTGTAGATATATGAGTGTGTGTCTCTATGTATGTAGATAGATCTATATGTATACACATATATATACACACATATATGTATACACATGGCTATATAAAAGCAACTAATATACATATATAAACTAATATGTCATGGATATCTAACGTAAGGCAAATTAGAAACACTTATAATTAGGGCAACTTGTGTCATTTTAAATTTATATAAGGACATTTTAGGAAAATGAGTAAAATTAACTAATTTAACTCATCTCCTTAATTCTCCCAAAATCGGTTAAATTGCTCCTATAATTAGAGACTGAGGGAGTAATTGATGGATTCGAACCGACCCATTTCTCAAAATAGGGTAACCCTATTTTTCTTCTTCTTTTTTGGATTAGTGTCCCTCTCATTCAATGTTTAAGAGGCTGTACTTGCAAGTTTCTTTGTAATGGGTTGAACTGCAAAGGAAAGGACTTGGCTTTCCTCTTATACCCCTTCCCATCATTTTCCCTTTTCTATCATTGGATTAAGATCTCAATGGTTCGGATTTATCTTATGATTAAATATTATTATAATTTTACCTTAAAGTTATAAAAATAATTTTAACAGTTCAAATTTATTTTGTATCTTGTATTAAAAAAAATTAATTTTTGTATCTTTAAGGTAAAATTATAATAATATTTTTATCATAAGATAAATTTGAACCGTTGAAATCTTAATCCAACAAAAGGGGGGAAGAAGGGAAAAGGATGGAAAAAACAATGTATAAAAGAAAAACCAAGTTCAACCGTTTGCATGCCCACTTCCTTTTGAGAATGGTGGGCAAGGAGAAGACATTAAAATGATGGGGAAGGAGAGAGAAAAGAGCTTTGTGGGTTACGGTGAAAGGAGAATGAAGACGTGACTTTCATCAATGAAAAAACTTAGGGAAAATTCTTTTTAAGTCTCAAGAGGTTAAGAAAATATCAAAAAAATCTAAAGGAAAATTTAGATATCAGAAAAATCCTAAAGATTTGTTAATCCTATAAAAAAAATTGTTAATCCCACAAATAGAATTGTTAACCCCACAAATGGGAGTTGTTAATTCTATAGATGGAGTTGTTAATGAGACTTTTCTGACATCTGAACTTCTCTTAGAACTTTTTTATATTTTCTTGGTTCCTTGGGACCGATAAAGAAATTTTCCCATAAAATTAACACCTTTGCTCCTTCTTCAACGGATTTAAAGCCTAGGAATTCACGGATCTAACAGCAGATCAAATGACAAAATATTTAAAAGGATTCAACAAAACAAAATACTCTGCAGTTATTAATATAAGATATATTTTACTAATTTAATTAAATTTAAGAAGTTAGTTAATATAACATGTATTTTCTAAAATATCCTAGTCATCTTCTTCAATCCCCCATTCTCCCAACTCCTCCTTGATTATTATTGATGTAGTATCAATATAGGTAAATTAGAAAAAAAAAAATTTGACGAATATAAAAACTGTATTTTATATTTAGGAGTAAGATCAACTTCTCATATACCCCCTTCAATCCTATTTATAAGAGGTTAGTAGCCGAATCACTTAGTTTAAGAAAGTGGTTAAAATTAATTTAATATGATAGATAGGTTTGAAATAAAATTTGTTTTCAAACTATGCCCTTATTTGTGAGGGGTAAGTAAAAGCGAGAAATAATGCAAATACTCCATCCGATCCCGAATATAGGGAGGGCACTTCAACTATATCATGGAAAACAAGAAATTATAGTTAAGCCATTTAATATGTCCTAAAATGTTTCTTTTTTTCACTTTTACCCTTCTTGAGAAATATGTTTAATTACATTGTGAATGTTATTTTGGAGAGAAATGGGATATAATGAGTAGACAAAGTTAGAAAGTGAGTATTAATCATATGGTCAAAATAGATAAAAGATATTAATTAAATTAAAGGTGATTTATATTCTGAACTATGTCTTCCTTCTAGAAATTCCCGTAGACCAAAGAGAGTATAACTTTATAAGTATCACCAATCTATTTTAGGAAGGAGCGAATATTAGAAAGGAAAACTCTCTTTGAAAGTTTTCCCAACACCTATTGTTTTCCTCACGTATCCCTCCATCCAAACATGGCTTTAATAAATGAGATGAACAAGAACAAGATAAGTGCTAACTAGTTATTTGTGCTGTGGATTGATAAATTTATGAATGACTAGAACGACTAAGCAAATAGGAGTAATTACATTTGCTTAAAAAATGTACCACAAATATAGAGAATGAGTATTAGATGAGGCTATTGACACGTCACTAAGTGACCAATGTATAGCTTTATTACATGGTGTAACTATAACAAACTCAACCCCACTAATTTATGGATTTGGCTTTGGTCCGTTGCGGACCGCCGCATGAAATGGCACAGTTTCATGCACCCTAATCCCTTTTTATATATATATAAAAAAATTTGACACTGCCAAGTAGTAAAAAGATAATTCAGAATAGTCAATGGTACTGAAAAAAATTATTTTAAAATCTTGAAAAAATATTTCATAGTACTGACTGGTACTGAGATAATACTTCAGAATACTGAAAAAATAATTTATGATCTTAAAAAAATTATTTTTGAATCTTGAAAAAATAATTCAAGTATTAACTGGTATTAAAAATATGCTTTAGGATATTTTTTTAAGATACTAAAATAGTTTTTTAAGATCATGAATTATTTTTTTAGTACCAGTCAGTATCCTTAAATATCATTTTGGTACCAATCAGTACCTTGAAATATTTTTTCATGATCTTAAAATATTTTTTCAAGATCCTAAAATAATTTTTCAAGATCATGAATTATTTTTTCAGTATCAGTATCTTAAAATATTTTTTAATACCAGTCAGTATTCTCAAATATTTTTTTTTCTGTACCCTAAAATATTTTTTCAATATCCTAAAATAATTTTTCAAGATTATGAATAATTTTTTCAGTACTATTCAGTATCCTAAATTATCTTTTTACTATCCAACACTGATTTTTTTTAAAAATAAAAATAAAAAAGGGGGTAAGGGTTCATGAAACTACGCCAAACGGTCCGTAGCGGACCAAAGCCATCTCCCTACCACGTGGAATTTAGGTTGTTTGGTACTCCAACAATTTCTCATTAATGCTTCACCGTCAAAATTAATATATTTTTTTGACCTCATTAATGCTTAACCGTCAAAATTAATACGGAGTACTTTTTTTTTTACATGACGAAATTAAAGTTTAGACAAACCTCACAATAATCTGGCCATTAATTTATTTTTTGGGTCCAATAGTCTGACCAGTAATTCAGATACGGGTAAAGTGATCTAATAAAATTACTAATAATAGAATAATTTGTAACTATTTTTTTTATAACCTAAAATGTTTTATGATAAAGGGTGAGTGAATAATTTTATTATTTCATTAATTTTTAAAAAAAAGTTGTTACTAAATTATAATTAATTTATGGCCTTTGTGGTTTATGGAATTGGAGGAACATAATTGAATATAATATAATGATGATTACTTGAATTTGTTTGGTTCATCTTTAATGAAAGATTATGTATATGTATAAAAGTGTTTGGTTACATTACATTGAACATGATAATATAAGGAAATAAGATAGCAAGAGACAAAATTGCCCTTGTTTACACATACATGTACAATGTTCATGTTGGATTCAAGATAATTTTTTGAATAAAATACTCTAACTTCCCTTACATTTTATCTTAATTACACGGACCTCTCCTCTATTTTGAAAATATACTCTTAAGTCTAAACCGTTAACTCCGTTGAGTATTTTTATTTTTTAATTAAAATTAACATTTAAAATAAATTTATTTACTAAGTTACGTATTTGGCTAAAATTGTTCAAGTAATTTAACTAATATTTTTTCCTTAATTTATTTTTAGTTTTGTAAATAATTATCTATTACTTTTTTTCATGTTGAGATAAAGACATAATTAATTTAATTCATGCAGAAATATAAAAAATAATTAAAAAATGATTAATTCTTTTAATTGATGCATACTTAAATATAAATGTTTGTGCAAAATTTAAAACATTAAAATTTTAAATAAATATAAGTTATGAAATATATCAAATTTACATTATTACTAACATATGGTGATTAAAAATATGCCTTTCAATTTTCAAATATGTTTTCAATCATGGTTTCATTGGGAAAAAAAAAACAAACAAACAAAGAAATATATTTTTAGTCATTTAAAAGAATACTAAATAAATAAACTTCAATACATATGATAAAAAATTTAAAAATTTTAAATTTTATAATATAATAAAAACTAATAAATTTTATAATTTATTTGAAATTTTGAACATATATGTATTAGAATTATTTTTTGTTTGCATAAAAGTTATTTTTAGGTAAATATAAATGTTTATTCATTTATTAAAAGAGGGGTATTTTGGTCAAATAAAATATTCAATAATCAAACTTAATGATCAACTAACGGTTAGGTGGATGGAAATATAATCTCAAATATGTAAGGAATGTTTCTGTACCATATATTTTAATTTCGAGAGAGATCTACATATGTTTTCAAAATAGAGTGAAGGTTTGTGTAATTTTGGTAAAATAGAGGGGTAGTCAATGTATTTTACTCTAATTTTTTCATTTTGTGCCATTTACATGTGGAATTCATAGTAATTTATTAATATTTAATGTTGGAAATATTATACCGTCTATAGATTGGATTCATGGTAATTTTAATATTTAATTATACGAATATTATTTAATGGGATATTTAATATTTTTTAATGATGGAATATATTTTTTAAAATCTTCAATGGGGGAATTTTCTTAAAAAACATTCTATATCATTAATTATATTTTTAATATTTAATGGTGATAATTATTTAATATTTAAATGGGCACTTTAGTCAATTTTAAAAATCATAATGGCAATAATGCCTTTTTCGTTTGATCACAAGATGTCTGCATCTTCATACATCAATCCTAACTGTGTAATCATGATTACAAAATGTAATCCTCTTTACATTATATAAGTCCAACTAAATCTCGTAATTAGTCTATTACTTTAAGATTACATATAATTCTCTCCTATTGAATCAAACCAAACGGACTTTAATGTAGTATAAATCTCAAAGTGTCCTTTCCCAATAGATATGTGATTCTGAGAACACGACTTTCTATTTTTTATTTAACTATTCTTTCATTAAACAAATAAAGTAAAATTTAATTTTAATTTAATTTTTTACTTATAATTTTTAATAATATTTGTTAGAACTTTGTTCTACTAGAGAAGATCCCAAACCAAGAAGGCTAGCATTCCCTTCAAAGAAAGTAGCGACGGATTAAGAAACCCTCTAAAACGGCATCTCAAAGATTCAGCAAGCTAGATCAAGAAAGATGATGGTGACAGTGAGAATTTCGTAATCACCAAATCAAAGAAATGGGGATGTTCTTTTACTATCAGCTTAAGCTTTTTAACATGATGCTTAAAGCTTCGTTCTAAAATTTTGATATCAGTGTGTTCACTGGTTCATTAGGTTCTTACAAAAAGGATTGGATGGGTATATGTATATTTTAAATAATTTCATATATCAATAAATGATAGTTAAATATGCCTTAAATTAATAAAATTATTCAAATTTTCACTTATTCTCTCTATATGTACAAACCATTCTAACTTATCTTTTATTTTATTTTTTCTATTTTCAATGAGAATTAAATAAGAGTAAAATGAAAAATTACAATCATCAATAACCTCTAATTGAACCTATATTAAAGACTACAAATTTCTCCTGCAATTGGATTTAAGGAAAATCCCTTTAAGGTCTCAAAGGACAAAAAAATCAAAAAAGTCCCACAGAAAATCTTGATGTCAAAAAAGTCCCAAAGAGTTATTAAAACTCACATATAGAGTTGTTAATCACCTACTGAAAAAGTTATCAATAAGACTTTTTTAACATTATAATTTTCTATAAGACTTTTTATATATATATATATATATTTTTAATCTTTTGGGACCTTAAAGGGATTTTCCCTTAGTTTCGTAACAATATACCACTCTGGTCCTATTTATAAATCCAGTTTGACCAAATCTCACATACCAAGGAAAGTTAGGTATGTCAATGATTATAAAGCAAATTTCTAACTTTACCCTCATTTATGAAATGGGTACTTTTTAAAATTTATTGTCAAATCTCTCTCATCTTTTTCTCTTCCCAACATAACTAGTCAATCTCTCTCATCATCATTAATATGGGCAAAATTGTCACAATCTCATTTATTTGGTCAAAATGGATTTATAAAATAGGACCAAATTTTTTGGTCAAACTGGATTTATAAATAGGATCAGGGTGGTAATGAGTATCTCTCTCGCTCATGCCACGTGGATTAGGTTGTTGGCTTGTTTGCGTAAGTGTATCTGTTATAAACTCACCATCACAAAACGGAAAATACGTACCAAACAAAAGGAACAAGGACAAAGGTACTACCTCCATGGATTGCCTTTACAAAACAAGTTAGTAAAACTAATTTATTTACTAATTATAGATTAATTTGAACTATTTTTTATAACCTATAATATTTTATAATAAAGTGTAATTGAATAATTTTATTATTAAGGACCTTTGATCCTTCTTTAAAATTTTAAAATATTTTTTTCCTAAACTATAATTAATCTAATGTACTCCTCTCGTTCTTAATATAAGACATAGTTACTTAATTTGATTAGATTAAGGAAGTTAGTTGAGTTAGTTAATATGACATGTATTTTCTAAAGCACCCTAAGGGCCCGTTTGGTTCACAGAATTTTGAAGAGGGAATGAGAATTTAATAGAGTTCCCTACCGAAAACGTGTTTGGTGCGCCAAGTGCCCAGGAACTCAAGTTCCCAGGCCCACCACTCTTCCCTCATTTGTGGGAACTTGAGATCCCACCAAGATCCCACCAATTTTGGTGGGATCTCAAGTTCCCACGTCACTATTCACATTTTTGGATAAATTTGCTCCTAAAATTTAAACTTGGTGGAATCTGACGATTTTTTTTTTACACAAGTTCGAACTTAACAAAAATATATATTTTTAAAATATATTTTAGCAAAAAAAATATTTTTCTTTTTTATTTTGAATTAATTTCTTTTGAGGGTAAAATAGACTTTTCCTAATTCTTTACCAACTATCACCCCTTCATTTTCTTCCAACCAAACAACTCAAGTCATCTTCCCTCATCTTTCAAATCTTCATTTCCTTTCCTTTAAGTTCATTTCACTCCTCTAGGTTCCTTTCCCTCCTTAAACGTTCATTGAACCAAACGGGCCCATCTTCCTTAATTCCCACATCTTTCTCCTCCTTAATTATTATTGATGAACCATCAATAAAGGTAAGTTAGAAAAAAAATTTGAAAAATATGTATCATATTTAAGATAAAAATCAACTCCCTAAATTTGTCTGATAATAAAGACCGGAGGGAGTATTATTAGGGTGTGCATGGTAACGCTCCCAGAATGTGTTTTTTGTTAGTTTCTGTTCCCCAGAACACAAATGGATGATAAATCTGTTTGGTAAATTCGTTTTTTTTTTTAAAAAAGCGTAAAATTCATGATTTTCTATTTCTGGGCACAAAATCAGAATTTATTCATCAACGTACAACCTCTCTTCTTTCTCTCGAAAACCTTTCGCAGTGTCAACTACCCTCCCCACCCCCACCGCCGCCACCACCCCCACCGCAACGCCGCCGCCGCGACCACCGCCACCACCACTACCACCACCACAACCTCCGCCGCCAGCACCCCCCGCCGCCGCCGCCGCCACCACCACCCCCGCCGCCGCCTCCACCTCATCGCCACCACCGCCACCACCATGACCGTCACCGCCGCCGCCACCCCTACCACCACCACCCCCACCCCCACCTCACCACCACCACCCCCACCGCCACAACCACCACCACCACGACCGCCACCGCCGCTGCCACCGCCACCGCCACCTCACCGCCACCACCACCTCGCCGCCGCCGCTGCTGCCACCCCCACCGCGTCGCCACCACCACCACCACCACATAAATAATTTTTTGAATATAAAAACATAAATAAAAATAAAATGTGTTAACAAACGTAATTCTGATTCTCGGAGTAAAAATAAAATGAGTTAACAAATGTAATTCTGATTCTCAAAACTCTTCCAAGGCACAGAATCAGAAAAAACTGTTTCATCTCAGAAACAGTGTTGGGGAACAGAATGGTTGCCATGCACACCCTTAATCTCAAAGTGTCCTTTCCCATTTTAGTTTCCTCATTTTTTTTATGACTATCTAATTAAAAATTATTTTATTTAACTACTGTTTCTTTTAAAGGATCATAAAAAAAGTGGAGAAACATTTTTCTGGAGCTGTTCAAAAAGTTAATATTTTAAATCTTACCACTAGAATATTCAGTTTTTTTTTTTTTTACCGTCATTAATGAAAATATGCCTAAATATTGGATGATTAATATCCATGAAATGGCAACCTATGTTTTTTACTCTTAAATCTTACTTTATGTATTTTGCTCTTAAAAGATACTTCGTATATTAGATAGCCCAGAAGTAACTCAAGCAAAAAAATTAAGGGCGTAAATAACTTCAGATGCAAAAGATTTATTTCTTGAAGAAACCGTGATGATGCTTCTGTGTATGATAGATGTATTTGATAAATAAAATAAAATTAAAACAATAAAAAATAAATTAAAATAAAAATATTAAAGAAATAATCTTTGTTTACCTAATAATAACAATAGCAATGATAATACATTTTCTTCATTCACCTAAGAATATCAAATTTCCTCTGGTCCTTATTATAAGGTACCAACTAACCATTTTCACAAACCAATAAAAACAGTTAAAGTCAATAAAATTAGCCTACAATTTAACTAACTTCCAATATTACCCCTATTAATTACATTAAATTCTATAATTATGACCGGATGGAGTATTAATTATTACTCTAACCCACTACTCTTATTTATTAGGGGCATACATGAAAAATAATAATTAATGCTTTTTAGGAACAAACAAGTGCCTTATAAAAAAGACCAAATAAACTTTTTAGTTGGTGTTTTATAATAAGGACGAGAGGGAGTACTTACTTACAAATCTTCAACAATAAAAATTACTGCGGTAAAACTATAACTGGTTAAACACGAGATTGAGTATATACGAATATAAAATACGTTTCGAATTTAAATGGATCCAAAGCCAAAAGTAACATATATTATATACTCAATAAAAAAATGATTTATATAACTTTGCACAATATAATATTCTTTTTTAAAATTTGATATGTGTTTGTATATATTAGCTACATTTTCTCATAACTATAATTTGAGGAATAAGCCATACCACTTTTCATAGGATTCATGAAATACCTAAATGGTGAAACCTTTTTTTAATGACAATCAAATATTAATATATTGATATTTATTATAAATAACATGAAATTAGAAGTGGACCCCATAAATAATTTTAGAAAGAATTTACTATGAGAAAATAGAATAATCACACGATTTAAAAAAGTAGTTAAAATTAGTTGAAAATAATAATCATGTCTGAAATAAACTTCTTTTTTCAAGTATGCTCATATTTATTAGGGGTAAGTAAGAGAGAGAAATAGAGTAAATATTCGGTAATATCACTAATATGTTGTGATTATATTTAATGAATTGTTAGTATCTCCTGCACAATAATAAATCACTTGTTTTTCCTCCTTTCTCTTCATTAAATTCAGAATTTAATTTTTATGTCGGTGCATAGATCTCAAAAAGTTATGTGGAATAAAAAAAAGAATCGCTTGATTCGGACTCCCGAGCCAGAAGTTATGGTCTTCCGAAGTTTTAACTTTTTTTTTTTAATGATTTAGTCGAGTAAATGGGTTTTTTAGTCGACTAAAACTTAAGTTTTAGTCGACTAAATGTCGGGGGGCTGCAAAAAAAATTTGGCCCCGCGATTTAGTCGACTAAACCATGGTTTTAGTCGAATAAACAGTGGCAGATTGAGAAATAGTTTTCTGACAGGGACAAATTGAGAAATAATTTTCTAACAGTGACATTTTGATAAATAAGTTATTTAATAAGGGGCAAATTGAAAAATTAGCCGCTTATATTTCATTCAGTCTACAATATACTACAAATCACTTCTAAACGAATAACTTGATACACAAGTTATGTAGACACTAATTAATGTTTATTGGTCAAATTTGCACATACATTTAATGCTTGGATGTGACTCTTTATATTTTTCTCTCCCCTACTAAATGTTACTCCTTCCGGTCTTAATTATAAGACCTAATTGATTTTTTTGAAGAGATTAAGAAAACTAATTAAATTACTTTAGAGTTTTTTTTTTTTAATTTAAACTATTTCGTTTGACTAATAAACTAATATATAATCTAAGTATACACAACATATAAAATGATTAAGTAACTTATTTAGCTTCCTTAATATTTCCAAAAAAATTCAATTAGATCGTATAATTAGGACCCGAGGTAGTTTTTAATATAGGTAAAGTTAAAAAATTTGAATTTAAGAAAAATTTAATGAGTTAATTATTATTTCTTAATTATGGTAAAATTAGCTGATTTTACTCGTATTTTGGAAATATAGTTGTGTGGTATACACTAAGGGAGGGTGTATAGTATATATGTATACTACATGCACATGGTTTGGCCTTCAGACTTCTGATTTCTCTCTCCTGGCCGTTTTCTTGTGCCAACTTTTCCAGTTCTAATAAACTCACACCGTTCCTGCTCTCTGTCGTGACATCTTTCTTATTCCTCCGAATTTCTCTCTCCTTTCTGTTTCTCGTACACCTGTGTGGGCTCTTCAATGGAGGACTCAAGCAAGTACCTCCATTTGTTCGTCGAGGACGCCGCCTTCTACAACCGCATTCTGCTCGGGTCGCTCTTGCCGGACGGCTTGTGGGTCCCACTCCCTCACTTTTTTCAGACTTGGCTCCGCAACTTTATTGGGGCAACATTCCTTTACCTCTTTTCTGGCATCTTGTGGTGCTTCTACATTTATTATTGGAAGCGCAATGTTTATGTCCCTAAAGGTGAATATCGTTGATTTCTCTGTTTCTTGCTTCTTCTTCTTCTTGTGGTCAAATGCGGGACGGGAATTTTTCCCCCTTCTTTCTGTAGTTTAGTTGTGAAGATTTTACTTATTCGAGGTCACTTAACCTTTGACTGCTTGTTCTCAATCCGATTCTTGGTGTATTTGCTTTCTCATTTACTGTACAGAAACATGATCGTATTCTGTGTTTTTGTTTGATCATAACCTGTTTCTACTCTCATTTTTGTTTCGAGTGATTTATTTATTCTGTTGCTTCTTGAGAAGTTATAATCAATGAATTATATCTGACGCTTCTTTGATTCAAGTACTTTCCGTGATATTTAATTTCACTTCTTAGCAGAAGCCTTCTCATATTCTTGGTTGAGTGTTTTTAATAGAATTGATCAATATAATTTGTAATGCTTTCTTTTCAATTATATTTTTACTGGTCTATGAAACTGATACAATCTATTCGTATCTTAGCCTCGGTTCTCTCCCCCATTTTGATATTTTCATAACTTGGATCGGTATTTTAACTCTTCTTTAATTCTAATTTCAATATGATTTGCGTGATCGGTCTCGCTGATTTGAAATAATATAATCCTTTGGAATATTGCAATCTAATCAGTTACTCGGACTGGTCCTTCGTTTTCCTTTTGTATTTATTAAGCTTCTGATTTTGATTGTTGTTTTGTCCATTAGCTGTGGAGACTCGAGAATCTGAGTTCTGTTTGGTGCTTCCCTAAAATTTGTTATCTGGTGCTAAATGTCTGAAAGCGTAGAAGAGGGGCCAAAGACACTGTGACATTGTTCAACTGTTTAGTATATAGGAGTTATTTGTTTATCCTTGCATTTATTGGCTAAATGTTCAATCATTGAATCCTATGTCTATTTCGTGTGTTTATTATTAAAATTAGCAGTTGTTTATTGGCCATATAGGCTGTCTAAAGTTAGTATTCTACTTCCCACACTGCAATTCAATGACTCCTTGAAACATGACTTAAATTTTTCCTCTCTATAATTTGGCTGCTTTCTTCATGTTATAATGTTTCATCCACAACTTAGAATAATCTGATAAATTACATTTCTGTCTGTAATTTTACTCACCTAAGCTTTGTCATGATTCTAGCAATAGATCTGTTTCTGAGCCTCTGTTAAGTAAACTTGAGTTTCCTAGAAGGTTGCTGAGTCAGTATCTATAAAATTTCGATTAGTTGAAACTCTGGTTTGAGATTTTATGGCAAGCAAGCGTGTTTGTTTATCTTATGTATTAAAGGTACATATAGAGCTGTTCCTAATTTTGTTTTGCCTGACCTTTTGAAATCTTCTATTGTAGATGCGATTCCCTCTTGTAAAGCCATGCTTCTGCAAATATATGTTGCATTGAAGGGGATGCCTTGGTACAGTTTGCTTCCAGCTCTTTCTGAGTACGTGACAGAAAATGGGTGGACTAAGTGTTTTCCAAGAGCAAGTCATGTCAGTTGGCCTGCTTACCTTGTGTATATAGCAATTTACCTAGTTATGGTGGAGTTTGGAATTTATTGGGTGCACAGGGAGTTACATGACATAAAACCACTTTACAAGTATCTTCACGCCACTCATCACATCTACAACAAACAGAACACCCTGTCTCCATTTGCCGGTGAGTACATGATTTGCTCAAGCAAATGTTTAGTCTATCAAGTTAATATTATCTTTTTATTTCCTTCTTCATTTCTTCTATTAGAAGAATGGTTGTTGGTATCAATATCAAATGTAATTTCATTTCTATCCTGGGTTATTTAATTATGGCATTCATTTGCTGTAATAGGTGTGTTACCGATATTGAAAGGAAGATTTTTAGTGGTGTGATCACCTTGATGTGTGTTGTGTGTGTTTTCCTAGGCAAGCATTGTAGATAATCATTTTTATTGCCCCATTATTATACTGAATGGAAATTTGATAGTATGATGAAACGTCAATTCTGTTGGTAATTGAGGATTACTCTGGCTTTTAAGTAAAACAGTTATTTTGGACCATCAGGAGTGACAGTCACACACATGCACGCGCTCTCTCCAGAAATAGTGAAGAAACAGGATTCACAGGGAACCTGATACTTGAGCTAAATTCTTTGATGTTTCTTTATGGCCTTAATGACTGAATGTTGGCTGGAATATGCAGAAAACAACTTACTTGGGGTGGTATTAGTAGTCCTTGAAAATTTTCTCTAATGCACCAAAAAAAATACAAGATACCAAGTTCTCACACCCCCCTCTTCTGTAAATGAATTTTGGCTAATTATGTTGGGGGGCTTAAACAAATAGAAATTGGAATGGTAGTATTTCATACAGATTGACTCATGACTGGTAATTCAATATCAGATAGTAAAAAATCACTCATACATGCAATGTTATGAAGAGAATCTGTAATCCAGTGGTTTATTTTATTGAATTGAATTGAATTCATTTTACACACACTTTTAAGACTTTCACTTTAACATTCACATTATCATCTTTGCTGTTTTCTTCTTCAGTAAGAAACTTATAATTAGTAAATTTTCTTGTTTAGTGATCCATAGAGTCATAGATTTCAATTAAAGCTCAGCAGTTTTCTTTTACAAGTTGCACTTACAATGCTTAACCAACCTTGTTTATGTCAAGATTCAATTTCATAGTTCATATTGTGTAACTTGGTATCACAAACTTTCATGATTCGCATCATCACTTTAACCTTCTCCACCAATACCATTGAAGATTTTACATCAGCACTCTGATATTTGGTTGGACTTACTTTCTCCTGGTTTCTTCTTTCTTGTTTTGTCCTACATCTCAGGTTTGGCCTTTCACCCTCTTGATGGAATTCTCCAGGCATTACCACACACTATTGCTCTTTTTATCATCCCTACACATTTCACAGCACATTTAGTCCTGATATTTATTGAATGCGTCTGGACTGCAAATATTCATGACTGTATTCACGGCAACTTGTGGCCTGTCATGGGGGCTGGCTACCACACTGTTCACCACACCACGTACCGGCATAACTACGGCCATTTCACGATATGGATGGATTGGATGTTTGGGACGCTTCGTGACCCTTTGCAAGATGAAGGCAAAGCCATGTGATGGCTTTGACTGAAGTAAGACATATGTTCATTGGTCATTTTAGCTGGATTATTTGTTGTGAATTGGTTCTTTATGTAAATGATAAACAAGTTCACATTAGTTGTCATGATGGTGTAAGAACATTTTTTTTCTATTTGTTTTTATTTTCAAACTTCATTCTCTCCTATCATTTTCTAATGTTCCTACATCATTCTCCCTGCAAATCTGAATAATACATTACATCATTCTCTTATCATGTTCTAATGCTCCTACATCATTCTCCCTCCAATCCTAAATATAGTAGATAAGATAATTGTAAGAAATGTGTGTGAGGTTTTCAAATACCAAATTCCATCATTTACATTGAAAACTGCCTCTATTATCGAAATTATTTTTAATATGTGCACTCAATAGGCTAGTTTGAAAAACAAATACTCATTTCAGTTTTTCATATAAGAGTCAGATGACTTTTTTTTTAGAGTAAAAAAGGTGAATAAACTACTTAATCATAATAGATATTGTATATCATTAGATTATTTATCAGTTTATAAGTTAAGTAAATTAATTTAATAGGAAAACGATAAATATAAATATTTTAATATAAGTTAATTACCTTTTTTTAATATCTCTAAACTAGTCAACCATTTCTTATGTTTAAAACATACGGTAGTATAAATTTATAAGACAAAGTTGAGTGAGATTTTACATTATGAGTAATAACCCACTGAAGTTAGGTGATAGAAAGTTACAAAGAGAGAGTTAGAGTCCGGTTTCTCTCATAAGCGTTCCCTTTCATTATCCCTCATCATCGCGATCTGGGCCGTCCAATTTTTGATCCAACGATCCAGAGGGGATTTCCAAAAAATCGCGCGCGGTTAAAATTACCGCTGCGTTTTTTCGGAAATCCCCTCTGGATTGTTGGATCAAAAATTGGACGTCTCAGATCGCAATGATGAAGAATAATAAGAGGGGGATGATGAGAGTATCTTCATCTGAGAGAGCTATCTGCGCGCGCGCGGTGGTGAGCTTTGATGAGGTGATGATGCATGTGTTTTGCCTCCAACTCTTTCATCCACGTTCTCTACATGATTCATTCCCCCTCCCACTTTTCACTTTTCCAATATTCCAGCTTCATCTCCACCGCATAATGGAATTTTTTATGATACAGAATTATAATAATTTTTTGGCGCTGAAAATATTTACATTTTTTGGGTACAAATCAATGTTACTACCATGATTT
Organism: Acacia pycnantha; assembly: GCA_025563575.1. Lineage (NCBI taxonomy): Eukaryota > Viridiplantae > Streptophyta > Magnoliopsida > Fabales > Fabaceae > Acacia > Acacia pycnantha. Next base: position 1,218,704 of record JAMWYP010000150.1, on the reverse strand, counting down.
TTCTTTTATTTATCAAATTCCAAGTCTCAGTCTCAGTCTCTAAATAATTTATTTCAGGTAAGAAAAAGTCACTAAATAATTTATTTAAGGGCGAATGTATGTGCAAAATTAAGGATCAACACGAACTATCTATTTTTAGGTGTAAAAATAGATCTAAACAATTTATTTGGGAGTACATATAGCAACATCGTCATATATATCTTTTAAATTACTTAATGATTAAAAATAATAACCATAATATATAAGAAAGCGGGTTATAAAAAATGTCAAATATAAAGAGGAGAGATTCTAAATATAGGTTTATTTGACGCAACTCTCCCAATTCCTTCTTAAACGTTTTTGAGCTTCCCTAATGAGTTCCGTCCTCCACCACTAACATGGATCAAGGTTCAAGTTTCTAAATATAGCTTTCATTTTTTCAATTAACATTTTTAATTTCATTTTATTTTTTTATATAACAAGAGCTTACTAGTTGAGGTTTAAGGTTGCCGAAAGAAAAAGCACAGACAAAAGTGATATCTAATTTTTTATGATGACTATTGGTTTGAAGAACAAAGCAGAGAAAAAACACCGAAGAAAACTAGAGAGCACGCAAAAATGATGAGGTAAAATACCGATTTTTTTTTATTGTTTTATTATCGTGAAAATAATTGTGATAACATTAGATTATATAGATTAAAATCAATATATTTTTATTCCCAATTTTTAGAAACTAGTTGATTCATGATCTACTTGAAAATGTTCACTCTCTCACCTTCCGAAACTTTAGTAGGTATGTTGAAATCAGATCCGAGATTTTCTTAAATTTTAATATTTCCAATTTTACTAAAATTATTCTAATTTTCATATTTATATTATTCTTTTGCAGTTACAAGAACTTTGAAGTACTGATACGTGGTCGACAATCTACCATAAACGCATTGGAGAATATTGTAGTCTTTTACTCAACAAATTTAAATAGTGAACTCAACAAAAAAAGAATTTTTTAGAATTTTTTAATAGTTTTTTTTTTTAAATTCAAAAAATTATAAGATAATGTTCTAGAGTGTTTAATTGATTAATTTCTTTTAAATTGTAAGATTTTTATCTATAATGTATTGAATTCTAAATACTATAAATAATTTTTTTATTTAATATTATTATCTTGTTATTACCAATGATTATATTGCGTCTTATATAAAAAAATA